>CM038670.1:583550366-584078136 GCA_021605145.1 Aegilops bicornis
CTGTAGTACTCCTTTATAATCACCCGATTCACGTTGTGGCGTTTGGTAGCACCAAAGTGTTCCTCGATGGCAGGAGTTGCATAATCTCATAATTCTGAGGAACATGTATAGGTCATGAAGAAAGCAATAGCAATATACTAAGCGATCAAGTGCTAGGCTAACGAAATGGGTCATGTCAATCACATCATTCTCCCTAATGATGTAGTCCATTAATCAAATAACAACACATGTCTATGGTTAGGAAACGCAACCATCTTTGATTAATAGAGCTAGTCAAGTAGAGGCATACTAGTGACTATATGTTTGTCTATGTATTCACACATGTATCATGTTTCGGTTAATACAATTCTAGCATGAATAATAAACATTTATCATGATACTTGAGAAATAAATAATAACTTTATTATTGCCTCTAGGGCATATTTCCTTCGTAGCGTTCTTCAAGGAACCACTGAGCCCCAGGCCTCCACTGAAGGCTCAGGGGCCCCGATAGCTTCGTGAGGACAACCCCTTCACTAGCCGCTTTTTTCTTTAACTCTCGCCGTCGAGCAGAACCGGGTGACATTTTCCAAGTTCATTTAAGTGGGAGGCGCCCTCGCAGAGCTGCATCATTCCGGTAGCGTGGAATCCATCCATGTGGCATGTATCCCTTTATGTCTTTAGCTTACCATGTTGGGAGGCGCCCACTGTAGCGACCCGACCTCGGATAGTCAAATCTCGTAGCCATGTCCTTCATCCTGGATCCAGTAATCTTGACACACGGTACTTTCGAAGGATTTATATGAGTAGCAATCACACACTTATTACATCGAATGTCTCGAAGAGAACTTATTACAATAACGCCATGGTGAAGGCCATATAGCGTGACAAAGGCTTATTGGAAGGCTTGGAAGATAAAGTAGGTCCATCAACTCCAGCGAAGCATGGCTACTAAGCGGTACATGCAGCGACCTACAATCCTTACTCCTCGTCAAATGCGAAGAAGTACTGCAACATAATATCGTTGCAGCCGAAACAATTGACACATGGAATATCTTGGCAATGTAACACATAGAGTAATGGAAGAATAAGCTATACTACATGCATATATGGCTGGTGGAAGCTCTATGGTTACAATTTCTGAAAAGCCAATTTTTCCCTACATCGAAGGAATAAATTTTTACTTTAACTATCATGGTGGATTGAAACATCCTTGAGGTATAACCCCAACTCAAGCATCCCAATTAAAGTGATTAACAACCCGGCAATGTTAATTTAGAGTGATGGGATACATGTGAATACTTCGGTTACTAGATACTCGAGAATTGTCCATAACTTGAGACACGGCTAACCATGATTAGTTTGTACACTACTGCGATTGGTTTGCACTTTTCCCCACAAGACTTCGATCGCCTAGCCGTTGGTTTCTCGCACTTTGCATGGTGTTTGAGAGGCGGATGGCCGAGACCACGATCTTTCGAAACATTAACTCTCTACTCGGATAGATCATACCAAACCTATAAAACCCACTGCAACACGCAGCCTACCTCTTGAGAGCTTCACGTAACTTACTCAACTATGCTAGAGCCCATAATAGCTTTGTGGCTGCACCACGGAAGTTTCTAGCATGAATAATCTCGAGTTCCCTTTGAGCACCGGGTGGCGGTCATACAGGAAGATCACCACAGTACCCGGGATTTCCAAAAAAAGCAGAGACATCTTTGGGTTTCCCCGGTGCCTCAATCCACCGGATGTGTATTTAAGTTGCCACCTTAAAGTAAACCCTTATTTAACAACCTCACATCTATAGTGGAATATCTCTCAAACCCAAACCCGTCTCTGAGCATAGCATGGTAATATAAGCATAGCGTAGAGAAGTACTCCCAAGGGATTGATAGTAATTAGCAGGGCAATAGGTTCCCTACCTCATCATCTACTTCCCAACCCACAAATTAATGACATCCCTAACCATGCAATGTTTTAGGGTTGAGCTAATGCATAATAAAAACTGGGTATGAAAGGTATGATCAAGTGTTACTTGCCTTCTTTGACGATCCGTGAATCCTAGAGACTTCGTGTGTAACACGCAGCACTCTAGGAATTCTATAAAACCAAACAATACATACATAAATAAACAAGCAAAAGATGCACAAGCGAACTTCAAGCTGAAGGAGATTGACCAGGAGAGTTCAACTTAAGAACTCCGGTGCACAAAACAATCAAACCAAGCGGAACAACAAAACTCAAGCGGCCCGAGAAAAACATGGTCCGTTTACTAATCTGAACTAGAGTCAAATTTTACAGAGATAAAAACTTGGTTGAGTTGATTGATTGGAAAGAGGGTTTGAGACGAAACTCTAAGGCGCTTAACGAATCGCTGATTCCGATAAGCAGCGAAAAGATAAACAGGTTTGAAAATCGGATCAGAAATCGCGATCGGAATAACCGCATGGAATAAATCTGATAAAAGAAAAGCGAACTGCTAAGCGAGCGAGCGGTCGTTAACAGAAACTAAGCGATGAGCGCGTTCATTAGAACGAGCGGATGAGCAGACGTTCGCTAGGTAAATAAACCGATGAAATAAACCGATCTATATATAAAAAAAGCGATCTGAGGGTTTTAAAAAAAAAAGGCGAAGGTTTTCTTAAAAAAGCCGGCCCAATCGTCAGGTATCTCGGCGAGTAGCGTCCGTGGTGAGCTCGGCGGAGTTCAGGTGGGGCGGGGTGGCGTGACTCGGCGAGGCGTGGCGGCTCGGCGGAGAGCGGCTGACAGGCGCGGATCGAGAACTCGAGGCGGCTCGGGGCTCGGGACTCCGGCCCGGGATTCCGGCCAGCCAGAGGCCTCGGGTGGTGTGAGGTGGTGGTGTGGCGGTGAGCGTGGTTTTATAGGAGGCGGGGCGGCTCCGGCTTGGGAAGGCGCCAGGGTGCGTCCGGCTCGGACTCGCCCTCGGCGTCCGTGCCACTTGCCTGTGTGTGTGTGGAGAATGGCCTTGTGTGGCCGGGCTAGCCTCATTGGTGAGCCTTGACTGATCCAGGTCAGAATGGTCCATTTTAAAAAAAAACATTCACTTGAAAGAAAAATTCCTAGAAAAATAAATAAAAATCTAAAAATTCCAAAAAAAAATTTTTCCGTCTAAATAAAATATTTAGAACTAGAGGAACTTTTCTTGGCCCCTAAAATGCAACTTTTTAAAGCGTGCAAATTTTTCTAGGGCAAATAAAATTCAAATAAAATCAAATAAAATCCCAAAAATGATTTTAACATTTTTTCCTCCATTATTTCAATTATTTTGGAGAAGTCATATTATCTCCCCTCATTTATTTATTTAAATTGAAATAGTTTTAGAAGAAAATAATTAAAATCCAATATCCTCGTTTTCATTATTTGACAAAATTCAAATATGAAAATCAAAAAATAAAATCCCCAACTCTCTCGAGGTCCTTGAGTTGCTTAGGATTTCGAGGATAGCAAGTGAATATGCAATAAAATATGACATACAAGAATGACCTATGTATAACATGCCAAATTGAAAATTTGGGATGTTACAAACCTACCCCTTAAGATGAATCTAGCCCTCGAGATTCGGGTTAACTAGAAATATAGTGCGGATGGTCCTTACGAATATCGTCTTCTAGCTCCCGGTGGCTTCCTCCTCGGTGTGGTGGCTCCTTTGAACTTTGCAAAACTTGATCACCTTGTTGCGAGTATTTCTACGCTATCAAACTTCGACAATCTTTTCTGGCTTCTCCTCATAAGTCAAGTTGTTATCAATTATATCGCCTCCAAGGACGCTTTATCCTTCTTAACGTTATACGGCCATCTCGAAGTGGCACTTCTTCGGTTGTGACACGTGAAACACCTCGTGAACACGACAAACCTTGGAGGTAACTCCAGTTTGTAAACGCTTCCCCCATTCATTCCAAAACACGATACGGTCCTACAAATCTTGGGGCTAACTTTCCCTTTACTCCAAAAGCGTTTCACTCCCCTCGAGGGTGATACTGCATGAGATGAGCTCATCTCCAATTTCATAGAGTTACTTCCTTGCTTTTTGAATCTGCGTAACTCTTACATCTAGGCAAATGAGCAATTTTTAGTCTTGTCTACGATCGGTTTAACCTTCTCCTCGAGTCTTTGATCAAAGTCTGGTCCAAACAAGCTGACGGTCTCCAACCTCATCCCACATCAAGGGTGATTGCATCTGCAAGTCCATCTGAGCTTGAGCAGTTGCCATCTTCAAAGCCCGGCACAGTAGGCTGTTGTTGTATGAGAATTCTCGTATAGCAAAATTGTCATCCCAACTAGATCCATAATCTAAGCGCGGGACTCTTAACATGTCCTCCAAAATCTGATTGACTCACTCTTGTTTGTCCGAGTCAAATACTGTGGGTGGAGCAGCGGTACTAAACTCCAATCTGGTACCCAAAGTGCAAAGATTATGCGTGATGCCAAAACTTACAAATGGCTGTGTTCCTCTATCCGATCTGATACTCCTCCGGAACTCCATGCAAACACTCGATCTGGTCATATATATCTTGAGCAACTGCGGTTGTATAAGTTGTTTTCTGGGATAAAGTGAGCTACTTTGGTTGACCGATCCACTACTACCCATATTGAATCATATCACTGCTTTGGTTCGAGGGTAATCCGGTGATAAAATCCATGCCAAGTTTATCCCACTTCCATTACAGTATTGGCATAGGCTGCTTGATCCTGCTGGCTTTTGATGCTCTGCCTTCACTCTACAGCATACGCCATAGCGGCTACATACTCGGCAATATCCTTCTTCATACCAGATCCACGAAGCGTTCCTTCAAGTCCAAGTACATCTTGGTGTTTCGGGGTGAATCGAGTATGGTGAGTCATGGGCCTCTTGAAGTATTAACTTCCTGATCTCCGAATTGTTGGGCACATAAATCAGGTCCTCAAACCTGAAAGGTATCATGCTCATCCTCATGAAAACCTTTGGCTTTTCCTTTGCCCATCTTTTCCTTTATCTCAGCAATCTCTTTATCCTCTTTTTTGGCGTCTAGAATCTTGTCTAGCGGGGTCATTTGAACCTCCATTTTTGCAAGAAAACCTCTTGGAACAATCTCCAAATAAAGTTCCATAACATCCTCTGCTAACTCCTTTGGCAGTCCTCTACCTTTAAGGATATTGGCATAACTCTTCCGTTCAAAGCGTGCCTTTCTGACGTTGGCTTTTCTGGATGATGAGTGTAGCTTCGTAGCCGTAATCCTTTATAAGTTCCGACCATCTCCTCATGTCGAGGTTTAACTCATACATGTGAAAACATACTTTAAACTCTTATGATCCGTGTACACATCCTAGCGGTTTCCCATGAGATAATGTCTCCAGTCTTCAGCGCATGTACTCACATTTTGCTAACTCCAAATCATGCGTGGCATAGTTCAACTCATGAGGCTTCGGTTGTCGTGAGGCATCTGAAACAACTTTTCCTTCTGCATAAGAACACATCCAATTCCCAAGCAAGAGGCATCACAATACACTTGAAACTCCTTATGTATATCTAGCAATGTAAGACCTTTGGGGCTGTAGTCCAACCGTTCTTCAACTCTTGGAAGCTTGTCTCACAATCCTCTGTCCATTTGAACTTGGTATCCTTCTTTAACCTTAACTCTGTCATTGGTTTAGCAATCTTGGAAAAATTCTCAATGAATCTCCAATAATATCCTGCCAGTCCAAGGAAAGCTGCGAATCTGTTGATTGAAGTGGGTGCCAACCATTCGATGTTGACTGAATTTTACCGGGATCTCTGCTGCTATACCTTCTCCTGATATAACATGCCCAAGAAATCCAACTTCCTTTAACCAAAACTCGCACTTGCTTTGAATTTGGCATATAAGCTGGTGTTCTGAGGTTTCTCAAGAACCAAGCGTAGGTGTTACTGCGTGCTCCTCTTCGTTCTTGAGTAAACCATAATATCATTGATAAGCATACAACAAACTTGTCCAAATACTCCATGAACACTTTGTTCATCATACTCATGAAATAGGCAGGCGTTAGTGGAGTCCAAAGCGACATGACCGTATACTCATATAATCCATATCGTGTGGTGAATGTTTGTCTTTGGTATATCCTTCTCTGGATTTTCAAGCGATGGTATCTGATGGTAGATCAATCTTAGAAAACTACCTTAGCTCCTTGCAAGCGATCAAACAGATCCTTTATCATCAGTGAGGGATACTTGTTCTCTATAGTTACTTCATTAGGAGCTCGGTAATCAACAACCATCCTTAGGGATTTATCCTTCTTCTCCACCAAAAGTACTAGAGCTCCCCAAGGTGATGAACTTCTCTGAGATGTAACCTTTCTCCAATAGCTCCTTGATCTGTTTCTTAATTTCCTCCGGATCATTTGCGGGCATCCGATAGGGTCTCTTTGAGATTATTACATGCACGGTATTAGTTCTATCGGAAACTCAATGTCTCGATCGATGGCATGCTGGTAACTCTTAGGAAAAACATCTGGATAATCCTTCACTACTGGTACTTCCTCTTGTACAACTCCGTTGAGGTATTCACTTAGCTCCTCCTAGGCACATGCCTAGATACATATAAACCTTTTTCCCTGCAGGGGTGGTAAGATAGATTGACTTGCTAGCACAGTCAATACTCCCTCAAACTTTGACATCCAATCCATACCTAATATCACATCCAATCCTTGCGACTCCAAGATAATTAGGTCAGACGGAAAAACATGCGTGCCAATGATTAGGGGGTATCTGGGTGCACCACTTGCCTAGCCATATACTCAGCTCGAGCGAGACTCACTAAAAGAGGGGTCCTAAAGTGCAGGTTGGTAGCAAAACTTATCCACAAATCCTTGATATATATGAATGCGATGCACGGTATCGAAAAGAACAATAGCGGTAAATGACTGAACCAAAAACTTACCTATTACGCATCCGGCTGCTCTTCAACTTCCTCCACGTTAACGTGGTTCACTTATCCTTTGTTGAATGGATTGGGCTTCTTCGGCGCTCCATTTCCGTTTCCATTCTTTCCCTCGAGGCGATCGTTGGCATGGTGCCTGTCTTCCGCATAAAGCAAATAACTTGGCTCAAGTCTCTCTTAAGCGGGTGTAGCTGGGTTAAAGCGATTCCCAGTTATTGTTGGCTGCATTTCCATTCCCATTCTTACGCACCATTATGCGATCCTCCTCCGGTATGGTTATGTCCTCCATGGTTATGAACTAGTCCTCGAGTTAGGGGTTAGCGAGGTTTTGGTGAGCTCTGAGTTATACTTCCCTTGTCCATACTTCCTCTTACGATTCTCAATTTGCTTTTGCTTTCCTTCAATCATTAGGGCCTTATCTACCAACTCTGGTAGTTGTTGAAGATTACCACCATCGGTGCATACTCATCTCATCATTCGGTCCTTCCATAAACTTCTCTTGCTTGGCCTTGACATCCAGTAGGTCACATCATCGAGGGGCATGGCGTGATAACACTAAACTCATCCATCTTTGGAGCCACGGTATGGTTTCCCTGGCGTAAGTTGCGAACTCACGCTTCTTTATCTGCATGGCTCCAGTTGAAACATGGAGTGCGTGCGAAAAGCTTGTTGGAACTGGTCCCAAAGTGACGTGGCTATAGGAAAAGTAGCCGTGTAATTCTCCCACCATGTCGGCTCTTTGGTCCATCAATTGATGTCGCGACAAAACGCACTCTTTAACATCCGTGCATCCTGCGGTGGTTAACTCCTTCAATCTGGCGTAACCGGTCATGCGCAACTATGGGCTCGGTGCTCTTTGGAAAACACCGGTTGTAACCTTAGAAAAGCGGGCTAGGTTGTCCCTTTGGCGGCGGGTTATTGTTATTGTTGTTGTTGTTGTTGTTGGCATTACCTGGTTCTGAACTAGCAATTGCATCAAAGGCATTATAACATTGGATCAATGAGTGAGCTCTGGTGGGAAAGCAAAACGAAGTCACGTCTCGGAGGCATCTGGGGTTTAGAGGGAGAGATTAGAAATAGAAAGAGGTCTAGTGAGAAAACACTACCCATATGCTCATGAGGCAAACACACATTCATTCAATCAAACAAGCAAGGGCATACAAAAGCGGTCTAGGACTATCGCATAAGTGCTCAACTACTACTAGCTATATGGGGAAAAATACTACTAATATTTGGTGGTCATCTAGAAATTTTGATGGGTGGAAGACTCCATGATGTCTGCTCGACTTAAAGTCTTCATAGTCATCATCACTTGGATACGAGTCGATTAATAAATCGTCGATGATGATGTAGTTATGCGGACAAGCGGGGTCTTCTTCCTCTTTTGCTCTTCTTCCTTGGGTGTTGGTCCTCCCATGAAAACTCCAATCTTCTTGACTAGGTAAATCGTTCTTTTCGATTAGTATCTTGATTTCTTCCTCATATCCATCATGGGGTAGACTTGAGTTCTTCCTCAATTCGATGATCTTAGTTTTCGCCTTCTTCAAATCCAGCATGTCAGTGCGCACATCTGGTTCTCATGACGTCGAATGTCTTTGGTTTAGCTCTGGATGTAAGCTGCAATGGATCTATCCTTCTTGGTGCTAATTACTTCCCATTGCTCGTCTCGGTAGCCCACATATTTGGTATATGGTGTCTTTAAGCTCCTTGTTGTAGACTTCTCCAATCGTCCCATGGTAATGTGAGCTGCCATACTCTTTCCCAAACTCCATGTTGGTGCATTGAAAACACATACTATGAGCTCCGTGCTTGGTGCAAGCGTCCTTAGGAACTAAGGCTTGAATCTTCCAGCATTCTTCTTACGGTAAGGTGGCGTTATGCGTCCGGTGAAAGCTTGGTATTCCAATATTCAGGTACCTAGTGACTTCATTCTAGTGGCGTCCGAAAGGTGTGTCTTCATCCGGTTGGGCAAACTTGTACTTCATCTCCATCATCCTAAAGAGTGGAAAAATGGAGAGGAGTGGGAAATGAGTAGAGAGGAGTGACCTATGGTTTTATCTTAGTGGTTCGTGTCCTACACTCGGTGTGGGCTCACGATACCATCTTGTAGCGACCCGACCTCAGATGGTCAAGTCTCACGTATACATGTCATCCTGGATCGATGTCTTGACACACACGGTACTTTCGAAGGATTTATAACGAGTAGCAATCAAACACTTATTACATCGAATGTCTCAAAGAGAACTTATTACAATAATATGGTGAAGGCCATCTAACGTGATAACTTGACGGAAGGCTTGGAAGATAAAGTAGGTCCATCAACTCCAGCGGCATATTGAGCTGCTGCACGGCAAGACCTACAATCCTTACTCCTCGTGCGAAAAGAAAATGCACGCAACATAATACGTTGCAGCCCGAGAAACAGTCGAAGCACATGGAATATCTTTGGCAATGTAACACATAGAGTAATGGAAGAATAAGCTATACTACATGCCATATATGGCTGGTGGAAAGCTCTGTAGTTCTGATTTCTGCGAAAAGCCAATTTTTCCCTACATCAAAGGAATAAATTTTACTTTAACTATCATGGTGGTTGAAACATCCTTGAGAAGGTATAACCCCAACTCAAGGATCCCCAATTAAAGTGATTAACAACCCAGCAATGTTAATTTAGAGTGATGGGATACATGTGAATACTTTCGGTACTAGATACCGAATTGTCCATAACCCGAGGACACGGCTAACCATGATTAGTGTGTACACTCTGCGAGAGGTTTGCGCACTTTTCCCCACAAGACTTCGATCGCCTCCGTTGGTTTCTCGCCTTTGCATGGTGTTTGAGAGGCGGATGACGAGACCACTGATCTTTGAGAAAATTAACTCTCTACTCGGATAGATCATACCAAACCTATAAAACCCACTACCTTCTAACCTACCTCTTGAGAGCTTCACGTAACTTACTCAACTATGCTAGAGCCCATAATAGCTTGTGGCTGCTACGGAAGTTTCTAGCATGAATAAACTCAGTTCCCTTTGAGCACTGGGTGGCGGTCCCATAGGAAGATCACCACGGGTGGATTTGAGTTTCAAAAAGCAGGACAACCTTTGGGTTCCCGGTGCCTCAATCCACCCAGGATGTGTATTTAAGTTGCCACCTTAAAGTAAACCCTTATTTAACAACCTCACATCTGTCGTGAATATCTCTCAAACCCAAACCACGTCTACGAGCATAGCATGGTAACATAAGCATAACGTAGAAGTACTCCCAAGGGTTTGATAATGAGGAGCAATAGGTTCCTACCTCATCATCTACTTCCCAACCCACAAATTAATGACATCCTAACCATGCAATGTTTTAGGGTTGAGCTAATGCATAAAAACTGGGTATGAAAAGGTATGATCAAGTGTTACTTGCCTTCTTGACGATCCGTGAATCCTAGAGACTTCGTAGTAACACGCTTCGCACTCAGGAATTCTATACATAAGCAAAGAATGCATACATAAGTAAACAAGCAAAGATGCACAAGCGAACTTCAAGCTGAAGGAGATTGTGGAGGAAGTTCAACAAAACTCCGGTTCACAAAACAATCAAACCAAAGCGGAACAACAAAACTCAAGCGGCGAGAAAAACATGGTCCGTTTACTAATCTGAACTAGAGTCAAATTTTACAGAGATAAAAACTTGGTTGAGTTGATTATTCAGAAATAGCGGGGTTTCGAGCGAGGCGAAACTCTAAGGCGCTGAATCGCTGATTCCGATAAGCAGCGAAAAGATAAATAGGTTTGAAAATCCGGATCGAGAAATCGCGATCGAGAATAACCGCGGAATAAATCTGATAAAGCGATGAGCGCTAAGCGAGCGAGCGTTAGTTAACGAAAACTAAACAGTGAAGCAGCGTTCGTTAGAGCGAAACGGATGAGCAGACGTTCTCTAGGTAAATAAACCGGCCAGAAATAAACCGATCTATATAAAAAAGCGATCTAGGGTTTTAAAAAAAACCGAAGGTTTTCTTAAAAAACAAACCGGCGGTGAAATTCGAATTATCTCCCGTGGTAGCGCGTCCGTGGTAGTGACTCAGCGGAGTTCGAAATGGGGCGAGGTCGGCGACTCGGCGGCGGTACAGCCAGCGAGAAGCGGCGGCAGCAGCGCGGATCGAGGCTCGGGGTGGCTCGGAGCTCACGGGCTCCGGCGGGATTCGTGGCCAGGGAGCTCGGGTGGTGGCGAGGTGGTGGTGTGGTGTGGCGGCGGTTTTTATAGGAGGAGGCGGCTCGGCTTGGGAAGAGGCGCCGGGGTGGAGTCGGCTCGGACTCGCCCTTAGCGTCCGTGCCAGCATGCAGCCAGCGTGGGGGGAGGCGGCCCGGCCTTGAGCCAGCCCGGCTGGCTCAGTGGGCCTTGACCCGATCGGTATGAGTCCATTTTTAAACATTCATGAAAGAAAAATTCCTAGAAAAATAAATAAAAATCTAAAAATTCCAAAACAAGTTTTCTCCGTCTAAATAAAAAATTTAGAACTAGATGAACAATTCTTGGACCCTAAAATGCACCTTTTTAAAGCGTGCAAATTTTTCTAGGGCAAAAAAAATAACAAATAATATCAAATAAAATCACAAAAATGTTTATAACATTTTTCCTCCATTATTTCAATTATTTTGGAGAAGTCATATTATCTCCCTCATTTATTTATTTAAATTGAAATAGTTTTAGGAGAGAAAATAATTAAAATCCAATATCCTCAAATCTTTCATTATTTGTGAGAATTCAAATATGAAAATCAAAAAAATCCCAACTCTCTCAGGGTCCTTGAGTTGCTTAGGATTTCGAGGATAGCAAGTGAATATGCAATAAAATATGACATGCAAGAATGACCTATGTATAACATGCCAAATTGAAAATTTGGGATGTTACAGCCCCTCGGGCTGCATCATCCCCAAGCCGCTCGGGCCTGACCTAGTGGCATGCATCTCCCATGCATTTTACTTAAGCTTGTTGCTTTCATGTTAACCTACCTATGATTACTTTCTGCTCGATCGTCGCCTCCCGCAGGGGCCTCCTCATGCCGACCTTGGCAGGCTGGTGCCTGGTCCGTCCTGCCCGCGTCGATAAACACAGCCAGTCGAGCTACGGCTCACGGCTGCGCTTTGTGCCCGTCACCTCACCGGGCCCTCGGTGCCTTCACCCCCCTCGGAGCAACCAGCGGCAGTGGCAACCATGACGGCGGATCGTGTTCTTCCTTGTCTTTGGCTCTTGAGGAATCTCACGAGGATAACACCGGTGGCACATAGCTCCCACCTCTTCCAAGTAATCCTCTTGCACGTTAAAGGGGGCTCACGAGCATCGCGACTTAGGAGCTCTTCTTGCAGCTCTCCAGCCCTCACCCGGCCTTGACCACGGCCTGCGACACAGCATACCAGCGGTGAGCTCGCTCGAGGCCGGGGCACGAGCGTGGAGCACAAGGAGAGCATTGGAAGGGGAGGACTCGTATGGGCCCTAACCTAGCTACGCTGCGGATGTTCGCGCCTGAGGTTTGGCGCATCACGAAGAATCGACCGGACCGCCAAGATAAGTCACGAGCTCACATCAACTAATCGTTGGAACCTAGGGGACACGCTCGTCGCAGCCCTATTGCGGCAATGTCGCCTCCCTTTCTTATCTTACCACGGCTTCTTGAGCGCTAAAGGGGACCCCCTGAGCATCGCGCCTCAGGAGCTCTTACTGGACCTCAGGCCGCTCACCTCCTGGCCTTGACCACGGCAGGCGACCTGACATAACAGCGGCAGTTTGAAGCTTGCACAGGGGCCGGGACTGTCGGCGTAGAGCAACAAGTACATCACGAGATTGGAAAGGGAAGACCGAGCCTAAGCAGGACTAAGCGCTCACAAAGCTTCCATAATTAGGATAATATCAACAAAAGACATCGCGAGACTCTTTACCGCCCCACGGGGTACTTCTCGATTCCTCGCGAGAACAAAAAGGCGAGAACCTAAGAGAATCCTATCTACACACCCGGTGGCGCCATCATCAACGATTGGAGGCTGCAGGAGGCGGCGCCAACCCCATCGGATCAGCGGCGGCAGCAGGCTCCAGCGCCCTGCTCGGGTCGCGGCTAGAGCTTGGGGGCATGTAGCTGTCGTCGCTCATCTCCGGAGTCTTGTAGAGCTCGGGAGAACCGCTGGACTCCCAAGAGTCATTGCTTCTTTGGAAGCGACAGCGGACGAAGCGCGCCTCATCTGGCGCTCCCCTTGGGGCTACTCAAGCGGTGACCCTCCACGTTGAAGACCTTGAAGAACAGCATGGAGGAGCCGCCATTACTCGAAGTGGATCGTGAGGCGCCCTCACTTGCGGCAAACCAGCACGATCTCGCCCCGACCACGGGTCATGAAGATCTTCTTGCCGGTGGAAGCTGCTTCAACCTACGCTCCGTCGATCGCGAACGCCATAATCGGCATCCTGCAACGGAGCTCGAGAGGCCCCTCGGCGGCATCACATTAGAGAAGAAGCGGGAAGCGGATCCGGGGAGCTTGGGGGCATCGCCGCCCACGGCCTGGCTTCAGCGTGAGGAGTCCGCGGCATGGACTCCAGGAGCGACGGTGCTCGTCGCCGTAGCGCGTCGACCTTGACCGCGGTGCGCACACCGACGCTCGTTGCTCCTTCCTCTCGAGCCCCGGGCTTGGGCGTACAAGGGCAGTGGATACCCCGGAGGAGGCCGCTCACACCAAGGCCTCGTCACCACCAGCATCGCCGTAGCATCGCGACGGTGGAACGACCTCTTCTTGGTGGAAGCCGGCGCCCGGTGTGTCAAGGGGAATCTTTCCCTTCTCGTCAGCTGAGAACCTTCAGATCGGCGCCATTGAAGTTGCTACTAGCAGTAGAGCGGGGGAAGAAGAAGCAAGCAGGAAAAGGCCAACCAGCGCCCCCCACGATCACAGGTAATGATGGTTTTCCTTGCATGTCGCAGGGACTTGTCAAGTCGGGCGGTTGTCGAGGCAGCATGGGGAAGCGGAGATGCCCGTCCAATCAACGCCACATGTCAACGAGGCTGCAGGCTTTTGGGGCCCGTGGCACTCCGCGCTTGACCTTTGGCCGCCTTGAAAGCCAAGCCAGCGCGCCTTGGGCCCGAGGGCTGCCGATGTGCAGGAGCAGGGGTCCCCAGACTTGCCTACCTGCGGCCCATGGCGTGGCTGAGCTAGAAGGCATGTGCGGCCCATCTTCATCAACAAGGCATTCAGGACCCTCGCGAGGCGGGCGACACAAGACCTCCTCGGGGCGGCCTGTGAGTAGGCTCACGAGGCGGAGAGATCAAGGCAAGGCAAACCTCACGAGGTTCTCGTGGCGTGAGCCATGACGGCCAAGAGACTAAGCGGGCGCCCGGCGTGCGCGGCGATCCTTGTTTCCTCTTTTGTGCCAAGGGGCAAGCCTTGGCGAGTCTTGAGGCATCAAGCAAAGGTTTCCATATCGGTGCCATGAGACCAAGACCAGCGGAGACGAGAAGGCGGAGGTCACCATGGAGCCGAGATGGCGTCACCACGAGCCTTTGCGGCGAGGACCGCTTTTAATAGGGATAAGCTGTCCCCTTTCAAATTGGTGCGTTGTTGGCTCCCTTCCCACTCAATATTTCGGGAGAGGACCAGGGGCCTATATAAGTAGAACTAGCCACCCACAGTGGGGGAGAACTCATTTAGAGGCATCTCTCCGCACAAGTTAAGTAAGCACAAGAACACCTCAACCTCGGGGAGGTTGTTCTTCCCCTGTACTATTCATCATCAGCCCAAGAGGCAATCCACCACCACCACCTTTGGAGTAGGGTATTACACCTGGCAGGTGGCCCGAACCAGTATAAATCTTGTGTCTTTGTCTTGTGAGTTACGTCGAGTTCGTCCACGAGATCTTAGAGAGCTAGAGGCGTGGATCGGTAGGGAGGAGATCTTCGCGCGCACCCAAGTGTTCGAACCTCGAGGGTTTTTTCCAGAACCCGTGATCCGACAAATTTGCTTACCGTAACTAGTCCTATCTTGATTTGGTGGCATTGTCGGATGAAGCGGCCCGGACCGACCTTACGTGCGCTTCGTGAGGCGGAGTTCCACCAATGACATGCACTTGATGCATAAGGTGGCTAAGCGGGTGTCTGTCTCTCCCACTTTAGTCGGGTCGGATTCTATGAAGAGGGTCCTTATGAAGGGTAAATAGCAATTGGCATATCACCATTGTGGCTTTGCGTAGGTAAGAAACATTCTTGCTAGAAACCCCATAGCAGCCACGTAAAACATGCAACAACAATTAGAGGGCGTCGACTTGTTTTTGCGAGGGTATGCTATGTGATGTGATATGGACAAAAGGATGTGATGAATTATATATGTGATGTATGAGACAGATCATGTTCTTGTAATATGAATCATGACTTGCATGTCGATGGAGTATGACAACGGCGAGAACTCTTTGGAGTTGTCTTAATTTATTGTATGACTGTGAGTCAATATAAGCGCCATGTAATTACTTTACTTTATTGCTAACCGCTAGCCATAGTAGTAGAAGTAATAGTTGGCGAGACAACTTCATGAAGACACGATGATGGAGATCATGGTGTCATGCCAGTGACGATGGTGATCATGCCGCGCCTCGAAGATGGAGATCAAAAGCGCAAGATGATATTGGCCATATCATGTCACTTTATGATTTGCATGTGATGTTTATCATGTTTACATTTTATTTGCTTAGAACGACGGTAGCATAAATATGGTGATCCCTCACTAAAATTTCAAGAAATGTGTTCCCCCTAATTGTGCACTGTTGCGAAGGTTCATTGTTTCGAAGCACCACGTGATGATCGGGTGTGATAGATTCTAACGTTCGCATACAACGGGTGTAAGCCAGATTTACACATGCGAAACACTTAGGTTGACTTGAGCCTAGCATGTACAAACATGGCCTCGGAACACGAGACCGAAAAGATCGAACATGAGTCGTATGGTAGATCACGACCAACATGGAGATATTCACCGTTGATGACTAGTCCGTCTCACGTGATGATCGGACCACGGCCTGAGTCAATTCGGATCATGTATCACTTAGATGACTAGAGGGATGTCTATCGAGTGGGAGTTCATTAAATATTTTGATTAGATGAACTTAATTATCATGAACTTAGTCTAAAATTTTCTTTACAATCTATCTTGTAGACCCAATGGCCCAGACTAATGCTGCCCTCAACTTCAATGTGTTCCTAGAGAAAACCAAGCTGAGAGGCGATGGGAAGCAACTATCACGGATTAGGTCCGTCACTTGAGAACATCCTCATAGCTGCCAAGAAGCATATGTCCTTGAAGCACCGCTAGGTGGCGCACCCATTTTCCCGGCAACTCAAGGCGTTATGAGCGCTTTGGTAGTCGCGTAGTGATGATTACTCCCTGGTTTAGTGCGGCAAGCTTTACGACTTAGAATCGGGGCTCCAAAAGTGTTTTGAGCAACACGAAGCATATGAGATGTTCAAGAGTTGAAAATGGTTTTCCAAGCTCATGCCGGGTCGATAGATATGAAGTCTCGACAAGTTCTATAGTTGTAAGATGGAGGAAAAGCAGTTACGTCGTGAGCATATCCTCAAAATATCTGGGTTGCACAACCGCTTGTCTCGGTAGGAGTTAATCTTCGGATGACTCGGTCGTGTGAGAATCCTCGATCGCTTCCACCTAGCTACAAAAGCTTTGTGATGAACTACAATATGCAATGGATGGAGAAGTCCATTCACGAGTTATATTCGATCTTTGAAATCGGTGGAGGTGGAGATCAAAAGGAACATCAAGTGTTGATGGTGAATGAGACCACTAGTTTCAAGAAAGGCAAGGGTAAGAAGAACTTCAAGAAGGACGGCAAAGGGAGTTGCAGCGCCCGATAAGTCGATTGCTTGGGAAGAAGCTAAAATGGACCCAAGCACGAGGCTGAGTGCTTTTATTGCAAGGAAATGGTCACTAGAAGCGGAACTGCCCCCAAGTACTTAGCGAGATAAGAAGGCCGGCAGCGTAAAGGTATATATGATATACATGTTATTGGCGTGTACCTTACCGGTATTTCGTCGTAGCTCACAGGGTATTTGATACCGGTGTGGTTGCTCACATTTGTAACTCAAAGCAGAGGCTGCGAATAAGCGGAGGCTGGCGAAGGACAAGGTGACGATGCGCTTGAGAATGGTTCCAAGGTCGATATGATGGCCGTCGACGCTACATCTACATCTACCTTGAGTTAGTTTTAAACCTTAATAATTGCTATTTAGTACCAGCTTTGAGCATGAACATTGTATCTGGATCTTGTTTGATGTGAGATGGCTACTCATTTAAATCTGAGAATAATGGTTGTTCTATTTATATGAGATATATTTTATGGTCATGCCCCGTTGATCACTGGTTTATTTTATTGAAGCTCGAGCGTGATGTTACACATATTCATAGTGTGAATGCCAAAAGATGTAAGGTTGATAATGATAGTCCCACATACTTGATGCACTGCCACCTTGGTCATATTGGTGTCAAACGCATGAAGAAACCCATGCAGATGGACTTTTGGAGTCTCTTGATTATGAATCATTTGACACGTGCGAACCATGCCTCATGGGAAAAATGAACAAGACTCCATTCTCTGGAACAATGGAGCGAGCAACCAACTTGTTGGAAATAATACTATCTTGATGTGTGCGGTCCAATGGCGTTGAGGCTACATGGTGGCTATCATTATGTTCTCACCCTCAGATGACTTAAGTAGATATGAGTATGTCTACTTAATGAAACACAAATCTGAGACCTTTGAAAAGTTCAAGGAATTTTGGGCGAGGTAGAGAATCAGCGTGATAGGAAAATAAAGTTCTTCTGATCAGATCGTGGAGCAGAATATTTGAGTCATGAGTTTGGCACGCACTTAAGGAAATGTGGAATTGTTTCACAACTCACTCTGCCTGGAACACCTCAGCGAAATGGTGTGTCCGAACATCGTAATCGCACTCTATTAGATATGGTACGATCTATGATGTCTCTTACCGATCTACCGCTATCATTTCGGGGTTATGCTTTAAAGATTGCCGCATTCACATTAAATAGGGCACCGTCTAAATTCTTTGAGATGACAAGTATGAATTATGGTTTGGGAAGAAACCTAAGCTGTTGTTTACGAAAGTTTGGGGATGTGATGCTCATGTCAGAAACTTCAACTGAAAAGCTCGAACCCAAATCGAAATATGCGTCTTCATAGGATACCCTAAGGAAACTATTGGGTATACCTTCTACCTCAGATCCGAGGGCAAGATATTTGTTGCAAAGAATGGATCCTTTCTAGAGAAAGAGTTTCTCTCGAGAAAGAAGTAAGTGGGAGGAAAGTAGAACTTGATGAGGTACCCCTCTTGAGCAGGAAAGTAGCGCATCTCAGGAAGATGTTTCTATGGTGCCTGCACCGACTAGAGAGGAAGTTAATGATGATGATCATGAAACTTTGGATCAAGTTGCTACTGAACTTCATAGGTCCACGAGGACACGTTCCGCACCAGTGAATGCGGCAACCTGTCCTAGGAATCATGTTGTTAGACAACGGTGAACCTTCGAACTATGAAGAAGCAATGGTGGGCCTGGATTCCAACAAATGGCTTGAAGCCATGAAATCCGAGATAGGGTCCATGTATGAGAACAAAGTATGGACTTTGGTGGACTTGCCCGATGACCGGCAAGCCATATAGAATAAGTGGATCTTTAAGAAGAAAAGCTGGCCTTGAGATGGTAATGTGACCGTCTATAAGGCTTGGCTTGTCGCTAAGGGTTATCGACAAGTTCAAGGAGTTGACTACGATGAGACTTTCTCACCCGCAGCGAAGCTAAAGTCAGTCCGAATTATGTTAGCAATTGCCGCATTCTATGATTATGACATCTGGCAAATGGACGTCAAAACGGCATTCATACGGTTTCCTTAAGGAAGAATTGTATATGATGCAGCCCGAGAAGGTTTTGTCGATCCTAAGAATCTTGACAAGGTATGCAAGCTCAGCGCTCCATCTATGGGCTGGTGCAAGCATCTCGGAGTTGGAACATTCGCTTTGATGAAATGATCAAAGCGTTTGGGTTTATCTGATTTATGAAGAAGCTTTGTATTTACAAGAAAGTGAGTGGGGCTCTGTAGAATTTCTCATATTATATGTGGATGACATACTATTGATGGGAAATGGTATAGAACCTTTGGAAAGCATAAAGGCCTACTTGAATAAGTGTTTTTAATGAAGGACCTTGAAGAAGCTGCTTACATATTAGGCATCAAGATCTATATAGATAGATCGAGACGCTTCATTGGTCTTTCACAAAGCACATACCTTGACAAGATATTGAAGAAGTTCAATATGGATCAGTCCAAGAAGGGGTTCTTGCCTGTATTGCAAGGTGTGAGATTGAGCGTAGTGTCGTGGGAGTAAGTCTGACAGTAAGAATAGGGGTACGTAAGAGGAGGCATGATCCTAGCTATGGTGAGGTTGTGCCGCATAAGATTCTGAGTTCAGGCCCTTCTCGGAAGAAGTAATAGCCCTACGTCTTACGTGCGGAGAGCTTAGTCGATTGGATTATGCGTGAGAGTTACGAGGGGTGCGAACCCTTGTACGAGGAGGAGGGTGGCTTATATAGAGTCGCGGATTCCTCCGACCCTCGATTACCACGAGGTTCAATGTACATTAAGGCAGGCGTTCTTGTAGCTGGCTATAAAACTATAAATGATCTTTAAGACTACGGAGTGAATGCGACCATTTCCATCGAGTGGCTTTAGACCTTCTGTTCTCCGAGTGATTCTTCGTGTGGTCGAGTGGCTCTATCTTGGTCGAATGGAATTGCGGTATTCGAGTGGGATAGTTGGTCGAGTGGATTGCACTCCAAGGTGATTTCAGTCAGTATATTCTGTTGTACTTTGAATGTCTATGACTCTAGGGCAGTGTCCTTGGGTAGGGCGTCTACGTCAGGCCTATGACCCTACCCTAGGTACATGTCATTGTCATTAGCCCTCGAATGGATTGAGGTCTGAGTGAAAAAAGACTGGAAGTTGATTCCGACTCTATTCCATGCTTTGGAGGTGTTTCACTGGAATCTGCTAATCACGCTGAAGCTTCAACCTCGTTTCAGTCGCCTTGATCAATTCAGAGGCCGTCGAGTGAGTTATGTTGATGGTCTTCGAGTGTCGTTATGGCGTGAAATCCTGGCGTGATTGGTTGCCCTGTGGTTCCCGGATCTCACGGGATTCGAAATTTTGGAGAAGCGCGCGGGATGGAGCGTGCCGCGGTTATCAGAGTGGATAGACAGGGGCGCCTTGATCCTTGCACCGCCTTTTTCCCCACGTATCAGGCGAGCGACTGTTGCGGGATATGATTAGATTACCCGGGCCCACACGTCAGCCACTCGGAAGTGGCCTTATAAATAGCGTTTGGGTCGATCACGATGCCTGATCGCGCCTCAATCATTCTCTTCCTTCTCTGTTCCTCCACCGCATCCTCCTCTGCTCTCGTCGTCTCCACTCAGCCCGTGCGCACTCCACCGCCATGGGGAAGGACAAGACGGCAGCCCTGGAGCACTCGAAGAACGCGGCGACGACGGCGAAGGGCAAGAAGATGACTCGAGGTCGTCATCGAGTGCAGTTTGCCGCTTTGGTTGGATCGGGGGTGGATTCAATCCACGATCGAGAAGAGGACTTGGTGGATCTGGCCGGTGCGGGCTTGATTGCCCACGGATCTTGGAGGTTGCCGGGGAACGAGTCCGAACCTCAGTCGCGTGAGGGTGAGTGCGTCCTCCTTGCAACCCATGTCGACTGTGGTATTTCTCTCCCCCTGCATCCGTTCTTTAGGGGTTTTCTGAACTTTTTCAGTGCCCAAATTCACCATTTCCCCCAAACACCTTCACCTTTCTTGCTGCGTACATTTCTTTGTGTGAAAATTTCTTGGGTTGCCAACCGCATTGGGGTCTCTTCAAGCATATCTTTACTTGCCGTTCTCAAGCGGTAAAGAAAATCCGACTGATGAGAAGACGCATATGATCCAAATGTGTGGGGGTTTGGGGATCCAGACTAGGGGTAGAAGCACCTTTCCTTCCATAACCCTTCCTGAGTCAGTCCGCGGATGGCAGTTGACCTGGTTCTATTACAAAGACATCCCGACTCCGTGTCAGTCGACCGGTCTCCCACCTGTCACCATGGAGCGACCCCGCCAACCTTCTTCACTGATCATGACTCCAGAGGAGAAAGGCGAGGTCTCACATTTAGTCGACCAGGTCGTCAAATTAGTCCGGGACGGTGTGACTGGCCTGGACTTGCTAGAAGTGTTCCTCAGTCGATGCACCCAGCCTCTCCAAGCCCATGACCACCCAATGTGGATGTACTCGGGCGGTGACGACACTGCTCGGGTCCACCCAGAGGAGGTCACCTAGGAGATGGTGGCTCGATTCTTCTTGAGCATAGCAGGGAACAAGGACAACCCGGGGGTCGGAGGGTTACGCCATTTGATCTTTGAGCATGAGCGGAAGAGGTCAAGCTCAAAATACCGAAGTTCTTTCTCTCTTTGATTTGCGGTTGCTCTTGAATCCGACTGATTTTTGTCGACTTGTGCTGCGAGATCTACATCAAGATGTACTCGATGCCATATGGGGAACAGTTCCAGGAGGGAGAGGAGAGTGGGGGCAAAAGCGTCGATTGGCAATCTGAAGACGAAAGTGACGAAGACAACAAGAACTCTGGCAGCAGTGAGGAGATCGACTCGCCGCCCCGCTCTGAGTGGCGTTCCAAGCAGTCGCATGATCTAGCGGGCGGGCGTGGCAAAGTAGCCCCGCCAAGCACGCAGGCTCCGAAGCACACTCGAACGTCTACTCCTGAGCCATCCACGAGAAGGCTCTGAAGCAACCCGGAGTTTGCGCCATGAAACCCGGAAGGCCACGCCCAATATCAAGGTGGATGTCCCTATTAGCCTGCGTAAGTGTTTCTCCTCTACATTTTGGCTTTGCTCGAAACTTCTATGTTATCGTCGACTCATTCTTTTTGCTTGACCGAGTGAGCTTTGGAACTTTCGGTATTTGCTACTTACGGGGCGTCTATGAATATTGACGAGGAGCAAGATGAAGAGGAAACTGCGGACGCGGCCACTTCTCGAGCAGGTATAGTTCCACAGTTATGCTCTTACTTTGCCAACTGCTTTGACGGTCAACTAAAGTCTTATGGTTGAATGTTCTGCAGCACCGCCAAATGTTATTGAACTTCCAGACGACGATGAAGAAGTGTCGTAGAAAACCTGAGGAGAAGGGCGAGGACTCACGAGTAAGAAGGCGCATGCCAGCAAAGTGTCTCACTCGACTTCGGCGCCGGAATAGGTCGTTCAGCAATCCGGAGATACCATTCAGACTTCTGTTTCCTTTGCTGATCTAGTGTCGACTGATCGACCATCGGCGTTGACTGCTCAAGCCCCTGCTCCGAATGTGCAACCCCAGGCTTCAGCTCCTCTAGCTGCCCCGTCTGCTCCACCAACTCCACTTTTCAGCACTCATCATGTCTCGGAGGACCAGGTAGGTGCTGCTAAAGAAGCCATACTCCAAGCAGGACTAATGACGGACCGAATGAAGGTGGTGTACGAGACCAGCAAGGCTGCCTATGATGCCAGTTCTACCCTTTAAGCCAACGTCCAAGTAAGTGGGATTGCAGATTCGTTTCCGAGTCGGCTTTCATCTTGATCTTTGCTCTGTTAGGATATGCTATTTCAGAACTGCGGTTATATTATTCGTAAGATGTCTATGGATGAGCATTTTGGAACCTTTAATGTGCATCTATCATGAGTATGTGCCTTGCATCCACTCACCCACTGGGTGTGTGATTCAACTTTTGCTGTGTAGCTCTTTCACTTGAGTCGACTAGGTCGTGTCGAGTGTACTCTTGAACCAGTGGGGGCACGCAGAGTGCACCCAGGTGTAATCGAGACCACCGTTGAATGTTTGATTGACGGGGGTCTTTGAAAATGTTTGTTTATAAATGCGTCCACTCGGTCTAGATAGGTCGTGCTGAGTGGGAGCCGGACCAGTGGGGGCACGCTAAGTCCACCCACTGGGTGTAGTCTCTGAGACCGCGGTCGACTGCGGGCAGTCGAAGGTGGTCTGAGAATAAATGTTTTCTCTCTTTCTTTTACTCCTTCCACTCGTACTGGGCAGACCATGTCGAGTGGGAAATCGAACCAGTGGGGGCACGCCAAGTGCACCCACTGGGTGTAGTCCCCGAGACTACTGTTGAATGTTTGTTTGATGGTAGTCTTAGAGATCTTTTTCCATAATTATCTGATCTTTCCATCTTGTCACTCGAAAATGACTGACTCTTGTTTTGTTGCTTGCTGCAGAAATCATGTGATCTTGGAACCAAGGTTGCTGATCTGGAGAAGAAGCAGATCCAACTCAATCTCGACCTGGAGCTGGCCAAGGAAAATTTGCAGAAGGCTAAGGAAGAAGCAGCTGCCATGGGAGGTAATAACTTGTCGACTGTTCGCCTTGTCATCTTTTCTTTTAAGCCTTTTGAACCGGTGACTCCACGCATAGATGTCGCGTAGTGAAAATAGACAACTCAAGCTCGTCACGAAGAATATTATTTCTTTAGACAAAATGAAACAAGCTCTGGAAGCGGAAGGACCTCGACCTTGTAGCAGCTTGAGAAGGCGGTGCAAGAAAAAATGAACTTCGATAAGAAGCTGGTTTTAGTCGGCAAATTGGAAGAAGAAAATGCCAAGTTGAAGACTGCTGTTGATAAAGCAAACAAAGAGGTCGTGCAACTGAAGAAGGACAAGGTGGCCTTTACCGACAAAGTCGACGATCTCACTCGGAAGAGAGATGAACTGGAGACTTATCTGGGGGGCCTTGACAAGAAGATGTTCCTTATGCTTGAAGGTACTTTCCCTCGTCTGACTGACGGTAAGCTGCCGACTCATTATTTTTACGTGCGTGCGAGTTACATCAAAACTTCGAGGAAGAGACGGCGAATTGAGGCGAATCTGGACCCCATCAACTCCCCCATCAAGGACGAAGCCGCGATGAACATGCTGCGACTGGAATCCCGCCTCGCCAGTGTTATAGACTACCTTGCTTGACTGAAAGTGGCGGTGTCGCGGATCGACACGGATCTCTGGCCAGATGTGACGTTCCAGAATGATCTCGAGTCTTTGATGACTCGACTCAATGAAATCCATGGCCGAGTGCAGGCATGGAAGAAGTCATCTGCTCGCTGTGGCGCTGGCGTGGCTCTGTCTCTGGTCCATGTCCATTGCAAGGAGGTCAAAGAAGAGAAGCTGGCGGCTCTGAAGGTTGCCAACACCAAGAAACTTCAATTCCAATCCTTCGTGGAGACCTTCATCGACGCTGCCACTCGCATCGCAGATGGAATTGACTTGGACGAGTTCGTCGAGCCGGCTAGCCCTCCTCTTTCAGTGAAAAACTTGATAACTTGACTTTATTTGCCTCGGAATGCGAGTGATCCTATGTCGTTAAAATTCTTTTGGGCTTGATGCTGAGTACTTCTGCCGATGGCTTTTGAACCTTCGTGGATTTATCCGAACTTTGTTTTTCTTTTGAATATGGTTGTTTTGTCTTCACCACTTTCCGATTTCTTGACTCCGAGTGAAAGCTCCGCTCTTCACTCGGAATAGACTTTGTGCTTGTGGCGCAGCTTCGAGGGCAACCATACGTTGTACATGTGGCACAGCTCTGGGTGCAACCATACGTTGTACTTGTGGCGCCGCTCTGAGTGCAACCATACGTTGTACTTGTGGCCCAGCTCTGAGTGCAACCATACATTGTACGTGTGGCGCAGCTCCGAGTGCGACCATATGTTGTACTTGTGGCGCAGCTCTAAGTATGCAGCCAAGCCGCTGAGTGAGAGGAGTGCTCTCCACTCGACGTAGTTTTGTAACTTAGGCAAGTACGGGATCGGAACTAAGCCCCCGAGTGGGAGGATTGCTCTCCACTCAGAGTAGTTTTGTAACTTAAGCGATGCAGGATCGCAGCTAAGCCTCCAGTGAGAGGGTTTCTCTTCACTCGAAGTGTTTTTAAACTTAAGCGAGTCTGGGATCGCAGTTAAGCCCCAGTGAGAGGTTGCTCTCCGCTTGAGTGGTTTTGAAACTTAGGCGATGCAGGGGTCGCAGCTAAGCCCCCAAGTGGGAGGATTGCTCTCCACTCAGGGTGTTTTTGAAACTTAGGCGAATCGGGTTCGCGGCTAAGCCCCCGAGTGGGAGGGTTTCTCTACGGTCGGAGCGGTTTTTGAAACTTAAGCTGATCTGGGGTGCAGCTAAGCCCCCAAGTGGGAGGATTGCTCTCCACTCGGAGTAGTGTTGTAACTTAGGCGAGTACGGGATCGCAGCTAAGCCTCCGAGTGAGAGGGTTCCTCTTCACTCGGAGTGTTTTTGAAACTTAGGCGAATCGGGTTCGCGGCTAAGCCCAGTGAGAGGTTGCTCTTCACTCGGTGTGTTTTTGAAACTTAGGCAAATCGGGTTCGCGGCTAAGCCCCCGAGTGGGAGGGTTGCTCTTCACTCGGAGTGTTTTTGAAACTTAGGCAAATCGGGTTCGCGGCTAAGCCCCCGAGTGGGAGGATTCTCTCCACTCGGAGTGGTTTTTGAAACATAGGCGAGTACGGGATCGCAGCTAAGCCCCCAAGTGAAAGGGTTGCTCTCCGCTCGGAGTGGTTTTTTAACTTAGGCGAGTACGGGATCGCAGCTAAGCCTCCGAGTGAGAGTGTTGATCTTCACTCGGAGTATTTTCGAAACTTAGGAGAATAGGGTTCGCGGCTAAGCCCCCGAGTGAGAGGGTTGCTCTTCACTCGGAGTGTTTTTGAAACTTAGGTGAATCGGGTTCGCGGCTAAGCCCCCGAGCGGGAGGATTGCTCTTCACTCAGAGTGTTTTTGAAACTTAGGTGAATCGGTTTCGCGGCTAAGCCCCTGAGTGGGAGGACTGCTCTTCACTTAGAGTGTTTTTGAAACTTAAGCGAATCGGGTTCGCGGCTAAGCCCCCGAGTGAGAGGGTTGCTCTTCACTCGTAGTGTTTTTGAAACTTAGGCAAATCGGGTTCACGGCTAAGCCACCCACTGGGGGATTTGAACACATATGCATAAGGGATAACAATCATTAAGATACCTAAAAAATCTTTTCTTTGATAAGCAAACTGCAGGATTCTTATTACAACTTGTTGATCTGAGTGTTTGGGTATAAAAACGGCGGAGCAGCTCCGCATTCCACGAGCGTGGCTCGTCTTCTTTCTTAGCTATGTTGTAAAGGTAATCGCCCCATTGTGGAGCACCTTGGTGATGATGAAGGGCCTTCCCAACCCGGAGCAAGCCTGTGAGGCCGTTTCTGGTGCACTCGGAGCATAAGGTCTCCTTCTTGAAATGCTCGACCTCTGACATTTCGGGCATGGAATCGATGCAGGTCTTGTTGATAGATGGTCGATCAGATCAGAGCCATCTCTCGTTCTTCCTCTAGGAGATCAACCGCATCTTGGCGTGCCTGTTTAGCTTCAGCTTCTGAGAAGAGTTCTACTCGAGGGGCGTTGTGCATCAAATCATTGGGAAGCACAGCTTCAGCACCATACACCATGAAGAAAGGAGTTCGGTCAGTCCACCGGTTGGGAGTTGTTCTCAGTCCCCATAGGACAGATGGCAATTCAGTCATCCAGGTTCCAGCAGGGTGCTTGAGATCACGCATCCGTCGGGGTTTCAGCCCTTGAAAGATCAAACCATTCGCCCTACGCTTTTGCCCATTCATTGCAGTGCGCAGCGGATCGTAATGTCGACCCAAGTGCCTTGGGAAGAACAAAATGCTCACGAACTCATCGAGAATCAAAGTTGGAGCTATTATCCGTGATAATGATGTGAGGGACTCCATATCTGAATATCGGCTCTACGATGAAAGCCCGATGGCGATGCTTGAATCAAGATTCTTGATGAAACGGCTTCCATCCATTTGGTGAATTTGGCGCGCTATGAGAAAATGAGTGAAGCCGCTTACGCCGATCTTGAAAGGCCCAACCATGTCCAACCCCCAAACTGAAAAGCGGCGGGGCAGGTGGAATAGTCTTCAAGGCGGATCACGGGCTTGTCGGACATGTTTGAATAAAGCTGGCAGCCTTCACACTTGTCGACTATATCTTTAGCCATCTCATTTGCATGACCAATAGAATCACCTTTCGGTATGCTTTGGCACGATGGTCAGAGAGGGCATGGTGACCACAGGTCCCCAAGTGGATCTCATTTAGGATCAGTCGACCTTCTTCTGGAGAGATGCAACCTGGGAAACTCCGGTAACACTTTCTCTATAAATATGTCCACTTATTACGGTGAAGTCTTTGGATCGGCGGACGATCTGGCGGGCCTCATCTTCATCCTCTGGGAGCTCCTGCCTGAGCAGGTATGCTATATATGGCACCGTCCAATCGGGGGTGATCACCCAAACCTCTATGATCAGGTCGACCACAGCTGGGACTTCAATCTCAGTCAGATTGGTTGAGCTTATCGGTTGCGGGGGCTCCTCTGTAAAAGGATCTTCTTGAACTGACAGGGTGTGGAGATGCTCCAAGAACACATTGTTGGGAATAGGTTTCCGAGTGGAACCTAACTTCGCCAGATCATCGGCAGCTAGATTCTTGATTCGGGGTATGTGGTGGAGCTCTAACCCCTCAAACTTCTTCTCCAATTTTCATACTGCATTGCAATAACCAGTCATAGTTGGGCTCCTGATATCCCACTCCTTCATCACTTGATTGACCACCAAGTTTGAATCACCGTAAACCATCAGGCGACGGACGCCGAGTGAGATGGCCATACGCAACCCATAAAGAAGTGCCTCATATTCAGCTTCATTGTTCGAAGAATCAAAGTGAATCTGGAGGGCATAACTGAGCTTGCCGCCTCTTGGGGATACCAGGACCACTCTAGCACCAGAACCATTCAACATTTTGGACCCATCAAAGAACATAGTCCAATGTTCCGAGTGAATCTAAGTCGGTTGCTCCTATTCAATCCACTCGGCGAGGAAACCTGCTATTGCTTGAGACTTGATTGCTTTCTTTGCCTCGAACTTGATATCCAAAGGAAGGAGTTCAATCGCCCACTTGGCCACTCGACCGGTTGCGTCCCGATTGTTTAGAATTTCTGATAATGGAGCATCGCTGACAACTGAAACCGAGTGGTCCGTGAAGTAATGTGCAACTTTCTTCATGGTCAAGTAAATCCGTAGACAAGCTTACGGTAATGTGGATACCTTTGCTTATGCGGATTCAAGACTTGAAATGTAGTACCTTTGGGCATTGAACTTTGTAGGCTTTGCCTCCTTCTTCCTTCATTTGTGAGCACTGTCGACAACTTTGTCCGATGGGCTGCGATATCTGACAATAGAGGCTCCTTGTTGATTGGGGCAGCAAGCACCGGCTGGGTGGAAAGCGAGGGCTTTGAGCTCGACAAGCGTTGCTTGACCCGAGGAGTCCACTCGAACTTATCAGACTTCTTCATCAGTCGGTAAAGAGGCAACGCCTTTTCACCGAGGCGAAAGATGAATCGGCTTAATGCAGCCAAACAACCAGTAATCTTCTAAACATCGTGTACACGCATAGGGCATTTCATTCGGAGAATTGCTCCAACCTTTTCTGGGTTTGCATCGATCCCTCGTTCAGAAACGAGGAAAACGAGTAACTTTCCGCCCGGGACTCCAAATGTGCACTTTGATGAATTGAGCTTGATATTATATCTTCTTAAGCTGGCAAAGGTTTCAGTGAGGTCAGTCAATAGGTCGGAACCTTTGCGTGACTTGACCACGATGTCATCCATGTACGCTTCCACGTTCTGACTGATTTGACTGAGCAGGCACTTCTGAATCATGCGCATGAACATGGCGCCAGCATTCTTGAGGCCGAAGGGCATGGTAACATAGCAAAAACATCCGAATGGGGTGATGAAGGCTGTTTTTATTTCATCGGGACCATAGAGTCGGATCTGATGGTACCCGGAATATGCATCCAAAAAGGACAAATGCTCACAATCCGCAGTCGAGTCGACAATTTGATCGATGCGGGAGAGAGAAATGATCTTCGAGCGAGGCCCGATTGATGTGCTTGAAATCGATACACATACGGAGTGAGTCATCTTTCTTGGGGACCATGACAACATTGACGAGCCACTCGGAGTGGTATATCTCGCGAGTGAACTCAGCTGCCAGAAGCTGAGCCACCTCCTCGTCAATTGCTTTCCTTTTCGCCACGGCGGGCCGACGGAGATGCTCTTTGACGGGTTTTGCTTTTGGGTCGACTCGCAAACGGTGCTCAGCCAGTCCCTTGGGTACACCCGGCATGTCAGATGGTTTCCATGCGAAGATGTCCCAGTTCTCACAGAGGAACTGGATGAGTGCTTCTTCCTATTTGTTGTCGAGTGTTGTTGATATGTGGGTCGGAGCAGCATTGGGATCAGTCGGGTGAATATGGACAGGCTTTGTTTCACCATGGTGAAATCTGAGACTACTGAAGCGAGCTTCTTAGCTCGCAACAAATCACTCGGATCTGCATTCTTGTTGTACTCTTCCATTTCTACTGCTGCCATCTGTTCATCGGCAATCTTTGAGCCCTTCTGGAGGCACTCTTCTACCCTTTGTCGATTCCTTGTAACTGTGATCACGCCTCTAGGGCCAGGCATCTTTAACTTGAGATACACGTAACATGGTCGAGCCATGAAACGAGCATATGCAGTCCTGCCCAGAATAGCATGGTAGGCACTGTGAAAATCCACCACCTCAAACGTCAACTTTTCCTTACGGTAATTCTTTGAATAATCGAAAACCACATCAAGATTGATCTGACCGAGTGAATCGGCTTTCTTTCTTAGGATGACTCCGTGGAATCGCATGTTGCTCTCGCTGAGTTTGGACATCGGGATGCCCACCCCTCAGAGGGTCTCAGCATACAGAATGTTCAAATCACTGCCTCCATCCATCAGAACCTTGGTCAGTCGGGTGCCCTAATGACTGGGTCGACCACCAACGCTCGCCGCCCAGGGGTAGCAACCTGCGCTAGGTGATCGGACTGGTCGAATGTAATGGGAGTCTTTGACCACTTTAAATATGTCATAGTTGCCGGAGCAACCATGTTCACTTCTCGATTGATAACTTTCAGTCCACTTTTGCTCACAACATTAGCAAAAATCACTAAAGTGGCATTGACATTGGGGGTAACTGATATCTACTACGCAACCTTCTCCTTGTAGACATTGTTGGGCCTCCAAGTGCAGAGGTTTGTAGGACCGTAGAAAATTTCCCTCAAGTGGATGACCTAAGGTTTATCAATCCGTGGGAGGTGTAGGATGAAGATGGTCTCTCTCAAGCAACCCTGCAACCAAATAACAAAGAGTCTCTTGTGTCCCCAACACACCCAATACAATGGTAAATTGTATAGGTGCACTAGTTCGGCGAAGAGATGGTGATACAAGTGCAATAAGGATGATAGATATGAGTATTTGTAATCTAAAAATATAAAAACAGAAAGGTAGCAAGCGATAAAAGTGGCGTAAGCGATTGTTGCAATGCTAGGAAACAAGGCCTAGGGTTCATACTTTCACTAGTGCAAGTTCTCTCAACAATAATAACATAATTGGATCATATAACAATCCCTCAACATGCAACAAAGAGTCACTCCAAAGTCACTAATAGCGGAGAACAAGCGAAGAGATTATTGTAAGAATCAGAAACCACCTCAAAGTTATTCTTTGAATTCGATCTATTCAAGAGTTAGTACTAGAATAACACCTTAAGACACATATCAACCAAAACCCTAATGTCACCTAGATACTCCAATGTCACCTCAAGTATCCATGGGTATGATTATGCGATATGCATCACACAATCTCAGATTCATCTATTCAACCAACACAAAGAACTTCAAAGAGTGCTCCAAAGTTTCTACCAGAGAGTCAAGACGAAAACGTGTGCCAACCCCTATGCATAAGTTCACGAGGTCACGGAACCCGCAAGTTGATCACCAAAACATACATCAAGTAGATCACATGATATCCCATTGTCACCACAGATAAGCACATGCAAGACATACATCAAGTGTTCTCAAATCCTTAAAGACTCAATCCGATAAGATAACTTCAAAGGGAAAACTCAATCCATTACAAGAGAGTAGAGGGAGGAACCTCATAAGATCCAACTATAATAGCAAAGCTCGCGATACATCAAGATCGTGCCAAATCAAGAACATGAGAGAGAGAGAGAGATCAAACACATAGCTCTTTGGTACATACCCTCAGCCCGAGGGTGAACTACTCCCTCCTCGTCATGGAGGCGTCGGGATGATGAAGATGGCCACGGTGATGGATCCCCCCTCCTGCGAAGTCTTGGCACGAGGTCTGATTGGTTTTGGTGGCTCTGAGGCTTGCGGTGGCGGAACTCCCGATCTATTCTGCTCCCTGATGTTTTTAGGGTATATGGATATATAGGCGAAAGAAGTCGGTCAGGGAAGCCACGAGGGGCCCACGAGGGTGGGGGCGCGCCCAAGTGGGTAGGGCGCGCCTCACTGCCTCGTGGCTTCCTCAGCTTCACTGACGTCTACTCAAGTCTCTGGATTGCTTCCGTTCCAAAAATAACTCTCCCGAAGGTTTCATTCCACTTGGAATCCATTTGATATTCCTTTTCTTGAACCTTTGAAATAGGAAAGAAAACAACAATTTGAAATTTGGGCCTCCGGTTAATAGGTTAGTCCCAAAAATAATATAAAAGTGTATAATATAGCCCACTAAACATCCAAAACAGCATATATAATAGCATGAATACTTCATAAATTATAGATACGTTGGAGACGTATCAGTAACCGTCATCTTCCTCTTTGTCCTCTTCCTTATCAAATTCCTTCTCCTTTTCGCTGGGCTGACCCTCTCGGAAGCTCTGAATCAGGATTCGACACTGTCGAGTGGTGTGCTTGGGATAAATACAGTTACCCTCTTCATCTTTTTTAGTGTGTATGTGGCACGACAAATCAAGAACATCGTTTCCCGCTTGATCTTCACTTTTTTGGGGATCCATGGCCCTTTAGGCTTTCCCTTGAACTTCCCTTGATTCACAACTGCGGCTCAGCAGGACCTGCAGTTTCAGCTTTGCGCTTTTGCTTCCGACCTCCTTCGGTGTCTTGGGCGACTGGTTTATTCTTGCCACTGCGGAGTCGGTCTTCCTCTTTACCGTTAGCGTACCGAGTGGCTATTTCCATCATTAGGGCCAGGGTCATGTCTCCTGTCCGACCGAATTTCAGGTTGAGCTCTCTGTACCAAACGCCCTCTTTGAAGGCGCAAACTGCTTGGTGTTCTGACACATTTTCCACTGTATGATGAAGGGTAGTCCATCTCTGAATATAGTCTCTCAAGGTCTCATTCGGTTTCTGGACACAATGATGCAATTCAGTTAGCCCGGCTGGTCGCTTGCAGGTGCCCTCGAATGTTTTAATGAACACTCGAGCCAACTCTTCCCAACTAAAAATACTACCGGGGGCCAACTGATTCAACCAAGCCCCGGCTGATCCCTCAAGCATCAGGGGGAGGTGCTTCATGGATACATCATCGTTGCCGCCACCAATCTGCACTGCCACTCGGTAATCTTCCAGCCAAGTGTCGGGCTTCGACTCACCGGTGAAATTACTCACACCCGTCGCCAACCTGAAGTTGGGAGGGATCTCAGCAGCTCTGATGGCTCTACTGAAACATTCGGGCCCAGAAACATGCACTGTGCTTCTAGTCGGACGATCTCTGTCTTGTCCCTCTCTGTGTGCCTGGCCTCTATCGACCAGACCTTGCACGAGAACTGACCTTGCATCAAACCCGGGCTCTCTTGGGTCGACTGGAGCTCTCCACTCTTCACCATACGGGCGCCTGTCATCATACCGATGGGGCTCGTATGATCCGCCCCTCGGAGGGGGCGTAGGCACTCGATGGCGGTCATCACGGCCGAATCGATGATCATATTGTTCGTTGTTCCAATCCAGGTACTGCTCCTGGCGGTGTCCATGACCCTCATGCCGCGGAGGCGATCTTGGGCTGTGAGCCGACTGGACTGTGTCCGCCACCACATACCTGTTGTGGATCCTGTTGCGCGACTGGGAAACGGCTGAGTTTTGTTCCCCTGCCACACGGAGCAACGCTCGGATCTGCATCAAACCTCTACCAGCCTCTGAACGGGATGGCTGAATCGACTCTGCTATACGGGTTGCAGCTGCAAGATTCTAAAGCGGTGTGTGATATACCTAAAGTTCAAAGGAAACAAGCTGTTGGTGACGTCGAGTGGATTCGAGACGACAATGGCGCGTTAAATCGAGTGAATGTTGGAGATTCTCCAGACGTGCACGCTCAGCCAAGGTGGCCAGGCGCGCAGCCTCCAAGGCCCGAGCCTCAAAGGTTTCTCCGATGATGGGGGTCTGGAGGGCCTCCACGTTGTGACGATGCTAGCTTTGACACAGATCTGGATGACTCCAAGTCACAAACCGGATACGTGTATATTTTGAATGGTGGGGCAGTCAGCTGATGCGGTTGCAAGCAAAGCGTCGTGTCGGCATCTACATGTGAAGCGGAGTACATAGCTGCTTCGGAAACAGCGCAGGAAGGAGTCTGGATGAAGGAGTTTATCCCCGACCTAGGAGTGATTCCCAATGCGCCGGGCCCAATGACTCTCTTCGGTGATAACACTGGAGCTATTGCCATTGCCAAGGAGCCCAGGTTTCACAACAAGACCAAGCACATCAAGTGCCGCTTCAACTTCATTCGTGAATATATTCAAGATGGAGACATAGATATTTGTAAAGTACATACAGATCTGAATATGCCATAAATCCGTTGACTAAACCTCTTTCACGAGCAAAACATGATCAGCACCAGAACTCTATGGGTGTTCAATTCATCACAATGTAACTAGATTATTGACTCTATTGCAAGTGGGAGACTGTTGGAAATATGCCCTAGAGGCAATAATAAAATGGTTATTATTATATTTCCTTGTTCACGATAATCATCTATTTTTCAAGCTATAATTGTATTAACCAGAAACCGTAATACATGTGTGAATACATAGACCACAACATGTCCCTAGTGAGCCTCTAGTTGACTAGCTCGTTGATCAATAGATGGTTGTGGTTTCCTGACCATGGACATTGGATGTCATTGATAGCGGGTCACATCATTAGGAGAATGATGTGATGGACAAGACCTATCCTAAGCACAACACAAGATCGAGTAGTTCGTTTGCTAGAGCTTTTCTAATGTCAAGTATCTTTTCCTTAGACCATGAGATTTTGCAACTCCGGATGCCATAGGAATGCTTTGGGTGTATCAAGCGTCCTGGCGTATTTGGGTGACCATAAAGGTGCACTACAGGTATCTCCGAAAGTGTTTGTTGGGTTGGCACGAATCGAGACTGGGATTTGCCACTCTGTATGATGGAGAGGTATCTTTGGGCCCACTTGGTAATGCATCATCATAATGAGCTCGATGTGACTAAGGAGTTAGTCATGGGATCATGTGTTACGGAACGAGTAAAGAGACTTCTTTGGAAGCGAGATTGAACAAGGTATAGGGATACCGACGATCGAATTCGGGCAAGTAACATACCGATGGACAAAGGGAATTGTATACGGGATTGATTGAATCCCCGACATCGTGGTTCATCCGATGAGATCATCGAGGAACATGTGGGAGCCAATATGAGTATCCAGATCCCGCTATTGGTTATTGGCTGGAGAGGTGTCTCGGTCATGTCTACATGGTTCCCGAACCCGTAGGGTCTACACACTTAAGGTTCGGTGACGCTAGAGTTGTAATGGGAATAGTATGTGGTTATCGAAGGTTGTTCGGAGTCCCGGATGAGACTCCGAACGTAACAAGGAACTCCGGAATGGTCCGTGGTGAAGATCGATATATTGGACGAAGGGTATTGGAGTCCGGAATTGTTCTGGAAGTACCGGGTGACGACCAGCGTGACCGAAAGGAGTTTCGGAGGCCCCGTCAAGCGTTTGGGGGCCTTATGGGCCAAGGGAGGGGGCACATCTGTTGGGGAACATAGTATTTAAAAGTTTTCCTACGATCATGCAAGATCTATCTAGGAGAAGCATAGCAACAAGCGGGGAGAGTGTGTCCACGTACTCTCGTAGACCAAAAGCGGAAGCATTTAGTAACGCGGTTGATGTAGTCGAACGTCTTCGCGATCCAACCGATCCAAGTACCGAACACACGCACCTCCGCGATCTGCACACGTTCATCTCGGTGACGTCTCTAGAACTCTTGATCCAGTTGAGGCAGAGGGATAGTTTAAATCGGCCGGCGGCGTGGTAGACGGTGATGATGAATTCGTGGCGAGGCTTCGCCTAAGCACTCTGACGATATGAGCGAGGTGTGTTTTACGTGGAGAGGGGCACCGCACACGACTAAAAGATCAACTTGTGTGTTCTAGGGTGCCCCCTCCCCACGTATATAAAGGAGGGAGGGAGGAGGAGGCCGACCAAGGGTGGCGCGCCCAAGGGGGGAGTCCTACTCCAAGTAGGATTCGGCCCCCCTTTCCTATTCCTACAAGGTGAAGGGGGAAAGAGGAGGAGGAGAGAAAGGAAAGGGGGCCGCCCCCAACCCCTAGTCCAACTCGGTTTGGGCTTGGGGGGTGCGCGCCTCCACCTGGCTGATGCCTCCTCTCTTCCACTAGGGCCCATGAAGGCCCATTAACCCCCCGGGTGGTTCCGGTAACCCCCCCCCCCCCCCCCCGGGTACTCCAGAAAATACTTGATACACTTCGGAACAATTCCGGTGTCTGAATATAACCTTCCAATATATCAATCTTTATGTCTCGACCATTTAGAGACTCCTCGTCATGTCCGTGATCTCATCCGAGACTCCAAACAAACTTCGGGACATCAAATCACATAACTCATAATACAAATCGTCATCGAACGTTAAGCGTGCGGACCCTACGGGTTCGAGAACTATGTAGACATGGCCGAGACACGTCTCCAATCAATACCCAACAAGCGGAACACGGATGTTCATATTGGCTCCTACATATTCTACGATGATCTTTATCGGTCAAACCGCATAACAACATACGTTGTTCCCTTTGTCATCGGTATGTTACTTGCCCGAGATTCGATTGTCGGTATCACCATACCTGGTTAAATCTCGTTACCGGCAAGTCTCTTTACTCGTTCCATAATGCATCATGCCGCAACTAACTCATTAGTCACATTGCCTGCAAGGCTTATGGTGATGAGCATTACCGAGAGGGCCTAGAGATACCTCTCCGACAATCGGAGTGACAAGTCCTAATCTCGATCTATGCCAACTCAACAAACACCATCGAAGACACTTGTAGAGCATCTTTATAATCACCCAGTTATGTTATGACATTGGATAGCACACTAAGTGTTCCTTCGGTATTCAGGAGTTGCATAATCTCATAGTCATAGGAACATGTATAAGTCATGAAGAAAGCAATAGCAATAAACTAAACGATCATAGTGCTAAGCTAACGGATGGGTCTTGTCCATCACATCATTCTCTAATGATGTGATCCCGTTCATCAAATGACAACACATGTTTATGGCTAGGAAACTTAACCATCTTTATTAACGAGTTAGTCTAGTAGAGGCATACTAGGGACACTCTGTTTGTCTATATATTCACACATGTACTAAGTTTCTGGTTAATACAATTCTAGCATGAATAATAAACATTTATCATGATATAAGGAAATATAAATAACAACTTTATTATTGCCTCTAGGGCATATTTCCTTCAGTCTCCCACTTGCACTAGAGTCAATAATCTAGATTACATAGTAATGATTCTAACACCCATGGAGTCTTGGTGTTGATCATGTTTTGCTCATGAGAGAGGCTTAGTCAATGGTTCTTTAATATTCGGATTCGTATGTATTTTGCAAACTTCTATGTCACCCTCCTTGACTAGATCGCGGATGGAATTGAAGCGTCTCTTGATGTGCTTGGTTCTCTTGTGAAATATGGATTCCTTTGCCAAGGAAATCGCTCCAGTATTGTCACAAAAGATTTTCATTGGACCCGATGCACTAGGTATGACACCTAGATCGGATATGAACTACTTCATCCAGACTCCTTCCTTTGCTGCTTCCGAAGCAGCTATGTACTCCGCTTCACATGTAGATCCCGCCCACGGCCTTTCTGTTTGGAACTGCACCAATGACAGCTCCACCATTCAATGTAAATCGTATCCGGTTTGTGACTTAGAGTCATCGAGATGGGTGTCAAAGCTTGCATCGGCGTAACCATTTACTACGAGCTCTTTGTCACCTCCATAAGCGAGAAACATATCCTTAGTCCTTTTCGGTATTTAGGGATATTCTTGACCCTTTGTCTAGTGATCCATTCCTAGATTACTTTGGTACCTCCCTACTATACTTATAGCAAGGCACACATTAGGTCTGGTACACAACATTGCATACATGATAGAACCTATGGCTGAGGCATAGGGAATGACTTTCATTTTCTCTCTATCTTCTGCAGTGGTCGGGCATTGAGTCTCACTCAACTTCACACCTTGTAACACAGGCAAGAACCCTTTCTTTGATTGATCCATTTTGAACTTCTTCAAAATCTTATCAAGGTATGTGCTTTGTGAAAGTCCAATTAAGCGTCTTGATCTATCTCTATAGATCTTGATGCCCAATACATAAGCAGCTTCACTGAGGTCTTTCATAGAAAAACTCTTATTCAAGTATCATTTTATGCTATCCAGAAATTCTATATCATTTCCAATCAACAATATGTCATCCACATATAATATTAGAAATTCTACAGAGCTCCCACTCACTATCTTGTAAATACAAGCTTCTCCAAAAGTCTGTATAAAACCATATGCTTTGATCACACTATCAAAACGTTTATTCCAACTCCGAGAGGATTGCACCAATCCATAAATGGATCACTAGAGCTTGCACACTTTGTTAGCACCCTTTGGATCAACAAAACCTTCTGGTTGCATCATATACAACTCTTCTTCTAGAAATCCATTCAGGAATGCAATTTTGACGTCCATTTGCCAAATTTCATAATCATAAAACGCGGCAATTCCTAACATGATTCGGACAGACTTAAGCATCTCTACGGGTGAGAAAGTCTCGTCGTAGTCAACTCCTTGAACTTGTCAAAAACCTTTTGCAACAAGTCGAGCTTTGTAGACAGTAACATTACCGTCAGCGACGGTCTTCTTCTTGAAGATCCATTTATTTTCTATGGCTTGCCGATCATCGGGCAAGTCAACCAAAGTCCACACTTCGTCCTCATACATGGATCCCATCTCAGATTTCATGGCCTCAAGCCATTTTGCAGAATCTGGGATCATCATCGCTTCCTCATAGTTCGTAGGTTCGCCATGGTCAAGTAACGTGACGTCCAGAACAGGATTACCGTACCACTCTGGTGCGGATCTTACTCTGGTTGACCTCGAGGTTCGGTAGTAACTTGATCAGAAGTTTCATGATCATCATCATTAGCTTCCTCACTAATTGGTGTAGGAATCACTGGAACTGATTCCTGTGATGAACTACTTCCCAATAAGGGAGCAGGTACAATTACTTCATCAAGTTGTACTTTCCTCCCACTCACTTCTTTTGAGAGAAACTCCTTCTCTAGAAAGGATCCATTCTTAGCAACGAATATTTTGCCTTCGGATCTGTGATAGAAGGTGTACCCACCAGTCTCCTTTGGGTATCCTAGGAAAAGAAGACACATTTCTCCGATCTGGGTTTGAGCTTATCGAGGATGAAGCTTTTCACATAAGCATCGCAGCCCCAAACTTTAAGAAAGCGACAACTTGGGTTTCTTGCCAAACCACAGTTCATATGGTGTCATCTCAACGGATTTAGATGGTCCCCTATTTAATGTGAATGCAGCCGTCTCTAAAGCATAACCCCAAAACTATAGCGGTAAATCAGTAAGAGACATCATAGATCGCACCATATCTAATAAAGTGCGGTTACGATGTTCGGAGACACAATTATGTTGTGGTGTTCCGGGTGGCGTGAGTTGCGAAACCATTCCGTATTGTTTCAAATGAAGACCAAACTCGTAACTAAAATATTCACCTCCACGATCAGGTCGTAGAAACTTTATTTTCTTGTTACAATGATTTTCCACTTTACTCTGAAATTCTTTGAACTTTTCAAATGTTTCAGACTTATGTTTCATCAAGTAGATATACCCATATCTGCTCAAATCATCTGTGAATATCAGAAAATAACGATACACTTGAGCCTCAACACTCATCGGACCGCATACATCGGTATGTATTACTTCCAACAAGTGCATTGCTCGCTCCATTGTTAGAAGAACGGAGTCTTAGTCATCTTGCCCATGAGGCATGGTTACTTAAGCATCAAGTGGTTCCAAAAGCCCATCGGCATGGAGTTTATTCATGCGCTTTACACCAATATGACCTAAACAGCGATTACCACAAATAAGTTGCACTATCATTATTAAACTTATATCTTTTGGCTTCAATACTATGAATATGTGTATCACTACTATCGAGATTCAATAAAAATAGACCACTCATCAAGGGTGCATGACCATAAAAGATATTACTCATATAAATAGAACAACCATTATTCTCTGATTTAAATGAATAACCGTCTCGCATCAAACAAGATCTAGATATAATGTTCATGCTTTGACGGCGGCACCAAATAAGAATTATTCAGGTCTAAAACTAATCCTGAAGGTAGATGTAGAGGTAGTGTGCCGACGGCGATCACATCGACTTTGGAACCATTTCCCACGCACATCGTCACCTCGTCCTTAGCCAATATTCGCTTAATCCGTAGCCCCTGTTTCGAGTTACAAATATGAGCAACAGAACCAGTATCAAATACCCAGGCGCTACTGCGAGCATTAGTAAGGTACACATCAATAACATGTATATCAAATACACCTTTCACTTTGCCATCCTTCTTATCCGCCAAATACTTGGGGCAGTTCCGCTTCCAATGACCAGTAGGTCCAGACTTGGGCTTCTTCACTTGAGCAGCAACTTGCTTGCTGTTCTTCTTGAAGTTCCCTTCTTCCCTTTGCCCTTCTTCTTGAAACTAGTGGTCTTGTTAACCATCAACACTTGATGCTCCTTCTTGATTTCTAGCTCCGCAGCCTTTAGCATCACAAAGAGCTCGGGAATTGTCTTATCCATCCCTTGCATATTATAGTTCATCACGAAGCTTTTGTAGCTTGGTGGCAGTGATTGAAGAACTCTGTCAATGACACTATAAACCAGAAGATTAACTCCCAGTTGAGTCAAGTGATTGTGGTACCTAGACATTTTGTGTACATGTTCACTGACAGAAATATTCTCCTCCATTTTGCAGCTGCAGAACTTATTGGAGACTTCATATCTCTCAATCAGGGCATTTGCTGGAAATATTAACTTCAACTCCTGGAACATCTCATATGCTCCATGACGTTCAAAACATCGTTGAAGTCCCGGTTCTAAGCCGTAAAGCATGGAACACTGAACTATCAAGTAGTCATCGACTTTGCTCTGCGAGGCGTTCATAACGTCGGCGTTGCTCCTGCAGCGGGTCTTGCACCTAGCGGTGCTTCCAGTACGTAATTCTTCTGTGCAGCAATGAGGATAATCCTCAAGTTATGGACCCAGTCCATGTAGTTGCTACCATCATATTTCAACTTAGCTTTATCTAGGAACACATTAAAATTCAAAGGAATAGTAGCACGGGCCATTTATCTACAACAACATAGACATGCAAAATACTATAAGGTACTAAGTTCATGATAAATTAAAGTTCAATTAATCATATTACTTAAGGACTCCCACTTAGATAGACATCCCTCTAATCATCTAAGTGATCACGTGATCCATATCAACTAAACCATGTCCGATCATCACATGAGATGGAGTAGGTTTCAATGGTGAACAACACTATGTTGATCATATCTACTATATGATTCACGCTCGACCTTTCGGTCTCAGTGTTCCGAGGCCATATATACATATGCTAGGCTCGTAAAGTTTAACCCGAGTATTATGCGTGTGCAAAACTGGCTTGCACCCGTTGTATGTGAACGTAGAGCTTATCACACCCGATCATCACGTGGTGTCTCGGCACGATGGTATGCATAGCGGTGCATACTCAGGGATAACACTTGTACCTTGAAATTTAGTGAGAGATCATCTTATAATGCTACCGCCGTACTAAGCAAAATAAGATGCATAAAAAGATAGACATCACATGCAATCAAATAAGTGATATGATATGGCCATCATCATCTTATGCCTTTTATCTCCATCTCCAAAGCACTGTCATGATCACCATCATCACCGCTTGACACCTTGATCTCCATCGAGCATCGTTGTTGTCTCGCCACTATTGCATCTCGACTATCGCTACCGCTTAGTGATAAAGTAAAGCAATTACATGGCGACTGCATTTCATACAATAAGCGACAACCATATGGCTCTGCCGATTGCCGATAAGCTGTTACAAAACATGATCATCTCATACAACAATTTATATATCATCACGTCTTGACCATATCACATCACAACAAGCCCTGCAAAAACAAGTTAGACGTCCTCTACTTTGTTGTTGCAAGTTTTACGTGGCTGCTACGGGCTTCTAGCAAGAATCGTTCTTACCTACGCATCAAAACCACAATGATTTTTCGTCAAGTGTGCTGTTTTAATCTTCAACAAGGACCGGGCATAGTCACACTCGATTCAACTAAAGCTGGAGAAACAGACACCCACTAGCCACCTGTGTGCGAAGCACAGCGATAGAACCAGTCTCGTGAACGCGGTCATGTAATGTCGGTCTGGGCCGCTTCATCCAACAATACCGCCGAATCAAAGTACGACATGCTGGTAAACAGTATGACTATTATCGCCCACAACTCTGTGTGTTCTACTCATGCATATAACATCTACACATAGACCTGGCTCGGATGCTACTGTTGGGGAACGTAGTATTTCAAAAAAAATCCTACGATCACGCAAGATCTATCTACGAGAAGCATAGCAACGAGCGGGGAGAGTGTGTCCACGTACCCTCGTAGACCAAAAGCGGAAGCGTTTAGTAATGCGGTTGATGTAGTCGAGCGTCTTAGCGATCAATCGATCCAAGTATGCAACGCATACGGCACCTCCGCGATCTGCACACGTTCAACTCGGTGACGTCCCTCGAACTCTTGATCCAGTTGAGGCCGAGGAGAGTTTTGTCAGCACGACAGCGTGGTGACAGTGATGATGAAGTTACCGTCACAGGGCTTCGCATAAGCCCTACGACGATATGACCGAGGTGTGTTTCTATGGAGGGGGGCACCACACACGGCTAAAAGATCAACTTGTGTGTTCTAGGGTGCCCCCCTTGCCACATATATAAAGGAGGGAGGGAGGAGGAGGCTGGCCAAGGGTGGCGCGCCCAAGGGGAGGGAGTCCTACTCCAAGTAGGATTCCCCCCCCCCCTTTCCTATTCCTACAAAGAGAAGGAGGAAAGAGCAGGAGGATGATACGTCTCCAACGTATCTATAATTTTTGATTGTTCCATGCTATTATATTATCTGTTTTGGATGTTTAATGGGCTTTAATATACCTTTTTATATTATTTTTGGGACTAACCTATTAACCGAAGGCCTAGTGTAAATTGTTGTTTTTTGCCTATTTCGGTGTTTAGCGAGAAAAGGAATATCAAACGGAATCCAAACGGAATGAAACCTTCGCGAGGATCAGTTTTGGAACAAACGCAATCCAGGATACTTGGAGTGGAGGTCAAGAAAGCCACAAGGCGGCCACGAGGCAGGAGGGCGCGCCCCAGGGGGGTGGGCGCCCCCCCACCCTCGTGGGCCCCTCGTAGCTCCACCGACCTACTTCTTTCGCCTATATATACTCTTATACCCTGAAACCTTCGGGGAGAGCCACGAAACACCTTTTCCACCGTCGCAACCTTCTGTACCCATGAGATCCCATCTTGGGGCCTTTTCCGGCGCTCCGCCGGAGGGGGATTCGATCATGGAGGGCTTCTACATCAACACCATGGCCTCTCCGATGATGCGTGAGTAGTTTACCACAGATCTTCGGGTCCATAGTTATTAGCTAGATGGCTTCTTCTCTCTCTTTGGATGTCAATACAAAGTTCTCCTCGATCTTCTTGGAGATCTATTCGATGTAATAATTTTTGCGGTGTGTTTGTCGAGATCCGATGAATTGTGGGTTTATGATCAAGATTATCTATGAACAATATTCGATTCTTCTCTGAATTCTTTTATGCATGATTTAAATATCTTTGCAAGTCTCTTTGAATTATCGGTTTAGTTTGGCCTACTAGATTGATCTTTCTTGCAATGGGAGAAGTGCTTAGCTTTGGGTTCAATCTTGCGGTGTCCTTTCCCAGTGACAGCAGGGGCAGCAAGGCACGTACTGTATTGTTGCCATCGAGGATAAAAAGATGGGGTTTATATCATATTGCTTGAGTTTATCCCTCTACATCATGTCATCTTGCCTAATGCGTTACTCTGTTCTTATGAAGTTAATACTCTAGATGCATGCTGGATAGCGGTCGATGTGTGGAGTAATAGTAGTAGATGCAGAATCGTTTCGGTCTACTTGTCACAAATGTGATGCCTATATTCATGATCATGCCTACATATTCTCATAACTATGCGCTTTTCTATCAAATGCTCGGCAGTAATTTGTTCACCCACCGCAATATATGCTATCTTGAGAGAAGCCACTAGTGAAACCTATGGCCCCTGGGTCTATTTTCCATCATATTAATCTTAGTCAACTAGCTATTTACATCGCCGTTTATTTTGCAATCTTTACTTTTCAATCTATACAACAAAAATACCGAAAATATTTATCTTATTATCTTTATCAGATCTCACTTTTGCAAGTGGCTGTGAAGGGATTGACAACCCCTTTATCACGTTGGTTGCAAGGTTCTTATTTGTTTGTGCAGGTACTAGGCAACTTGTGTGTAGTCTCCTACTGGATTGATACCTTGATTCTCAAAAACTGAGGGAAATACTTACGCTACTTTGCTGCATCACCCTTTCCTCTTCAAGGGAAAACCAACGCATGCTCAAGAGGTAGCAGAGGAGAGAAAGGAAAGGGGGGCCGCCCCCCTGGCTGCTGCCTCCTTTCTTCCACTAGGGCCCATGAAGGCCCATTAACCCCCCGGGGGGTTCCGGTAACCCCCCGGTACTCCGGAAAATACTCGATACACTTTGAAACCATTCCGGTGTCCGAATATAACCTTACAATATATCAATCTTTATGTCTCGACCATTTGGAGACTCCTCGTCATGTCCGTGATATCATCTGGGACTCTGAACAACCTTCGGTACATCAAATCACATAACTCATAATACAAATTATCATCGAACGTTAAGCGTGCGGACCCTACGGGTTCGAGAACTATGTAGACATGACCGAGACACATCTCCGGTCAATAACGATGCGGAACACGGATGCTCATATTGGCTCCTACATATTCTACGAAGATCTTTATCGGTCAAACCGCATAACAACACATGTTGTTCCCTTTGTCATCGGTATGTTACTTGCCTGAGATTCGATCGTCGGTATCACCATACCTAGTTCAATCTCGTTACCGGCAAGTCTCTTTACTCGTTTCGTAATGCATCATCCTGCAACTAACTCATTAGTCACATTGCTTGCAAGGCTTATAGTGATGAGCATTACCGAGAGGGCCCAGGGATACCTCTCCTACAATCGGAGTGACAAATCCTAATCACGATCTATGCCAACCCAACAAACACCATCGGAGACACCTGTAGAGCATCTTTATAATCACCCAGTTACGTTGTGACGTTTGATAGCACACTAAGTGTTCCTCCGATATTCGGGAGTTGCATAATCTCATAGTCATAGGAACATGTATAAGTCATGAAGAAAGCAATAGCAATAAACTAAACGATCATAGTGCTAAGCTAACGGATGGGTCTTGTCCATCACATCATTCTCTAATGATGTGATCCCGTTCATCAAATGACAACACATGTCTATGGCTAGGAAACTTAATCATCTTTGATTAACCAGCTAGTCTAGTAGAGGCATACTAGGGACACTCTGTTTGTCTATGTATTCACACATGTACTAAGTTTCCGGTTAATACAATTCTAGCATGAATAATAAACATTTATCATGATATAAGGAAATATAAATAACAACTTTATTATTGCCTCTAGGGCATATTTCCTTCAACATCAGCCCACTAAGGGGTTGTGCGCCCCTCCCACCCCATCTCACGTAACCTGAAGAGGTGGGGGCGCCTCCCCTAGGGCATCTGCCCCTCCCAGCTTGAGGGCCAAGTTTCCTAGGGGTGGGGGCGCCCAAACCCATCTAGGGTTTCCCCTGTGGCCGCCGCCCCTCCCCTAGGGAAACGCTAGGGCGCCTCCTCCTCCCCCCTTCCCCCTATATATAGTGAGGGGGAGAGAGGGCTGCTGTGACCCTTCCTGGCGCAACCCTCTCCCCTCCAACACCTCCTCCTCCTCCGTAGTGCTTGGCAAAGCCCTGCCGGAGAACCACAAGCTCCACCACCACGCTGTCGTGCTGCCGGAGCTCTCCCTCAACTTCTCCTCTCCCCTTGCTGGATTAAGAAGGAGGAGACGTCCCCGAGCTGTACGTGTGTTGAACGCAGAGGCGCCGTCCGTTCGATGCTTGGATCGGATCTTCTGCGATTTGAATCGCCGCGAGTAGGACTCCGTCAACCGCGTTCTTGTAACGCTTTCGCTTAGCGATCTTCAAGGATATGAAGATGCACTATCTCTCTCTCATTTCTAGCATCTCCTAGATTGATCTTGGTGACACGTAGGAAATTTTTTAATTGTTACTACGTTCGCCAACACATCCTAGACCTGGAACGTTTCAGTCGCGCCTTGAGGCTGAGATGGCTCTGGATTGCTTGGACAGACCCAAGCCGCCCATGGGTAGGCACCGTGCCGCCATGCAGCGACGAGGACATGGCCTTGTTTGCGGCTGCGACGACAGTAACGATAGGAGATGGCTCGACGGCTCTGTTCTGGCACTCTCACTGGATTGGAGCATGTACCCTCGCCTCAGCATACCCTACCCTTTACAACCACTCCAAGCGGAAGAAACGGACCGTGCGGGAGGCGCTCAGGGGCGACACTTGGATAAAGGACCTGAGCCACAGAGACACTCGGCCTTTGCTGCGGCAATTCATTGGGCTAAATCGCCTAATCATCGTCGTAGCCACGGTGCTCAGGGATGGTGTTGTTGACACCATACGATGGAACCAGGACGCGAAGGGCCAGTAGACAGCAAGATCGGCCTACGAACTACCGTTTCAAGGGAGGCTCCGATCTTGCCTGGATGGCCTTGTCTGGAAGGTTTGGGCACCAGGGAACGTCAAATTCTTCGCCGAGCTGATGCTTAAAGATCGTCTATGGACAAATGACCGCCTCCAGAGACGCGGCTGGCCTAACAGCTCGCGTCTGCCAATTATGTGTCCACAACCTAGAATCGGCACACCATCTGCTCTAGTGCTGCCCCACTACTCTTATAGTCTGGAACACGGTGGGGAGAAGAGGAGGATGCCTGAAACTCTCTCCAAGCAACTCCTGGAAAACCTCAAGCTACTTTGAGATAGTGCAACAGATGATCGATGCGACGCCAACAGCCTACGGGAAAGGCGCAAGAGCCATCATACTCCTAACCTGCCGGGAAATCTGGAAAGAGCGAAACAACTACACTTTTAAAGGTAAACAGCCAGCACCATGGGACATCACGAGGGCCATTGACAGCTCCATCGAGCTTTGGCAGCAAGCCGGAGCTATTTGCCTACAGAGCCCCTTCTGGGATCCGCCATGAGGAGTAGGCCACTGTAACGTCCTAATTACGGCCGGAAACTACCGGACCGTTGTAGTGTGGTGTATACCGCATCTGTGTTGGTCCTAGGACCTGAGCCCCCAATTTGTATTTCCCACTGCTTCCTGCTAATGATATGAAAAGCCAGCAATTGCTGGATCTTTCAGAAAAACTGCACTTTGAGCCCAAAGTTTTTTTTTTTTTTGAAAAGGAGGATACCCCCGGACTTTGAGCCCAAAGCTGGCTAAGGTAATGATACGGCAGAAATTCATCAACCCAAAGACAAAAGCATAACACCATACACAAAAATCAGTGGGAGCAGAACCAGCATGGGCAATTTGTGGACAAATCTAGGGCTATGTCAAATCTAGGACACAAACATCGGTCACCAAACACCATAAGCAAAATCACTAGTAGGAGCGCAACCATCTAAAATATACCCTCCCCTGCATCACATGAAACAATGCTAAACCACAGCCTACTGCCTGCAAATGGACGGACGGACGCTGTCATTACAACGGTTTTCCAAATATATTCCTGGAGTTAAGCACACCACACGGTCATTCAGGCCAAACGTAGGACCACTATCTTCGAACGGTTCCCCGAGTTAAGTACCATAAGTTATATCTAAATATGGTGTGCAAAAGATAATATGTCCGGTTATGTCTATCTCTCTATTAATTCCTTCGTAGTAAGTTGACCATAGTTGATACTAGTGAGTAAGCCTTGTTCCGCAGCTAATCTGGCCAGGTAGAGCACAAGTGGCTGAACAGGGGCGATTTGCCTGCAGATATGAATGAGCAAAGTCAGCATATTTGAACAACTATACAAGATCATTTCACATTTACAAAACTCACATTCGTAAGGATCGTAACTCTATAATCAATTATGCAAGTAACTGGTGTTCTGATCAAATTGAGCACGTAAGATATTACTAACTGAAATCATCTGCTCACGAATGGAAATTAGTTATGTGTGACTTCATGCTTTGGCACCGATTGTTTTAGTAAGAAAATCATCGTCACCACTGTAATTATACTATACATATATACCTTCCCTTCATTTCATCGTCCCCTCCCTATCAAACATTCTTGCGGCAGCGAAGCAACCTTGCCTCACAACTCCAAGGAAATAGCTTAAAGGTGGCTCAAAAGGATAAAATACATATTCAAATTCTATTTTTCAGTTTTAGGAATCTCTACACAAAAGAAATTATCAATTTATTCTCAGTACCTAGAATGTGAGCACATAACAAGCTGCAATTATTATAAAAAAAGCAGCTTCGGCTAAACAAGTTGATAACAAAGTTTTATAGCAATTAGCATAATAAGTACTAGGATCTAGAAAAGATGGTCATAGCTAACTTGCTTAAGCCAATTAGATGTAGAGTGCTTTTGTGCTATTCTGGTGGAATGTATAGGATAACACCTGTGCTGATTCAAGATGTAGAAAGCATATGATTTGGAAATAGTTAAGAAAAAAATATTCAGGTTACAGGCAGAAATGTGAATGTGGTTTATAAGCTAGAATTTGACAAGACAGTTCTGAGGCCAGATACCAGTGTCTTGGTTGGGTTGAGGAGATATTGAGGCATAAAAGCTTCTTTCCAAATCCCATAGGTCACATGCAATGGAAACTGACTGAGGAGACATTGAGGTACATTGTTTTAGTTCAGGCGCGCTGCATGGCAACACCATATGGTACATGGTCAGCAGATGCATGGATGAGCATAGGGCAAGTTAGTTACTATTTATCTCAAATTGGATCCTATGCAGCACAACATGACCAAAAATGCTGATAGATGGTATTGTCAGCGGTGTATCTAATTGGTTATGGGATAGTACATATCAGACACCCATTTTGTTTCTACTCATTGTTTGCTCATAGTTACTTCCTTACATTGGATAATGCAGCACTCAATTGACACAGGTGTTAAAAGATAGCAGAAATTACGGTGGTAAAAAAAGAATGCTAATGGGTATTATCTAGTCTCTCCATCCGGAATTAGTTGACGCTCAGACGGATGTATCCGGACGGAGGAAGTACTACAGAATTTGTTCTATCGTTATAATTCTGACACATAACCTTCAAGGATAATGCTAATAACTAGCACATGTTTCAAGTAACAGGCGCACTAGAAAGTCCTAAACATCAACACAACTAGCTGTAACCAAAGCCAGATTGGATTAGCTCATACATAGAGTTAAAGAATAATCAAACAACAAGACCACGGTAAATGTCATGAATATAACGTTTTAGACGCCCTGCAACGGAGCCAAGATAGATGTACCAATTCGCTATGGTAACCAAAAACTGTGACAGTTCACCGAAAATAAATTCTTAACGAGTAAGCATGTCCATGTTCACTCAAAATACACCCTAGAAAAGATGAAACACATTAAATTCAACATTGGATGTTTACAATGACCTATTCGACACAATTTGAAGACAAAATGTGACCAATCAGACTCCCTGCTCTAGAACATAGACAACAAAAACACAAATGGGTGCATGAGCAATGCATCATACTGATTAAACATAGTGATGAAATATACATTTATTGCATACTCTATAATATGTTGGTCCAGGGACAATTTTCGATATACTTTACATACACCATTGTAAAACATGGTGCAGAAGGGTATCATCCTGTCAGTTAAATTACGAACACCAAGTGGTCACCATTGTAAAACATGGTGCAGAAGGGTATCATCCTGTCAGTTACATTACGAACACCAAGTGGTCACCATTGTAAAAACACATTATGTTTACAAACTAATATGACTCACTGGCAGAGCTCCATTCCTAGTTGTTTGACATAGGCTGGGACAGCTGGTCAACCAAATTAAACTAGAAATGTATAGCTACAAGGCAGAACACAATGGATGGTTGCACAAAAAATGTGCCAAGGAGAAACAATCTTTGTGAGACAACTTCGCAGGATATGCTAGTCATAGGAGAAAGTATAAAAGTTAGAAAATTCTCTGTGCCCGGGAATTTCAATTACCATTCAGCGGCGCCTTCTCGGATGATCATCACCATCATCATCACTGTCCCTTGACTGGCTCCTTGACCTGACCCGCCCTCGCCGCTCCCAGTCATCGTGCTCAGTGTACTGCGGGAACCTCTTCTGTTCACCACCTCCGTGCTGATCCTTGTCATTCCAGTTCCTCTCACGCCCCCTTTCCCTCTCCGGCACATACTCCCGATGCCGGTCCCTCTCCCTGGGCCGTTCGCCGCCGCCCCGGCCATACTGCCTCCTATCTTGGTTGCCCCTCACATTGCCAATGTCCCTGTCCTGATTCCTACCACCTGGCCTTTCCTGCCCGGTGCCACGCAGTTTCACATAGCCCCCGTTCCCATTCCGGTACTGCTGCTGTGCCTGGCGGTGGTGCTGCTGCCATGACATGTCACAGCCTCCAAAATTCCATGGCTGAAGCCCACCCCATAAGCCCCAGCCATCCCCTGATGAGGCCACATCCCTGTGCCAGGGCCACCCATTGCCATTCTGCTGGCTGCCAAGTATGCCGGGTTCACATGGGGCGGCACCACAGGAGGCATCGCATCAGTACCCATCCCCGCATTGTACTGCCCAATCGACGACGGGAACCCACCGCCGCCTCCGATCATCGCAGCGAACTGGCGCGGCCGGGGAGCCATGGGTCCCACAGCCGACCCATCGCCCAAAGACCCCACCTTGCCCCGGGCTGCTGTCACGCTGCTCGCGCTCCCGCCGCGGCCTTGGGTGGGGTTCGGGCCTGGGGCCGAGGCCGGAGCCGAGGCGTCGGAGTCGGCACCGAAGCGGCGGAGCTCGGGCGGACAGGAGAGCGAGGCGACGCAGTGGTGCCCGTCGAAGACGCGCCCGTGGAGCGCGGCCGCCGCCGAGGCGGCCGCGGCCGGGTGGAGGAAGTCGGCGCGGCAGGAACCACGCGACCTGCCAGAGCACTTGTCGGCGTAGAAGTAGAGGCCGTCGAGCGCGCCGTGCGGCGCGAGCGCGGCCTCCACCTCCGCGTCCGTCGTCCACCAGGGTAGGTCGCCGATGTAGAGCGCCGTGGTGGGCGGCGAAGACGACGTAGAGCCCCCCGACGCGCGCCGCGGCGGCTGGTGCCGGAAGGTGGGTGCTTTCGGCTGCCGCGGGCTGGGCGGTTTTTGCAGAGGAAGCGGCGGCTGGTGCTGCGGGGTGGGGTTTTTTGGGGGCTCAGGGCACGGGCTCGGGCTGCGGGTTGGGGGACGGATTGCGGCGCGGCGGTGGAGACGGGGACGGGGACGGGATGGAGAGGCCGGGGAGGGGTCTTGGGAGGGAGGAAGGGGAAGGGAGAGCGGCGGGAGGGAGGAAGCTGAGGTTGACGTCGCCGTAGAGGTCGTCGCAGTCGTCGTCGAAGGTGGCGCCGGGGGAGGGGGCGTACTGGATGGCCCCGATCGGCTCCGCGACGGCCGCATTGAGCTCGCCGCCGGCGTCCATGGAGGCGCTAGCGACGAGGAGGGGGGGTTTAGCGTGCGTGCGTGCTTTGGTTGGTTGGGGTTAAACTCCGCGGACGGCGACTGTGGTTTGGTTGAGCTCAAAGAACAAGAAACCAGAGGACCTCTTCACCACATGGTCAAATAAAAGGACCCTACAGTGTGTAGACTCTTCATTCTCGACTCATCACACGAAACCAAACGCATTCTGGTAGTACACAAGGTTGAATGTCCATGATCTGCAAGAATCATCGTACCAAACCGAACACATGGTAAACATTTCAAGGAGAAGCTGCAAGTATGATATTTTGTGGACCTGCTTTTTTTCCCCTAAGCCAACCAAGTGCATTGTGGAATTGAGTTAAGCAGCAAGCACCAACATGTAGTTGGATGATTAGGAGGTTAGTGGTACCCCCAATCCACAGAAATCAAATCATAGGCTTGATGCTCTCTGGTGTCTCATAAAGGTGGGATATTCTTCACTGGGAGGCGTCATTTCTGTTAATACCAAGGTTGTGAGCATCTGCGTCTATATTGTGTTTCTAAATAAAAAGCCCAACTTTAGGTGCCAAAGTATAACCGCCTAAGAGCAACTACAACCGGAGATCCCTTACCCGCCTCAAACATCCAGACGGGCTGTGCCGGACAGAAAAAACGCATCCAACCAAGGTCACCATACTCAGCTTAAACACCGAACTGACGTGCAACCCCCATATCTGGCCCATATATGGGGCGGATATGGGGAGGTCCGGGCACGCCCGCCACGTCAGACTGACCGCTAGGGCTCACGCGGTCATACACATAAACCGGCGGTCCGATGGGCGCCTCCTTCGGTTCTCCGTGTGGATGCACTCATGGCGCCGCTCCAGCATGTCGTCCGAGGGAGCAAGCACATCTATTTAAGCCGGGCGGCGGCAGCGAAACCCTAGCCCGTTTGCTTCCCTCTCCCTCCCACTGCCCCGTAACCATGGCCCGGCAGAGGATCACCACAGATGCAATGTTGATGCCAGAACGCCGATTGCAGATCGAGGAGGAGATTCGGGCCAGGTGCGCCGCTAGTGTCGTTGCCGGTCTGCCTACGGATTCGCCTGAGCCGAATGAGGAGGAGGCGAAGGAGGAGGAAGGAGGCGGCGGAGCAGACCCCGGCCCACGGAGAAGGAGGAGGATGAGGATCGAAGCGAGATGACACGACAGCGGGCGAAGGAGTAACTGCTGCGGGCTTCGGCGTGGAGGACGCCCTGGTGGAGTTCGAGGTCACCCAGGCGACAGAGATGGCGGAGCATACCGCCACCCTCCCTCGAATCCATCCAAGATGATGCATATGTGGAGTCCAACCGGCGCTTCATCCGGCAGAGGGCGTAGATCGACGAGCTCTTTGCCTCTAGTTCGGACGACTACAATCAGAAGCTACCACACGCGCCCATCTACCAGGAGCCAGGTACGGAGATAGTGGACATCTCCGATGAGTAGTCTACATGTGTACGTAGTCGTAGGTTCTTTATCTGCATGGCTAGCATGGACTTGAGGATTCATGTTTGAGGTACATGATTGCAGCGGCCGATTTTTGTGTGTTATCTTGTCACTTCCCACGGACGTGTCGAGCACGTGTTTAAGTAGCGGATTTTGGTACTTCGGTTGTACATGCTCTAAGTTTATTTGGGTAAAACCAAAAGAAACAACCGGTATGATTTGAAAATAAGGATTTTTAGACTACGTGGGGCGGATTTTGGTACTTCCGGTTGTAGATGCTCTAAGTTCATTTGGGTAAAACCGAAAGAAACGACCGGTATGACTTGAAAATAAGGATTTTTTAGACTACTTAAGGGCCGGGTTTTGGTACTTCCTGTTGTAGATGCTCTAAGTTTATTCGGGTAAAACCGAGAAAACAACCAATATGACTTGAAAATAAGGATTTTTTAGACTACTTAGGGGCCGGATTTTGGTACTTCTGGTTGTAGATGCTCTAAGTTCATTTGGGTAAAACCGAAAGAAACCACCAGTATGACTTGAAAATAAGGATTTTTTAGACTACTTAGGTATTTACATACAATCAAAAGAAATTTTAAACGCCATAGGTTCAAAGGAACTGTTGCACCTATATCAATATTGCACTTGATCATCAACTTCGACTAAAATATGTTTCTTTAAACAAAACTAATTTCTATCCAAATATGTTATTTAAAATAAAGTTCAACATACATTATGAAACAATTTCATGATATCTCTCAAAAATATATTTCATGCTAGATTTAGCAATATCATTGTAGTGTTACATTACCTCCTTTCATAAATAAGTGACGTGGTTTTATTTCAAACTTTAAAAAGATCTAATTTCAAAAAAAAACTTTAAAAAGGTCTGACTAACTCAAGCTATAATTGCAGTTTTATTCATATTAAGCCGAAACTGAATGAAAAAAAAACTACTTTGGTCCCTGTATATCTTTAAAAAGAAAATGTCTGTTTTGGGCCCTATTCTGTTGTGCTTGGTCTAGTTTGAACCAATGAACTTCTATATTAAACCTTAAATTTCTAAAACTATTTAGAATGAACCCTATGCTAGATTTAAGAACATGTTTTGTATTCCAGGCTTTTCAAATATGCGAGACATTCATGTTTGTATATATGACCACTGATGTTCTACAGAACAACAATAAGAGAAACTCATTTATCTTTTGTGTTTATTTCAATCAAACACATAATCATGTCATAGGGTTCTCCACACTGATCATGAAATCAACTTCTTCTAAATATCGGAAGACCTGTGAAAGGAAACAAATAATGAATGTGGGCGTTGGTGTAGATCACAAGAGTGCAAAAATTAAACCAAAATAAGCTGGTTAGTCTTATGTACAAAAATTTACAAGAGGAGTTGATTTACATCGAGACGGTTTTCACATGACGCAAATTCTCAAATTCTTTCGTGGGAATTGGAGACAAGAGCCATGTATGCCACCCCACCAATGTACAAACGGAAAGAAAACCGACGCCTGACAAATGGGGCCAGAAAACAGGTGAAGAAGCAAACCCAAATCAACAACACCCCACAGTGCAACATTCCTATCAAAATTTGGCTGCACATATTTTGGCCAATGTTGGTAAGAGAAGTGAATTGTAGTTGGCTAGAACTTTGGCTTTGAAAAAAAATATTTGGCATGGTCTGTTTTAGTCACCATCCAAACATTAGCAATTTTGTAGCAAAACTTTAACATAATGAAAGCTTCTTACACTTCCCTCCACTATGAGAAGGTGTACTAATCTGGGTTGTGTCAGTTTTTAACCCATGAACTTCAGAAGCAGAGCAAATGCTCTCCAGTGAGTGAACAGAGGATGGCATATGAAACAATCACACTTGTAACTGAGATCAGAAAAAAAATAAGTCATTGCTGCGTCAGTACAAGGTTATTCTTTACTGCACAGTTACAGTGGTGGAGTAGCATCAAAAAATACATCGACAAAACAAATGCTCTTTGAAACAATAGTTATTCAGAGCAGTCAGGCCACAGCAAAGTATACCACACTCAGAGAGTAATCCATGTTAGTCATGTCCGCCTGGTTTGTTTGCCGAACAAAGTTTTGCCATCTTGAAGCGCATCCAAGATGTCTTGGCATGAAATATCAGTAGCATCTTGCTTCTTGGAACTATGCTGGGTTCCTTCTGCCTGCTTTACCAAGGTAGCTGCAGTTTCATCAAGAATGCTATTTGTTCCCGGTGCATCACCGGCATCTACGTTCTCACCTCTGAGCTCAGTATCTGAAGCCGAACAGACCGCATTAGCTTGATCAGCAAAGAAATACTTCGTTGCAGATGAGCTGCAGATGTCTCTGTAGGTATCATAGTTTGCAGCTCGTGTTTGGCCTCCTTCTAATATATTTGACAGAGGGTGCAAGACTGAAATAGCACTATCTTGCTTCTCCAACGTAGCCTTCAGATTCAAGAAATCATTTACAGACTCTTGTTTACTGAACTGAATGAGAACAGCAGTGGAATCGATCGAGAAGACTGTCGTTACTGAAGCTGGGCCAAACACTTTGCAGATGCAGCCCTTTATATCCTTTGCGCTCAGCCCAGATTGGAATCCCCAGATGAGAACAATGTTATCATGCACAGCAGCAGGATATCTAAGCTTATAACATGCATCTGCTCTCTCAATTCCAGTAAGCAAATCAAGTACTGTTCCGCTGTTAAAGCTAGGGGGCAGAAGATTGATATATTTCTTCAGCTTCTTATTCATCTCTAGGTTCTCCTTAGGTGTTAAGTCTTCAAATTTGACGCCAATATGGGCACACAACTGCGCAAAAACACATCCAGTCATGAATGCATCATACCCTGCCTCATGCTTAGCACCTGAAGCAAAGCATGATAACCTGCAGGGTTAGGGAAACAAATAAAAGAGAAAGATCAGAAATAATACCATTTGACTAAACCAAGTAACTGTACTGAAGATGGAAAGCTAACAGCGATATTCTACACGCAAAAGCAATTTGTGCATAAGCATGTATACTAAAAATGATTGTGAGTACGTCAAAACATCACTGGTCAGGAACATATCATACATTGTTTCATAAGCAAGTAAACTATTGTAAAGAAGCACGTAAAATATGTACAACCCAGGACAAACCATACGTTGTTTCATCTGCCTCGACTTCTATTCTCACAGGAGCCGGGATAGATGCTTCCCCAAGCAGTTGAATGAAATGCAGGGCACAATAATGAGAAGGCTGAAGAAAGTGCTTTGCTTTTCTGCCTCATCAGATGCTGAACCGCATCGCTGGCAGACATAAGATGCCTAGTATCTACAACATTTGGGAAAATTCTGTTGATAGCCAAGGCAAATTCCTTAATGGATGAGGGAAGAGGCCCAATAAATTTGGAGTAGACTTGTGCAATATCTGTTTTGCAAAATAGAGATAGTTAGAAGAAAGCAACAGACAACTCAGTCGGCCATCTACTGGCTGAAACTCCCAAAACATCTGGAAGGTAACTTCCATGATCGGAAAACATCATCTCAGTATATAGGGGAACCTCATCAGGAACAACAACTGCAATGTCACTTATCATAGAAGTATTTGTAGGCAAAAAATAGTATACCTAGGAAACAACTGTGACCAACAATCAATTTTCTTTCTGAGGCAATAAGATCGATGACATGGCGGATTCCTATTGCTGATTCCACTTTTTCTTTTCTTCTTCTGAGTAGATCTTCTTGCACATCTTTCTGTATTAAAATAAAATCAGAGTGATTAGTTACTGACCAAAAACTAATATCTCCCACAGAGATCACTATGTATTGTTCACGGCACGGAGTAATGATTATACACATCATGATAATCTGTTGTTTATTCTTATTTTATTAATTGAAGAAAAACATATGAGCAAGTTTCACAAGCAACAATGCATCATTCAATCTACAAGTGAATCCAGCAGATAGAAGCAGTCAGGAGCAAAATAATTTATAATGGACAGAAAGCAACAATGCAAAATTCGATCTAAACTAAAGCATGTGCAATTTTCAATAGGGAAGCAAGAAAATTGTCTTACCATCAATAATATACTGTCTTCGTTGTTGTCTGTATAAACTACTCTCCTTTCTGATGTTTCATCCTCACCAAATGTACAAACATACATGAGGTCTCTAAAGTTTTTTCTCAAAACCTGCACGGAAATATATTATCTGATCATAAAGAAATAGTGCATGCCAAGAAGCGCCATCTAAGATCATTAGACACTGATATGTTGAAGAATATGCAACAGAAAACATCAAATCGTATCCACATCCACATACATCATTCTAAACTGGATTATCATTGGCTGTATTTTCACAAGGCACGTTTGCTACGTCCAGCTACCACTATATTTCAAGGCATTGGATATGTCAGGACTTACCTGTTGAATTAACTTTAATTGATGTGATGTAAACCCATCAAGCATAATAGCTGGGCGCATTTTGAAGAAAACTGTCTGAAATTGGTCTGTGTTGAATTTATTGCTTCCTAACTTATGGTTATCCACCCTGGGATTGGTGCTTATTGCATCACGCCACTCATTAAATCTGATCTTCATTCTCTCTGAGAAAAGAAGATCAGCAGTACTCTTTAACTGCACATCTTCTTCCTGTTTAGAAGTATTTGGAAATGCAGATATTCCATCATGATGCAGTACATTTAGTTTCTGAAGAGCCTCTTCTTCTTGTGCTCTGGATAAATAAGATATTCCTGAGATTAAAGAAATATCATAAATAAACAAACAATCTAGGGTTTATATGCATGATTTTTATGCACAGGCTTATTAGTAACAAAAATATATTTAGTGCATGACTAAGATCGATCCTGCATGATTTGGATCAAATAGGCTAGTAGATTCAGAGACATGCATATAGATTAACAAAGTGTTACAGGTAAATGATGTCACCTTCATGGAAGCACGTGTTGAAATCAAACTGGTGTTTTGCTAGGAAGTCAAGTGAAGTGGTCTGACAGAGAAATTCGTGAGATGAACTGTCATATGGAAGCTCCTTGCGAGGGAAGATAAAAAAGTTATGCCTGCCCAGAAGAAGAAAAATTATGTCATGACAAAAGGCCAATCCAGAACTGGTTAGGAACTGAAATCATGTTGTTCTTGAATGTTCAGATTAACTGCACTCAGGTGTCGTGTCACCATCTCAGTCAGTGAGATCAGTCTGCGATCTATGCAGCTACTGGTCTTTAATTAGATACTCCCTCCGTCCCATAATGTAAGACGTTTTTTGACACTAGTGTAGTGTCAAAAAACGTCTTACATTATGGGACGGAGGGAGTAGATAATAAGGGAATGTTGGCATTCCTAACTCTCTGCTAAATACTGTATTCATACTATAAGTTCTATATATGAATGGTCTAAAAGAGCTGCTTTTCCATAGAACGCCAAATTCGTGCCTCAACGAACAGATCACTCGAAGCTAATGCCAAAGGCATTGCGCCATCAGATCCTAACAAGGTACACGGCCGTAGTGGATGTCTAGGACCAATGAACAAAGCTACAATATAGTAAACGGGGGCGTATTATTAGGCACTGGTGGAAAGGACGGAGGAAGGGAAGCGCGGGGACGCACGGGTGGGCGACGAAGGCGGACTTGGTGGGGTCCCAGCGGAAGGGGCAGACGCCGAGCTGCAGCACGGCGAAGCGCTTGGCGGAGTCGCGGAGCTTGAGGTACCGGACGTCGGCGCGGTCGAGCTCGAAGGTGTCCCGCCACGGGGCGCTGGTGACGCCGCTCATCTCCAGGTCGATCCCGACGAACGCGGCGTCGCGCACCCGCGCCCGCAGCTCCTCCAGCGCCTCCGCCAGGTTCCCCCGCGTCACCTGCTTCACCGCCACCCCGGCGACGCTGCCGTCCCCGGCTTCATCCCCGCCGCCGCTAGAGGGCGGCGGGGGGGAGGAGGAGGAGGAGAGGAGGCGGGAGAGGAGGCGGGGGAGGAGGGTTTTGGGCGACGGCGCGCGGAGGAGGGGGGCGAGGCGGCGGCGGCAGTGCATGGCCACCGTCGCTGGAGGGGGGAGGCGGGCAGTGGGTTCGCACTTGGGCTCGATTTGTTTGCCGTGTGAAAATGTGACAGAAAAATGCCGTGAAGGTCCGAGTCGACAAATGGCCCGTATGAGAGGATTCATTGAACGGACCTAAATCTCGGCCGCGCATCGTAGGCCAACTCCGCACGCTCCGAGCCCCTAAAAAAATGTTCCTAAAAAAATTTCTTCTTTCTTAGGAATGTTTACCTGGAACTATAAGTGGCCATGGGCAGCCCGGCCTGAAAAAGCCCGACCTGGCCTGACCCGACCTTGCCGACAGGCCGGGCCTAGGCCTAGATTTTGAGCCCGATGGTCGGGCCAGGCTCAGGCCCATCATATTTGCACTTTAAGGAAGAGGTCCAGACCATGGCCCAAGGCCCAACAGATATTTTGACTGGTGGGCCAAGCTTGGGCCTGAATTTTAGGCCCAACGGCCGGGACAGGCTCGGGCCTAGGTTTTTGCGTCGAGCTTTGGTAGGCTCGGACCGAAGCCCGATGGATGGCCAGCTATACCTGTAACTCCTAAAGAAAAGGAACTTTTACCTGGACTAAAAAATGAAATGTTTCCTTCCAATTTCTTCTTTTTTAGGAATGTTCCCTCCAATTTCTAATTTTCATAGTAAGAGGCATGATGACTAAAGAGATGCTTAGAGCAAGTATAATAAGGTGGCATAGACGGATTGTAAGTCTTTAAATAACATATTTTGCTGAGTTGGAGGAGAGAGAAGAGAAGCGGGCTACAAAGCACGTAATACATCTAAAGATTTTATGAGAGAGTGAGTCGGTCCATGTATTAATAAACTATAGTACATATTTTATATCTAATTATTATACTTGCCAACTATAAACTTGACTATAGATGACATAACAATATCATACAGCCAATACTATTAACCATGCTCTTGGTAAAATAAACCAAATTTTTCTTAAGCATCATTAAGGGGTGCCTAGAGAGATGCTTAGTAACATAAACCAAGTTTTTTAAAAACATCAGTGCTTATCCATGTAAGAGAAATGTTAGCCTACCTTCTACAAATAAGCACCAGTGCTTAAAAAATAATTTATTTCTCTAAAGCCTTGTGCAATGTAAGGTGTTTATAGTAACAAAACGAGTTTTTCTTAAACACCAGTGCTTATCTGTACAGAAGTGATGTCTAATTAAGTGTCTATCACAGACTTATTTGTAGAGGGTTGATGCTTAACTAGACATTCATTTTGTAGAGATAAGCATTGAAGCTTACGAAAAACTTTATTTTTCTCTCTAAGCAACTTGTATCGTACAAGGTCTTGGTAGGCCCGGCCCGAAGCCCGATGGATGGCCAGCTATACCTGTAACTCCTAAAGAAAAGGAACTTTTACCTGGACTAAAAAATGGAATGTTCCCTTCAAATTTCTTCTTTTTTAGGAATGTTCCCTCCAATTTCTAATTTCCATAGTAAGAGGCATGATGACTAAAGAGATGCTTAGAGCAAATATAATAAGGTGGCATAGACGGATTGTAAGTCTTTAAATAACATATTTTGTTGAGTTGGAGGAGAGAGAAAAGAAGCGGGCTACAAAGCACGTGATACATCTAAAGATTTGATGAGAGAGTGAGTCGGTCCATGTATTAATAAACTATAGTACATATTTTATATCTAACTATTATACTTGCAAACTATAAACTTGACTATAGATGACATGACAATATCATACAGCCAATACTATTAACCATGCTCTTGGTAAAATAAACCAAATTTTTCTTAAGCACCATTGAGGGGTGCCTAGAGAGATGCTTAGTAACATAAACCAAGTTTTTTTAAAACATCAGTGCTTATCCATGTAAGAGAAATGTTAGCCTACCTTCTATAAATAAGCACCAGTGCTTAAAAAATGATTTATTTCTCTAAAGCCTTGTGCAATGTAAGGTGTTTATAGTAACAAAACGAGTTTTTCTTAAACACCTGTGCTTATCTGTACAGAAGGGATGTCTATTAAATGTCTACCACAAACTTTTTTGTAGAGGGTTGATGCTTAACTAGACATTCATTTTGTAGAGATAAGCATTGAAGCTTACGAAAAACTTTATTTTTCTCTCTAAGCAACTTGTATCGTACAAGGTCTTGGTAGGCCCGGCGAAGCCCGATGGATGGCCAGCTATACCTGTAACTCCTAAAGAAAAGGAACTTTTACCTGGACTAAAAATGGAATGTTCCTTCCAATTTCTTCTATTTTAGGAATGTTCCCTCCAATTTCTAATTTCCATAGTAAGAGGCATGATGACTAAAGAGATGCTTAGAGCAAGTATAATAAGGTGGCATAGACGGATTGTAAGTCTTTAAATAACATATTTTGCTGAGTTGGAGGAGAGAGAGAAGCGGGCTACAAAGCACGTAATACATCTAAAGATTTTATGAGAGAGTGAGTCGGTCCATGTATTAATAAACTATAGTACATATTTTATATCTAACTATTACACTTGCCAACTATAAACTTGACTATAGATGACATGACAATATCATACAGCCAATACTATTAAACATGCTCTCGGTAAAATAAATCAAAATTTTCACCAAAGTGCTTATACATGCAGAAGGGATGTCTAATTAAGTGTCTACCACAGACTTATTTGTAGAGATTTGATGCTTAACTACAAATTAATTTTGTAGATATAAGCATTGAAGCTTACGAAAAACTTTATTTTTCTATCTAAGCAACTTGCATCGTACAAGGTCTAAGCACCCCCCCCCCCCCCCCCAAAGCACCTTGCATTGTATCCTTGAGTTTGTTCGGAATGCATGGTAGGAAAAACATAATAAGAAGAAGAAGAAAAATAAGATCCAGATGTCATGTCTTCTGAAATCATATAGGAATCTAAAACACGTAAATTATAGCTGTTTGGATGCCTTGCATGAATTTTGCAAGAGACATCTCTTGAAGAGAGAGAAAGATACATGTCGCGTTGTATTTTTAAAGGAAGTGGAAACGTAAGGTTTGAGAAAATACTTAGAACCTTTCAAAAAGTGGAAATGAAGGGTTCCTATATAAATCCAAATGACCCCATAGGAAAAAAATCCTTGCGGATTCCACTCCTATAAAAAAATTTGTTCCAAACAACAGGGCCTTAGTTTGCTACCATAAGACCACACTTTGCTGAATTTTATTTTTTGATATATTATTAAGTTTTTTGCCAGAAATATATTATAAAGTCGTTCTATAAATAGATGTAAAAAACAAGCTAAATAAACGAAACAAATAGGATTAGCATAATCTTTTGTAAAGTAATGGTGTTATCAGCTTCCTGAAAATACTGCAAACCAATCTTACAAGGTAAATTGCATGTGCCGTGGAAGTGGAACGCGATATACCTTGGGGTCGTTTAAGCAGCTAGACTAATAAGAACACATCAGAGAATCTGGTAGTACATATAGGATGCGGATGTTTTGCAGCGGTCTATCATCCGATCTGTACAATGTTAGCCTGTGTGTGCGGTTTAGCCTCAGAGTCTGTCACTTGTCAGCATGGTCAAGATTCCCTCTGTCCCATCTTGCAAAACGATCTTATATTATATTATGGGACGGAGGGAGTAAGAACTTAGATACAGCAGCGAAGAGAGCTGAAATATAAGGTAAGTAAACTCAAACTGCTAACAACTACACCCAGCTTATTCGATCATCTCTCTTCGCATTGCATCCTTTGAACAAAGAGGCCGGTTACAACTTACAGGAAATGGCAGCAAGGGAAGAACACCTATACTAGTCAGATAAATAAAATTCCTGACCAAAACTCTCCAAAAGTGCATGTTGCTCTGTTCATCTATACAAAATATGAGAGGCCCAGTATTTCACAATTCCTTACCCTTTATCCTATTTACACAGCACTGCTCACAGGTGAGATATCTTTGCCAAAAAGCCCGGCGATTGCTTTCCCAGGGTCCTCCTGTTTGATGAGGGACTCCCCGACAAGAATCTGCAGCAAGGCGTCAAGTCAGGGTAACAAAAGCAAGAATAACTAGACTTCAGAATCACTGTAGTGTTCATTTACAGGTGTCTCATGGCTCACTTACCGCTTTGACCCCGGCATCCTGAACGAATGAAACATGGTCAGGCGTGAACAGTCCGGATTCGCCTACAACCTGAAACAGGTCAAAGGTAAGCATGAATACTGTATGCCAAGGAGTCATGTACATAATCTAACATGGTGGAATTTTGTACTGAGAACTTCTCGATAGCACCATCGGCAGTGATAATAGTAGGCATAGCATAGATGAACTACAGTTCAACAATAATTTTTTCATGGTGTGATAAAGTGACTTTGATAGATGAGCCTTAACTGCACATAACTAATTTATGTTACTCCGTGTGCCAAGAGCTACCCTGCCTTTATATGGGCTGATAAGAGTATAAATGCCAGTGGTCTCCTTGAGCTAACCAAGTTAAAGTCATGGACCGTCACACCGTTAATAAAAGATACATATGCCCGATTCACAGCATAGTGCTAACTAAATGCCAGTAATGGGGTCACAATAGATGCTGATAATGTGACCGAGAAAAAACTAACGACTAATGTTTGTAGCAGATGCCAAAATTATAAAATATAAAATACTTAAATATTTGTCTTGCCAGGTAACTACACTGTACAGTATTTGGATAATGCACATTATCAAATACTGCAACTATCTGACTGTCCAAAGCCCAAAAACAATTTTACAACAGCTGCATGAGCAATAGGGAAGTGTGAAGTGCACAAATTTGGTAGCAAGAGACATGGGGTTGCTTACAATTATGTCCTTCTGGGCTATAAGTTGTCCCCGTTCACCCTCCAGAAGCTTTTTCGTGTTTGAAATGTCAACTTCGAAAGTTTCTGCAATAAAATTACATGTCCTGTCAATTATTGATCCTAGTCACCACAAGATTTCATCTTTAATCATCCACTTTCAATAATGAACGCATTATCATGTTTTACGTCCTTAAGGTTGGATATCAAGATCTAAAGTGTAGCTCTAGCTTTTACATTTTAAGAATCAAATAATCTAGATTATACATAATTAACCACCAAAAGAGAGCAAATCCTTCCCATGGGCACGCTCGTGCATGTGCGGTCTGCACACATAACAATTCCATGGAAATTCAAAAAAAATTATACCATGTAACAGAACCTCCATAGTATATGATGGCAAATAGAAATAAATAATCCATTAGTTTGTATGAAGCAGCAAGCATCCAGGTGATAAAATATGACATAGATAGGGATGCTCAAATATGCTTTCTTCAAACCGTTCAAAGATTGTCATGCATGTGTGCTTTACTAGCTGAGTAATGTGGAGTCATTTTGTTTTTGTACTGGACGGGTTTTGATCTCAACAAAGACCCCAGATTGTTATATAATATGTGCCAACAAAACTTAACTAAAACAAATGGACAATGTCATACCAAGATTACGGTTATTGATGCCAATAAGCTGAATGCCATCTATCCCTATAACACGGTCGATTTCCCTTTCATCATGCACCTTCAACAACACAATTAACATGTTAATTCCATCAGACTTCGAATGCTGAAGGTGCATTTGATTTATTCTGCAGCAACAAATAGAATTCCTCCAGCGCAGCAAGACAGGAGAGTCGAAAGCCTTCAAGATACAAAATATGTTGCAAAAATTAATTCACAAACCTCAACTAAAGCTGCCATCCCGAGTATTTTGCATATTTTCAGCATATAGCTGATATCGCGATCAGGTAAGATGGCAGCAATCAGAAGAACAGCATCTGCTCCCTTAGACCGTGCATAGTAAAGCTGCCAAGCATCAATGATGAACTCTTTGCACAGAAGAGGACACTGCGTTCAGAAGATCAGATCATGAGCCTTTCATGCATTCAAACTACCACATATGAAATCGTTGACTTCTGCAAGTAGTACAACATATGGCCAAATATACAGTACCTTTACTCCAGCATTGCGTATAGCCTCCAAGTAGTCGGAACTTCCCTGGTTGCATATCAAAGGAAGCCAAGTATCTTCAGTACAGATAACTCCACAACATATGAAAATAAGGATCCAGATCTCCTAGAGAAGAAACTACTAACCTGAAAGAATTTTGAATCTGTAAGAACACTTAAGCATGCTGCTCCATTTTGCTCGTATGCTTGAGCGATCTCGACCTGTTTATGTCCCAACAAACATTAGTTTGTTTATTAGGTGCATCTGCACTTCTTAGTTGGTGTTACAAATGAAGAGCAACAGCTCGGTCTCCTTCAAGAAAAGAAAAGAACAGTGTATGTTTGTGCTAGTGAATGTCAACAATGGAAGTCTCACTAACTGGGAAAGGGCAAGCATAGTTTGATATCTCTCCCTACAGTTGTATGACCCATTAATTGAAATAAGTTCATATAAAAGATAGTATCACCGAAATGGTAGTTTACGCATCCAATATAAATCACATTCAGTGAGCAGGTCAACTCCGATAAGGCGATAACATACATGACCAAGAGACTGTACATGCTGCCTGCACCTAATTTCAGCATCACTACTCATCCCACAAACTCACCGGGTCGAAATTCTCCCTGAGAACCCCCGGCTCGGCGAAGCCTTCTTAACCTCCGCAATCAGAGCGGGCAGAGCAGTCCGATCGTAGGACGCTTTCAGCGCAGCAACAAAGTCCCTGGCCGGAGGCGCATTGTCCAGAGGGCCTTTCAGCCTGTACAAGGGCATTTTCTCCTTCATCTGGCGAACACAAAATCAGCCAGAACACGAATTTGGCATCACATGAATGAAACATCACTTTGCACAGGGCAGCATAATGGTCCGGAAGTCCAGAACATCATCGTACCTGCCAAATCTCAACGTCCTTATTCCAGACAATCTTCTCGAGGATGTTGCGCGGCGTGTTGCCCTCGTTCTCGAGGCGGAACTGGAAGGGGCCCACGTGGTGCACGGACGGGCCCGTGACCGGGCGCCTCCGGATCTTTATCCCGTCCAGCCCCTCGATGCTGGCGGCGGGGGCGTCCGCCGCCGGGGCTGGGGCCCCGTTGTTGCCCTGCTCGGTGGCTTCGACCGCCGCCGCCGCCTCAGTCTGGTCCGAGGTCGTCGCCGCCGCATCCTGCAGCATCCACACAAACAAACCGTTACGAACCCCGCCTTCCACGGGGGGTCGCGGGAGCAAGTTGGCGACTCACCGTCTCGGCGGGAGTGCAGCGAAGAGGTGCGGCGCGGTCCATGTGAAGGGCGGCGAAGACGCGGCGAGGGAGCTTGGAGGTGGCTAGGGCTTTGGGGCGGCGGAGATGGGAGCTGCGGGTAGGAGGTGGGAGGCCTGGACGTGACGGCGCGGGTGCGGTGGCGAGCGCTTCCATTGGAGGAGGTGTCAGGATTTATGGAGGAAGGGAAAGATGGACTGAGAGAAGATGGAGGTGGGGGCACGGGCGGCTGCTTTCCTGGCGGGGGCGGGGGCGCGGGGCCTCAGCCTCGCTATCCTATCACTTTCGAAATTATTTAAAATTCCAGCTTTATCCTAAATTAAATTAATTAAGTTCAGTTTTTCCTTTTTTTAACTTCTGATTTATTCTTTAAACATCATGGCAATACAAAGAACACAAGAATCAATAGAAATTACTATCACCTAGCAACGACTAGAAACACTGGAGCGAGTCGAAGGTGCGCCGTCGTCATCATCCTTCTTTACCGGAGTCGGGGAGACCTTGTTGTAGTAGGAGTCGTTGTGTTAAGGCTCAAAGAACCAGCACCAGAACAACAACCGTCGCCGATGAAGAGAGATCGAAAGGATCCAATCTGTAGACACACGATCGCAGACCGGATCTAAACAGATAGACCGAAGGCAAACACCAACCAAATCCCACAAGATCCACTGGAGACACCTCCACACGCCCGCCCTCGGTGATTCTAGATGCACCGCCAGGACGGAGGTGTCGGTGTACAAATAGAGGGTGCACTTTTTGTACCCCTATACATGTGCACGGGCAGTCAGAGTCGCGCCCACGGTCGCACCAAGTAGACAAGGAAGGTGAGCCAAGGTAAGACCAAAGCCCAAGATAATCAAAGCAACGACAAGGACCAAGGCCACAAGGATCGGATGGGCGAAGCAGGTTTCCCCGGCAAGGACCCTTGCCGAGGCAATCGCCTCATACGCCGGTAAAGTGAGCCACCCTTGAGCCCACCAACGCTCGACGAACGCATTGGGACAGGGCTCGGGAGGCACCTCCGTGGTGGCATGCAGATCTTTGTGAAGACAAAGACTAATCGAGATCAAGTGAGGATAGGAAGGCAATCATCCTCACCGAAAAAACCCACAAGATCCCCGGCAAGATCCTTAGGGGCATTCACGCAAGAAGACCCTTGCAGGCCACCGTGAAGACCCTTGCCGGGCCACCCAAGAAGACCCGTCAGGCCACCCGCAAGAAGGCCCCGCCAGCGCACTGCAGGCCACTACCAGCCCGCGACCAAGTCTTCGTCACCGTTCGCATGCGATTGCCGACCCAACGGTGCACTGCGTGGCAACATGCAAAACCTTCTGGAGGCTCCACCATCGCGCCACCTCGGTGCTGGCTGCCTACATGGCACCGCATGCATCGCTGGCCATGGCGGCGTGTCGGGCAAGGAGGAGCGGCTGACGGATGGGGCGGGCCTCGCTCCGTCCCGATAAAGTGAAGGGACACCTAAGCCTCGCATTAAATGCGCTTTGTTCTGTAACAACGAGGATAAGCTCACAACTGTAGCACTTTCCACCTCCTGTGTGCCACTGTGGCAGCCCCTTTCACCTATAAAAGGAGGCCCATGGCGCACGGGAGAAGGATTCAGCTTTTTGGAGCTCGTTACACCCCGTAGCTAGCTCAAGAACTCAGAATACATCCACCAAAGTAGGACTAGGGTTTTACACATCCTCGCGTCTCGAACCTGGATAAACGAACCGTGTACTCTCTGTCAGATCCGCTCTTCTCTCAACCCTGCGCCCCGCAACCGTAGTAGGGATCCTTGTGATCCCATAGGTGTTGTTCCCACCGACAGGAGGCTAGGCCAGGAGAACATTACTCCATCTTTAGGGAGCCGTCACGCCTGAGCAGGACACAAATGCCAAAGAAACTAAAAACACACACCAAAAAACGGAGTGGGAGCCCTCCCACGTGTAAAGGCCGAGATCCACCGCGCCTCCATTGGCCCTGGAGACGAAGCAGATCAACAGCGGTGATGATAGGAGGTGTGGAAACCCTAGTCATGCGGGAAGTTTCTTGTGAAAGAGAAAAACATTTCTTGTGGAGGAGAGATGTCGACGGCTTTGATGAGTTCTCTACACAAACTTAGTATCATCAGAATTTTTATGAAATATACTTTTGTAGTGTGAATATTTCATGTTGTAGACTTGGGATATTTTGCTATAAATTTGGTCAGGACTAAATAAGTTCGACTTGGAACAAACCAGAAATTTTGGTTAATTTGAAAGTGAGAGTACAATTTAGTGAAACCCAGCTATTCTCGTAACAGAGGAATTAGTACGACGAATTCTTATACGACGTTGTACGACACTGCTAAATCACCCTCCGATCAAATCTATGCATCAACGGCGATCATGGGATCACTCGGTCGGACATGAATCGTACTTGTAAAATCGTACGTAGAGCAATTTCGTTAGTTGAACGCGTGACGATCCAGTCAGTGCACGCAAAGTTGAGTAGAAACTCAACCGCACTGACGGTGTGAAACTCGGACGATCGGCTAGCTTTGATTTCCGTTTCCTGCATGCTAAGAAAGCAAGTGACCGGCTGGCGAGCCGACCGTCATCAACACCACGACCTAGCCGTCAACGCCGTGCCGTGCGGCGAAACCCAACGCGCTTTCACCCATGAAACTCCTCGCGTCTCTTCCCCACGACACGCGCTAAGAGCATCTCCAGCCGCGCCCCCAACAGGCCCCTCAAAGGCGTATATTTAGCGCCGGCGTCTGAAAATCGGCCCAATCGCGCCTCAGGATCTCATTTAGTGTCGGTTTGGGCCTAAGTAACAGCCGGCGAACCCGAGCCGAACCCAAGCGCCCGGGGGTCGCCTGGGGGTGCCGGCAGAAGCGAAAAGGGGTGTGGGGCCGCTCTGTCAGCGAGAGGAGGCCCTTTTCCCGCCGTTTCCCCCCGCTTTCCCCCGTCGGTTTCCCTCCCATTCTCCATTCCTCCCGCCAATCGCCTCCTGCTCCCCTCCCAGCCGGCCGCCATGCCGCCGAAGAAGTACGCGGCCCCCCGCGCCGCGACGGATGCCACCGCCGCCGCCACCACCCAGCCGAAGCAGAGGAAGCAGAGGGCACCGTTGTCCAAGCCCCCGGGCATGTCTAACACTGACTGGAGGGCGGAAGTTCAGCACCCGGATGTCGGCGTTCTGGGAACGGGGGTCCCCAGACTTGCTTGCTCGCCACGGCGTGCTAAGCCAAAGAGTCAGACGTCTCCCATCTTCATCAACAAGGCATCCAAGACCCTCGCGAGGGCCAAGCCTCATGGCCAGACGACGCAAGACCTCCTCAGGAGTGGCCTAGTCAGGCAGGCTCACGAGGAGCGGAGATATCAAGGCGGGGCAAACCTCACGAGGCTCTCGTGATGTGAGCCATGACGATCGACACCAGGCGGCGCCAGGAGGGCGCCAGCGTGCGCAGCGTCCTCGTTTCCTCTTTGGTGCTAAGGAAGCAGGCGCAAGCGAGGAGTACCGAGGGTTCAGGCAAAGGTTGCCATATCGGTGCAACGAGATCGAGACCAGGAGGACGGCAAGACGGAGGTCATTATGGAGCCCAAGACGGCGTCACCACCAGAGCCTTTTGCAGGCAAAGAACACTTTTGTCAGGATAGCTTGTACTAGTTGTCCCCCTTCAAATTTGCCCGCCGTTGTTGGTTCCCTTCCCGCTCAATATTTGGGGAGAGGATCAGGCCCTATATAAGTAGAGCTAGCCACCACAGTAGAGGGCATCGAGCAATTCATCCAGCTCTGACCCGCTAAGTCACCAAGCACAAGAACACCTCAACCTCAAGAGGTTGTTCTTCCCTCTGTATTGTTTATCATCAGACCAAGAGGCAATCCACACCACCACACTGGAGTAGGGGATTACACCACAACGGTGGCCCGAACCAGTATAAATCTCGTGTCTTTCTGTGTTGCAAGTTCGTCGAGTTCGTGCGCGAGATCTTAGTGAGCTAGGGCGTAGATCGGTAGGCGGGAAAGGCTTCGCGTGCACCCCAGTGTTCGAACCTTGAGGGTTTGCCCGGAACCCCACATCCGACATTTGGCGCGCCGGGTAGGGGTGCGCCGGAGCTTCTTCTCCGCCAATCGACTTGCCGACGCTCCGCGGTCACGATGTCCGACGACCCAAGAGTTGACTCCGACCGCTGGGCAGCTTGGCCAGCCCGGACGGCGCCGCCTGCCCATGAAGACCTCAACCCTGCGCTCCAGGCGGCACGAGCACCATCCAATCCTGCGGGGCGCGGGCGACGCGGCCAGGCGTCGTCTACCCTCACTCCACGGCAAGTGCGAGCCGCTGCCAGAGCAGCAAGCCACGCCGCGGCGACGGCGCCGCACTCGTGGCGGGAACATGCAAACATGCGGGCAGCACTCATCGTGGCAAGGGAGCTGCTGCGGTGCCGGCTGATGGAGAGCGACCAAGGCGCCTTCTTTGGAGCAGCGTTGCCGAAGCTCTTTGGGCGGCGACCTCAGGAGCGCCGCCTTGCTGTCATCAGCTCTCCCCTCAGGCCGCTACAGGGATTCACGGCGGGCCACGCCGCGACCACGCGCCGTCAGGTGTGCCAGGGGGCTTCGTCAACACCAGCATGGTCGGCGGCGCCGGGGGCTCTGCCGCCCCCATACCGCCCGCAACAAGCATGAGCGCAAGCGTCGCCTCCCATGGCCCAAGTGGGATGCCGCGCTATCACCCCCAGGACGCCACCACAGGCGGGCAACATGGAGTGTGGGGCACTACGGCGAGGTGTTGAGGGTAATGGCCCCGGAAGCCTCACGTGCCCGCATGATGTATCAGAGTACACACGGAGGATGACCCGGCTCATTTGTTGGAGAAGATTGGGAAGAAGGGGCGCTAGGAGTGAAGCCTTCCGAGAGCCGCCGGGAACCACCACGACCGCCATGCGACAACCACTCTGAGGTACCCCTAATCCCTCAGGAGCAAGCTTACGCTAACCATGAGTCGCAGGAGGAACAGATCACCGCAACGGCCGGCGGCCCCAGCTCGACAGCCTCCCTGCCGTCAGGAGGATCGCGTTGGGGGCTGCAGGAGAGGGGTCGGGAGCCAGGCCCCTCCCCACGGCGCGCGAAGCCAGGGGACACCTGGAGGTAGGCCCACTGCCGGGGAGGCTTCGACGACCCTTCTCCCGGCAGAGGACCTGTGGTCGCCGAGGGCACCGCTGGCGTCCCCTTTCCCTCTTTTGTGTCGTCCTGGTAACTGGTCGGCTCAAAGGAGGTCAAGGGTGGCGCAAGGCGGGGCCCTCGACTGGCGATATGAAGCAAGGCCGGTACACATGAAGAAGGCCCAAGGTGCTCGTGAAGCTCGGCCGCCCGTGACACTCTCACGTAATAATAAGTTGGGGTTGTACCATACAGAGTCTCGGGTGCACCGGCGTCGGACCACAGGGCTCCCTCCCACGCCTAGTGGCAGCACTTAGCTCATGTTGGTGAGAAGACTTGAAGACGGAAGACTAGACTAGGTGCTTGGGACGCGGCCTTTTGCTTTGGATCTCTCTTTCTGTAGCTTTGCTTTCTGGATCTGGATTTAAGTTGAAGCCGAATTTTTATTGATGCGCGCGGGGGGTGCCTTTTCTCGTTCGAGCAATTTCTTGCCTTCTGGATCTCGTTTTGTCTGGGACTCATGTCCGTCGCCCTCCCCTCACGAGCTCCCCGCGAGCTGGACCGCACGAAGCGCACGCTCGCCGAGCACGCGCCAGCGATGCGGCTCGTGCTCACCTCTTGTGGGGCCCCTTCAGACGGGGCGATAAGCTCCGCAGGATTCTCAGAAACTCATTGCTTCACGACCCAGCTCGAAGCTGGCGCTGACTAAGGTAAACCACGACGGAAAACTCGCCCCCGGATTCACGAGTTCACGAGGACACATACTCACATCGCATAAGAAAAGTAAAAACTGCAATTTGCTTACATGAGGGGATCCCCCTCTCAAAATGCTCTTACAAGTCTTCCAAGGGCCACGTCCGAGTTTTGTGTGCAGGATGAAACAACAGGAGAACACGGGATCAGCCAGAAATGTCACTCGCTACATCACCCACGGACGCGTCACTCGCGTCGTCATCGTCCTCGTCAGCATCGTCGCCGCCGTCGGCGACGCCCCCATCGCCGTCGTCAACCACGTCGCCTTCGTCTGCGACGACCACCACCGCGTCATCCTCCGAAGTGAAGGCCCTGACCAACGCGTCCACATTGTCCTCAACCCAGCGCGCTAGGTTGCCCCGGACGACCGTGGGTACGGGGGCAATGGCGGCGTCGAAATCAAAGTTGGGGTCGGCATTCAGAAGGTGGCTGAGGACACGAGAAAAAGCGCGCTCAAGCAGGCCACGACCCCTTTCCTCCACAAGTTGGCGAGCTCTGGCAGATCGAGCCTCCAAGCGCGTCACCACCTCGGTGAAGAAGGTCAAGTGGCTGGCATAGTCATTCGAGTGAGGGGTCGGTGCATCCTCGTCGCAAATATGGCCCAGGGCGGTATTGGCCCTGTTTCGGAGATCCTGAAGCATAGGGGCATGCTCGCGCTCCAGCGTTCGTCATTGGAGCACTTCCTCCGTGTTTTGTCGTGCGATGGCCTCGGCGTCATCAACCCGCCTCCGAAGGGAAAGCAGCTCGGCGCGGGCGGAGGCCAAGTTCGCCTGCGCCGTAACCAGGGTGGCGGCCATGGCTTCTGCACGCCTCTCAGCCTCATCCAACCTGGGCCTGAGAGCAGCGGCCCTGCCCGCATCCTCCGTGCCCATGAGCCGGCTCAGTCGTACTCTACCCTCCAGTCTGCGAACACAGGCCACCGGCGCTCGACCACTTCCTCGACTCTGGCCTCGCGAGCTCCAACGGCATCCTCTGCTTGGGCAACTTGACGCTCCCTCGTCTCCAGTTGCTCGAGCTCGAGGCTGCGCTCCACGGCTTCCAGGGTCAGCGCCTCCTCGCGCTTCCGGACCTCCTCTTCCTCCACGGGCGACCCCCTCAGCGATGCAAGAGCGGCCCTGCGCGCCTCCACCTGCTGCTCAAGGGACGCGCTCCAGGCCTGGAGCTCCCACGCGCGCTTCTCCGCAGCCTCGCGACGGCGGTCAGCCTCGCTAGCCTCTTCCAAGGCCCGTGAGCGGGCTTCATAGGAAACCCTGAGGGACGCCTCGGCCTTCGCGTTCTCAAGGTCACGCTGATAGCGGCCGAGGTTGATGGCCACCCTCAGCTTGCGCCGCTCCTCCACCAGCCGGAGACCTTCAGCCTCAAGGCGCGAGTCGACACCCGCGAGCTCTTCACCAAGTCGACTCATCGCGCCCATCGCCTCCTGGAAGAGCTCGTGACAAACTACGCTCTGCCCGCGCTCGAGCTCGAGCGCTCGGCCCACCTCGTCCTCCACCTCGGGGGCTGCGGGCGGGGCGCCAAGTGGCGCGCCACCTCCCGGCAGGGGGCTGGGGGTTGACGCCGCACCTGACGTCAGCCAGTCCTCGCGAGGAGCCCAAGCCGATCGGAGCTCGCTGCTTGAAGAGGAGTTGAAGATCGAAGCCAACCAACTGTTGTCCATGAGCAAAGGAGGAGTCTTGGGCACGCCCGCCAAGCTCCACGCTAGACCGTGGGGGAGAGGTGACCAAGCCGCGGGCTCAACGCGCCACGAAGGCGGAGACGCTCCCCCAACCTACCCTGCTCCGGGGGCGGCAGGCAGACCAGGAACGCTCAAGGCCGATGGGGGAGTCGACGCATGAGGGGGCCGCTTCTCAGAAGGCGCAACAGCTTCAACGGAAGGAGCCCTGAAGGACAGGCGTCAGGATAAGAAGACCACGCGCGAGAAGCCATGGTAATAAGATACTTACACGTCAATGGCGATGTACTTTCGTCGCTTCAACGGCCCAAAGATATTGCTGCCGCCGGGGGGTCCCTTCCTCTTACGGAGCTCCTCGAAGTACACACAAAGAGCTATTGGGACGTAATGGCAGTCTGTGGCGGGGCGAAAAAGAGCTGAGAGGGATGGCTTCAGGGGTGCCCGGTTGCGGCGAGCAGCCGAGCGCCATCTCACCACAACCTCCCGAGGCTCCTAGAGCCTCGGCCTCGGGAGCCGCATGCCGCGTCTCCTCAGCGACCGACGCCTCTGGAGGGGGGTCGCAGGCCCCCGAGGACGACGCCCCAGGATCACCACTCGACATGTGCCCCTCAGCACTCGAGCCACCGGCCCCCGTCGGAGCTCGCCCTCCCGCACCATCACCTGGGGCGAGCTCAGCACCGGCGGCGAGGAAGGGAACCACGACGACGGGGTTCTCGCGGGATCCCACCAGGCCGATTGGGCGCAGCCCCCACTCATCAAAGGAAGGCATGCTCGCGACAGATGCAGCTTTGTTCTCGCAGCGGTACAACAGACAACTATTCCTCGGCATCTCATCCGGCAGAGGGACACCCGATAGGACCATGAGCACCGTTTGCCGCGTTGCAAGAGGAAGCCCCTTCTCCTGAAACCTCATGTGGTCCTGGCTGCGGAGCAAGTCCCACATCGGGCTGGAGTGGCGCTAAAGTGGAGCGACTCGGCGGCAGCGAACTCCTTCACCACCATGGGCGCGATCACGCCGAGGTCCTTCAACCACCTCGGCCCTAGCCTGCACGGGGGCAAGGCGGGGCTCGTGAGCCCCGATGGCCCCAATAGGAGTTTGGAACAACAGCCCCTTGAACTTGGAAGCAGAATTTGAAACACGCTTGGCGTCAACAAACATCCATCGTATGCGGAACTCGCTCATGGATGAAGGAAGCTCGAAGTCAAACCCCGCGCCCGCAGTCGCGGCCATGGCCTGGAAGCCCACGCACCCCGAGCTCTGCTGGGGAACGGTCAGATGCAATGAGAAGAAATGGCGGAGGAGGGCCACGGAAGGAGCGATGCTCACCATGGCCTCGCACAAGAAGGCGAAGACGGCAAGAAGGGTCACGGATTGAGGGTCGAGATGAAGCATGCGGATCTGATAATGCTCGAGCACCGCGTTGAAGAAGGCAGAGAAGGGAGGAATCAGACTAGCCCAGAGGGCATCAATGAAGATCAGGACCTCGGTGGCTGCCCGAGCCATGCGAGTGCGAGACGCGGGCAAGCCACTGTCTCTCCCCACTCGTTGAAGCTGGAGGCAAGCATGGGGCGCACCTTGTCCATGGCCTCGTCGTTAAGCACCCGAGGCCGGCCGAGCGAGCTCAAAGGGCGAGGCTTGATTGGCAAAGACAGAGGTTTCTTCCCTTTTGATCTGTTTGGCGCCATGGCGATGAAGCGGTGAGCGCAAGTCAGATTGGAAGGGAAAAGCAGGGCCTCGAAGAAGCAGGGAGATTGGAGGAGCCAGGCATGGGCGAAGGAAAGATAACTGTGTGAGAAGCGGGGGCCGCATAGCCAGGCGGATTCAAGGGCAGCATGGAGAAGCAGAGACGCCCACGTCCAATCAACCGCCACGCGTCAACCGAGGCCGCAGGCTTTTGGGGCCCGCGGTGCTCCGTACTTGACCTTTGTCTTTGCCGCGAAGCCAAGCCCGAGCGCACCTTGGGCCCGGGGGCTACTGTCAGCGTTCTGGGAACGGGGGTCCCAGTGACTTGCCTACTGCGGCCCACGGCGTGCTAAAGAGCAGACGGCCCATCTTCATCAACAAGGCATCCAAGACCCTCGCGACGGGCCAAGCCTCGCGAGGCGGACGACGCAAGACCTCCTCAGGAGTGGCCTAGTCAGGCAGGCTCACGAGGAGCGGAGATATCAAGGCGGGGCAAACCTCAAGAGGCTCTCGTGACGTGAGCCATGACGATCGACACCAGGCGGGCGCCAGCGCGCGCAGCGTCCTCGTTTCCTCTTTGGTGCTAAGGAAGCAGACGCATGCGAGGAGTACCGAGGGATCAGGCAAAGGTTGCCATATCGGTGCAACGAGACCGAGACCAGGAGGATGGCAAGACGGAGGTCATCGTGGAGTCCAAGACGGCGTCACCACCAGAGCCTTTTGCAGGCGAAGACCACTTTTGTCAGGATAGCTTGTACTAGTTGTTCCCCTTCAAATTTGCCTGCCGTTGTTGGCTCCCTTCCCGCTCAATATTTGGGGAGAGGACCAGGGCCTACATAAGTAGAACTAGCCACCACAGTAGAGGGCATCGAGCAATTCATCCAGCTCTCACCCGCTAAGTCACCAAGCACAAGAACACCTCAACCTCAGGAGGTTGTTCTTCCCTCTGTATTGTTTATCATCAGCCCAAGAGGCAATCCACACCACCACACTGGAGTAGGGTATTACACCACAACGGTGGCCCGAACCAGTATAAATCTCGTGTCTTTCTGTGTGCGAGTTCGTTGAATTCGTCCGCGAGATCTTAGCGAGCTAGGGCGTAGATCGGTAGGAGGGAAAGGCTTCGCGCGCGCAGTGTTGAACCTTGAGGTTTCTTTGGAACCCCACATCCGACACGGAGGCTGTAACCACCGGCCGTGAACAGGGCCAACGCCAAGAAGGCCCGGGACAGGGCGGCGATCGCGGCTGGAGCAGGTTGCGGAGCAGGCGGAGCGCGCGGTCGAACAAGCCGAGGCGGCTCGCGCGGGGATGACGAATCCACCCGGCGGCCACGGCCCGTACGCGCCTTGGAGCCAGCAAAGTGCCGGGTCTCCGGTCGGCTTCTCTTTATCGCCACAACCCTGGGGCTGCACGCCGTCGCCGGGCTACGCGGACGGCGACGCGCACCGCGAGTTCAACCCCAACATCACTTTCCCCCATGGTTACCCGGCCCAGCGCACGCCCTCGCCCGCCTTCGCCGGCGTGCAGTACCCTCCGTACACCTACTCTCCGCCGGCCTACTCAGCCTCCCCGAGGCCACCCCTCCGCCATGGCGTGCTGCTCTTCTCACAAGCCTCCTCGTCGCATCTTGGCGACACCGACGGAGGCCGACATGGACGACAACATCACTACCGGCTTGGCCGCCGCCGTCGCCTTCCCCGAGTTCACTGCCCAAGACGACACAATGGACCTCAACGGCGACATGGACGGCGTGCTCGACTACGGCGAGGAGGAGCCAGAGGAGGAGGACGAGAAGGAGCCAGCGTCTGCTCCGGCGAGGAAAGGGAAGAAGAAGAAGAAGCGGGCGCAGGACCGGCGAGCCGCGCTTCAAGTGGGCGTCCAAGGAGGACGAGTGCCTTGCCGAAGCGTGGAAAGTCGTCTGCTTCGACCCGATCACCGGCACGAACCATAGCGTCGACACGTATTGGGAGCGCATCAAGCCCGAGTTCGACGAGCGCAAGCTCGTCGACCCCTACTTCAAAGGCGTCTACATGCAGCGCGGGTCGAAGGCAATGGTGAACCATTGGGGGCTCATCCAAACGGCGTGCCACAAATGGCATGCGATTGTCGAGGAGATCGCGGCTCGCCCGGAGAGCGGCGCCAGCATCGAGGATCGGGTATGGCACGCCGGTCTCTCCCTTTTCTTTCCGCCGTGTGCGCCGCCAACTATTGTAACTCGGCGCAGATGGTGCGGATGTTCGCCATGTTTCGCCAGGACAGCAGCGACCAAGATTTCAAGTACCCCCACGTCTTCTCCCGGACCGAGAAGTGCGAGAAGTGGGCGGATGTCCGACGCACCCTCACCAAGGCCAAGGAGAAGTACAAGCCGGACACGCCGACGCCCGGCGTGGCCGACAGGCGCCCGGACGGCAACGAAAGGGCGAAGACGGCGAAACAACCGACTCGGCCACCACGCGTGTGCAAGAGTCCATCGAGCATTGCCTCGTCGACGTCCAGACCAGGGCCGCCCAGCGGGAAGAGAAAACCGAGGCGTGGTGGTCGGCGTTGATGACGAACAGCACCGTCAAGCTCGACCTGCTCCGGACCAACGTCGCCGTGAAGAAGAGGAACACCGACATGGCTTTCCTGATGGGGGGCACGAACATGCTCCAGAGCGGCGACGAGCAGCTCAAGGCGTGGTACCTGGCGGAGCGTGGCCTCATCCTGAACCAGATGCCGTCGACCGCAGCGCCAACTCCCACGCCGACGCCTACGCTGCCGCCAAGCCCGAGCGATGATGCCTCGACGACGCCCAGCACAGAAGCCGTGCCGACGCCGACCAGCCCTCGCACGCCGACTCCTCCAACGCCAGAGGCCGACACCGCCGTTTGATGCAACGCATCCGTCCTTTCTTTTGCACGACGAAATTTTTTATTTGATCGCCGAATTGTGGCAAGGTGATCACCGAGCTGTGGCGCTGATCGCCGGATTTGTGGCTTTTTTGGGAGCGGGAATGGACCAAGTTTGAATTTGCCACGCCTTGGAGGCAGCATCTAGGGGCATGGCTGGGACGTAGATCGCCCGCAGGGCCTAAAAACCGCCGGGCAAGCGCCCGAAAGAGCGCCGGTCTATGCGCTGGGGGGCGAACGAGTGGAGATGCTCTAAGCTAGTGCCATCGACTTCGCGACTTTGGGAGGAGCACAAATCATACAGGATGCACACTAGTGACCACTGCCATCATGCCATCGACTGCACAAAAACTGCACTAATCCAGTAACAGCAACAGAGTGGCTCCTCTAGTTTAAGGAACAAACAGCAGCAACAGAATGACTAGTAGTGCCAATTCAGGCAGACCACTCTATACACAGTGCCGAGGCGGTTCGCCACGTCGCGGATCGATGGATCACCTTCCGCCTATCTCAGTCCCTGATCTCTGTGCCGAAGATCCGATACCGTCTGCTGCCCCAGGGGTCGTACTTGTCCAGGCGGTACGACTTCAGGCAGCACCATACCCAGGGAGGGTTCCTGCCCCCGGCCATGCCTTCCTCGGCATCATCTTCTGGCTCCGGGACGCCCAGCAGCCTGTTCATCTTTCTGGTCAGCGCGGCCAGTGTGAGGAAACCGCCGAAAAAGCTCACCTGACATTCATAAGACGAACACAGGTTTCAGAAAAGGCAAGCATTTTCTCAGGCACTCGTGGCTTCCTTTTTACCACAAAATGTAGTTTCTATGACTTCTGAGAATGGACACCGGAGGGGAGGTGCATTGTAGACCGCAAGGCTGGCACATTAACATCTTACCGCATCGTCCTTGTGGACGTATGCATGGATTCTCGCTGTAGGATCCTCGAGAGTCAGCCGAAGGCAATAATCACCCGTCAATAGTGAATGCAGCTCTTTGCCTTTGCAAGGGTATGCCGCCACCACACGGACCAGGGTTTTGAATTTGTGCGTCACCTGGCACAAAAGATACAGAGATATCGGTGCCGGCATTAGTTTTCACTTTTCAGAACGCTTCTAGGTTAGTGTTGATTACGAAAAGCAGCATTGGAAGAGACACCATCACTGCGGTCCTATTGAAGTGAACATTTTCTCACGATGAGGATAGAGTCCGGTTCTTGAAAACTTCCAAGGGATAAACTAAAGAGAAAAGTATACTTTTCATCCCTCAATTCTTCGCGAAGTCTAGATTTGGTCCCTCAACTCCAAAACCGGACAACTTGCACCCTTAACTACTGAAACCGGACAATATTCATCTCTGGTCACAGTTTTGACCGGTTTGGTGCTGTCCCACCCCGGTTTTGACCCGTGCCGACTCAAATTCGCATACCTTTTCCAATTCCGCTTAATGTTTTCAAATTCGGGTACTTTTTACAAATACGTGAACTTTTTAAAATTTGTGTACTATTTCCAAATCTGCGTACTTTTTCCAAGTTCACGTACTTATTTTAAATCCGCGTACTTTTTAAAAGTTCATGTGCTTTTTTTCAAATTCATGTATTTTTTAAAAAATTGACGTACTTATTCATATTCGCGTACATTTTTTTGGATTTGAAATTTTTATGCGAACTTGAAAACGTACGCGGATTTGAATTTCTTTTACGCAAATTAGGAAAAAAAGTGTTGAATTGAAAAATTATGTCAACTTAAAACAAGTATCTGAATTTCAAACAAAGTTCACGGATTGAAAAAGGACCACGTAATTGAAAAAATATAAACGAACGATACAAAGTATGTGGTTTTTAAACAAGTACTCTAATTACAAAAACACTTCATGGATTTGGAAAAAATACTTGGATTTGATAAAATTAAACGAACTTGAAAAATTACATTAATTTGAAAAAAGTACACAAATTTCAAAATAGTTCACGGATTTGAAAAAGGTATCTTTATTTTTGAAAGAATTGCGCGACCTTGAAAAAACTATGTGGATTTGAAAAGAGTATGTGAATTTCAAAAAGTCCACGGATATGAAAAAATTACGCGAATTTGAGTTAGCACCGGTCAAAACCGGGGTAAATCAGCACCAAAACCGGTCAAAATCGAGACCAGGGACGAACCTTGTCCGGTTTCGTTAGTTGGGGGTGCAAGTTATCCGGTTTCGTTAGTTGGGGGTGCAAGTTGTCCGGTTTCGAAGTTGAGGGACCATATCTAGACTTCACCAAAAGTTGAGGGACAAAAAGTATACTTTTCTCTAAACTAAAACTAATGCAGCAAGTGAAGCTGATGAACAATTGGCAAAAATGTTGCAATTGGGACATGAGTATTACCTGTCCATGGGTGAGCGACTCCATTAATGTCGTGTAACCTGCTCTCTTGAACTCCACATCTGATAGAATTGGCAAATATCACATGGCAGGTCTTAGCATACAACAGATGGCAGCAAATCTGCATCACGTAATTATCCGGTTATGATTCATACCAGTAATATCAGAGGCCGTGTGGAGGCTAGCCATTGGCTCTCGATGAACTTGGGTGGCAAAACGACCATCGAATGTCCTGGAGTTATTAATGCACTTGATAAACATTTTTCCTAAAGGAAATTTAAGATGCACTATCCATCCATGAGAAAAGAGAAGATTACTTCAGGCGTTCAATGACACTGCCATCTTCATTAGATAAAAGACGGATTCTACTAGAAGGCAGCAAAGAGCCTTTCCACATGCCAAACTCCTGTTTGCAAGTAATATTGCAGAACCGGGCCCAGTAAATATCCTTTTGCAAGTGTAGTATTTCCTTGGAAAATCTGTTTGCGAATACCCTCAGGACAGTTCCAACACAAGGCAGCGTGCATAGAACCTCCCTGGGTAGCGGCGCTTCTTCAGGATGCAGAGGGGTCGCTGTAACTGCTTCCCTGTCCAAACTACAAGGTCGCCAAGAGAAATAACAGAGGCGCACAATTTAGTTCAAAAATTGAACAGTGAGATTAGCATATGCTTTATGAGAAATCGAGTCTATTTGCTCCTATACCCAAAGTTAAAACGATGTTATATTCCCTTCAAAACAACCAAACAAAGACCCTGATAAATATATCAAAAGCACTATTGCCATCCTACATATTTTTAGACAGACTTTATTTGCTATCGCATGTTGGTGAAATAGAACTTAAACAATAATTAGAGATTCTAACCCTACAGTGTCTGAAGCTCAGTTGCAGGAGTATCAGTTCCATCCCAAACATAAAAAATCCATTCACCACTGGGAGCTTCACAGACATGAAGTACCTATAAAGGAAAGCTAGATATTTCCTCAGTTGACATAAGTATCAAATTTAATTTGATTGAATATAAGGAACTAACCTTGCATACAAGATCAAAAGTAGAATCAGACTTTATATTCCGTAGCTGTAATTCAAGATCTTTCAGACCTATGGTACAAAAACTATTACAAACAGCAACAAATATCACAAAAGATACTCACACTGAATATATTCTCTATTGAAGATAGAAATAATTCATGAATCTGTGTATAAACGCATACACATAAATCATTAGACAATTTTGTATGCAGGCCATGCTAGGATAAGCACTTACACAATGCAGCATCATGGCAAGGAGATAAAACCAACAAAAAAGGGACCATTTGTGCATAAAAAAACTTAAGTGGCACTATATTAGAATGAAGTCCATACAAAGACAGCCTTACCTAAGATGGTAAATGCGAGAATGCAAGTAGAAATACGAGAATAATTAATCAGATGGATCATTGTATACGAATGGGGCCTAGATCAGATCGTGCATAGACATTAACTGGCCAGAGAAAAAGTTTGAAAACAGTGATAGCAAGATCCCATCAAGGCTGATGGACAAAAGCAGAGTTTCTGTCTCAGTTGGAAGCTCGTAATCCTGTTTGCTTCCATGGTATGAGACAGATGTACAAAATTTGAAAGAACACGATTGTAACACTGCACAACATGTAATGTAGATGCGTGAACCAAAGAAATGAACAACAGTAGTGTTCAAATTAGGAGTCACCTGGAGGATGATACACAAGCCACATTCTCATCTGGGTTAAAATTTGATTGTCATATTTGGTTCCTTGATGTTTCATAGAAATCTGGTAAGGCCTGAACTCTGTAGATACCATCCCTCCAAATAGTGCAAACGAAGAAAACCTTTTCTCAATAGTTACAAAGAATTCTCCATGGAGCACTTTTATCTGCAGATAAAAGTAGACATGATCTAATCATTACAAATACTTAATAAAAACGAGGGAAGAAAATTGCACATACAAGCATACAAAAGGAACAATGTAAGTGCAAAGTTATATTCTCAGAAATGCCATAGAATGTGGCACTACGATAAGTGGACACTTGAAGAGTATTCAGCTATACCAGAACATTATGGAGACTGATGATATCGCCGCTTGACCTAACACATGGCAGTAGTGCAGTGTTGTTAGCAAAGAAAGTCACGGAGATACCAGATATGCGTGATTGATCAGCTATCCTCAATGTAAGAGTGAAATCTGCAAAAACATTAGCCATGACCGAGTGGCATCGCATTGATTTCATCAATAAGCAGAATGGAACCAAAAAAATTTGAAAATCACTAGGCCATGTACAGACAAGATTACCATAAACATCAACCACCTTGTTTCAAACATATATGCATTAACCTGCTAGAAGCTTACTTCCATGCCTTCAAGGATGTGGAATAGGGGGGCCATTATCCCACCTTGCTTTTTAGTATTATTATAGCTGTTGGTGTGGCCATTTTGGTCAATAAAAAGAGTGCAGAAAGGATTAATAAAGGATATTGTTTCTCATTTCAAGGAAGACGGTTGTGTGATGTGTCTATTCTCAAAGATGCAGATGACACCATTCTTTTTGTAGAAAATTTACAGCAGGCAAGAAATTTGAAACTCATCCTACGCTTAAACATCTTTGAGGTTTGAAAAGAAATTTGAAGTGAGCTCTATTGCTTAGGAATGAGGTCGAGAGATGAGAGATTTTCCATTTTGTGGAAGACTACAGAGGAAAAAGTAGAATGGAGTTGGCTAGGTGGCAAGATAAAATATTATCTTATGCGGAAGGGTTTACTCCCAATAATTCTTGTTGAAGCAGCATCGCCTTCCTACATGTTGTACTTCTTTAGGATTCCAAGGGAAATTCTCAAGAAGTTAACAACTTCAGGACAACGTTGTCATGCCATTGGTTAGCTAGCCAGCAGTATTTACAAGGGGGCACTCTTTCTCAGGTGGAAGTTAGATCACATGAGTTGCATTTCTAGCAGAGTTTAATGCAGAACAAGCCACTGTTGTTTGCATTCTGTCACAAGAAAGTGGAGGATGATAACTCCACTTGTTCCTGGGAGGAGTGGAAGGGAACACAAAATGTAGCTTTCAAATTCCTTTGATTTTATTACCCGGCATTTGGTAAGAATGTGACTGGCACATGTGTTTAATGAAGGATGGGGTATGTAGGGTTAATGAGAATTTTGTAGAGAGCTTCTGGGTATGTGGATGCAGCACCAGCTTCAGCAAGAATCTGACGTCCCTTAGCGGAGGAACCAGATAGATCAGTGTGGAAGTTGGGTGCAAAAGGAGAATATATTGTGCATTCTTTTATGTACTATATAGATGTTAGAACAGAATCTGATTGATATCCATTTAGCTTTAGCATTTTCATGTATTCATTGTCAGGAACCCATGAGTTAAACACACTCACTATCGCATGGTTTCAGCAAAAGTCATCACTAATGGGAAGTCGCCAAAGAGTTGATTTAGGGATGATCACCGTGTGAGATGCTAAAGCTTGAGTTTTTCTCGTGCTAAAGCCACCAGATTTATTAACCAGCACGACTTCACAAATCAAAGCAAAGGTAGTAGTACTATAATCTCATAGCTAAAGACAACAAAATATCGCCCCAGGACTTCCTGTTTCCACAGAATTTGCAGAGCAGGACCTGAGAACAGTTTGTGAATCGAAGATAGAGAAGGAAGAAGCATGACGCAGAGCATACGACATCCTACATCCTACATCAACTGAATCGCAATCCTCTACAACCCTGACCAGTGCGACAGAGGTCGCCGCCTGAGCAAGCATTGCCTGACTAATTTCAAGGCATACGAAGCAACGGCAGAACACCACTCCAGGTGTCTCTAACCTAAGCCCCAATGCACCCGAGCAGCGCAATCGGCACGGTGATAAGAAACCTAGGGGAGCGCGCGCACGGCAGGTGCGCATGGGAGGGGGGTGACTCACCGGTTCCGCGGCTGCGGAAGGCGGCGCCGATCTCGATGACGGCGGCGAAGAGGCAGACCCGGAAGCCGGGGTCTTGAGGGCGTCGGCAATAGGCAGGTACACGTACTCCGCCTCCCCGCCCACCATCGATGGAACCGCGCCTCCCTCGCGCTGTCGCTTCCGCTCGCGCACCGCCGCCGCTGACGACGACGCCTCCATGGTGTGCTTTGTGGGTTGCCGAGTGACGGAACGGACACGTAGCGAGTATGACTTGGCATTTGTAACCCGAAATTTCAATACTCTCTCCTGTGAGAGCAACTCCAATGGGGCGACCCAGATCGTTTTGTCCGCCTTTTATCTATTTGGATCGACTGTTCATCCGGCGTCTGTTCTGTTTTAGATATGGGTTGGCAGCGCGCCCAACACGTCGACCCATATGTGCCAGTGTGGCCGGCTGGCCGCCCTATTTCAACAAATAGCTCGTTTTTGCATTTAAACATATAGTCAAGTAATATAGTTTGAACCGGATAAAATAGCATAGTTTTACAAGCCGAATAAAAATAAAAATGTCTCCCATAGTTTTACAAGCCGAATAAAAGAAGATACATCTATTTTATTGCCAACATGAGCTCATGTATGCCCAACCAAATCATTTTGCAGTTGCACGTGAGTTTCCCAATCATGCAAGTTATGATGAAATTGAGTGAACTGTTCAAACGTTGCCGCTCCTACATGCTCAGGCACAACATTCTCACCCTAAAACTAAAACCATTGATCGTACAGATGTTCCGGACGCTCGTCTTCTACGATCATATTGTGTATGATCACACAAGCAGTCATCAACTCCCATAGTTTCTGCGTGCTCCAGGTATTAGCAGGATAGCGAAGGATGCCCCATCGAGATTGCAAAACACCAAAGGCACACTCGACATCCTTCCTAGCACTCTCTTGCTCTTGGGCAAATCTTTTCCTTTTCTCTCCGACAGGGTTGGGGATTGTCTTGACAATAGTGGTCCACTGAGGATAGATACCGTCACCCAAGTAGTATCCTTTGTCGTAGTTGTGGCCGTTGTGATAAAAAGTTCACGGTGGGTTGTTGCCTTCGACAAGCCTACCAAACACCGGCGGCCAAGCACGCGTTGATATCATTGTGTGATCCAGCCATGCCAAAGAAAGAGTGCGAGATCCGGAGATCTTGAGACGCCACGGCCTCTAGTATGACAGTGCAAGCCACGACATGGCCCTTATCGCCCTTGCCAAGCGGAAGGGCAGTTCTTCCACACCGGTGCATGTAGTCTATCTTTGTCAAGCATCCACAGGAAGCCCTAGCATTCATCACCAACAAACGGGGTACATATCTTGAGAGTCGGCTCTCTCAAGTACTCGGGGCCAAACACAACAATAACAACCTTGCGAGAACTTATACAGGGGACTCTAGGCATGTAGACTTCGCTCATACGGACGTACTAAATCAATGAGATCACCGGGCACTCCGTATGCAAGCATTCGGATGGCGGCAGTGTATTTCTGATAAGAGGAGAAACCAATCTTGCCAACGACATCCTCTTTGCATTCGAAATAGTCATCATAGCCGACCACCCCCTCTCTAATACGGTTGAAAAGATGCCTACTCATGCGGCGGAATTTTTTATGTTTGAACAACGGATTTGTTGTATTAAAGTAGTCCTTCGAAAGAAGGAAATGCGTGCTCTCTCGGTTGCGATTCAGCGCCGGAAGGTGGCCCGGAATGGAGCCACGGAACAACGACTGCTGGCTGTTGAGGTGGTGATGGACCAACACGAAATCCAATATCTCCTCCTCCTCATCGGACGATGAATCGTCGGAGTCGCAAAGGAAATTGTGAAAAAAGAACTCGTCGGCGGAGTCCATTTTGTACCTTGTCAAACTGTCGAACAGCTTGTGGGCATCGACGAAGGAGACGGCCGGCGAAGGGAGTCGCGGCGCGCACGGACCAGCTAGCTGCCCTGCCGGCGTCCGACGAGCATGCCGCTGAGGATCTGGCAGGGGCGGCTAGGCGGCTTCTTGGTCGCGATCACGGATGTGTGGTGGGGGAGCGGGGGTGGGAAGCAGTCGGCTCCCCGGCAGCAAGACGACGTTGGCGGGCGACGTAGGAGTTGGCGGCGTTGCTGGACGGATGTTGCGGCGCCGGCAGCTGATAGAGTGTAACATCCCAAATTTTTAATTTGAAATGTTATATATTAGATCATCATTGCATATCATATTTTATTGCATTTTGGTTTGATCCTACAAATTCTACGCAACTCAAGGACCCACAGAGTGAGTTGGCGGTTTCATTATTTTCATATTCGAGTTTTTCTCGAATTTTGAAAAGAGGATCGTTTGATTTTAACTATTTTCTCTTTGAATATTTCTTTTATAAAAATAAAAGAGAGAGGATAAAATGACTTCCTCAAAATAAATAAATATTGGATATTTAATGTTAAAATCAAATAAGATTTGTATTCAGTGTTTTATCGCTATTTTATTTGAATTAGGAAAAATATGCATTTTTAAAAATTGCATGTTAGGCCCAAATAAATATTCACCTTGTCCGGCCTATTTTTAGAGGACGGGGAAAATTTATTTCGGAATTTTTGGAGTCCGTTTAGTACTTCTTTTCTTTATTTTTCTACACGACGGAATTATTTTTAAAAAAAAAAAAGAGAAACCGACTGGGCGTGCAGGCGGGACTCACGGGGGCTTTATAAGCCGCGCCACCTAAGCCCCATAGCCCACCAGCCCACCGCCGCCGAACCCTAGCCGCCGCCGCCCCGCCGACGCCGCCAAGATCGCCACCCACCGCTGCCGCCGTCTCGCCGGATTTGCCGGAGGTAGCCGTCGCCGCCTCGGTTTTCGCAAGAAAACCGAACGTTTTTTTTTTGAAACCCTAGATTCGTTTTCTAGATCCGGTTCGGTTTATTTTTCAGTTTAGTTGTCTAGCGAACGCCCGTTCGTACGTTCGTTTTAACGAACGGTTTTCACCGTTTAGCCGTAGACAGCGAACGTTCATTCGTTAGCCTGTTCGCCAGTTTTTCTTTTTCTCAGATTTTCCGTGATTATTTTTTATCGCGATTTCTGATCCGATTTTTGTTTTAGTTTATCATTTCGCTCGTTTATCGGAATCAGGGGATTCAAGCGCCTAGAGTTTCGATTCGAATCCCTCTTTCTGTTTAACCAACTTGAACAAGATTTTGCTACTGTAAAATTTGACTTTAGTCCAGATTAGTAAACGAAGCTTGTTTCTTTCGCCGTTTGAGTTTTGTTGCTTCGTTTGATTTGATTCTTTTTGCAAACTGGAGTACTTAAGTTGAACTTTCTGGTTAGATCTCTTATTTGAGTTTTACCCGTGCCCTTGCTTGATTACTTATTGTATGCTTGTTTGTTTGCGATAGAGTACCCGGAGTGCGAAACGTGCTACTACGAGTCTCTAGGTTTCGCGGATCATCAGCAAGGCAAGTAACACTTTGATCATACCACTTTACTACCCAGTTTTATTGCATTAGATCAATCCTCAAACAATTGCATGGTTAGGATCTGATTTAAATTGTGGGTTAGGAAGTAGTTGAGGTAGTACCTATTCACCTGTTTATTATCAAACATATGGGACTTACTTCTACATTGCTTATACTGCTATGCTATGCTCGTAGACGTGGATTGGGTTTGAGTGTACTCATGACAGATGTGAGCATTCTTAATTAATGGTTAACTTAAGGTGGCAACTTTAATACACATCTGGGTGGATTGAGGTGTTGGAAATATGCCCTAGAGGCAATAATAAATTAGTTATTATTATATTTCCTTGTTCATGATAATCGTTTATTATCCATGCTATAATTGTATTGATAGGAAACTCAGATACATGTGTGGGTACATAGACAACACCATGTCCCTAGTAAGCCTCTAGTCGACTAGCTCGTTGATCAATAGATGGTTACGGTTTCCTGACCATGGACATTGGATGTCATTGATAACGGGATCACATCATTAGGAGAATGATGTGATGGTCAAGACCCAATCCTAAGCATAGCACAAAGATCGTAGTTCGTATGCTAAAGCTTTTCTAATGTCAAATATCATTTCCTTAGACCATGAGATTGTGCAACTCCGGATACCGTAGGAATGCTTTGGGTGTACCAAACATCACAACGTAATCTGGGTGACTATAAAGGTGCACTACAGGTATCTCCGAAAGTGTACATTGGGTTGTACGAATCGAGGCTGGGATTTGTCACTCCGTGTAAGCGGAGAGGTATCTCTGGGCCCACTCGGTAGGACATCATCATAATGTGCACAATGTGACCAAGGGGTTGATCACGGGATGATGTGTTCTGAGCGAGTAAAGAGACTTGCGGTAACGAGATTGAACAAGGTATCGGGATACCGACGATCGAATCTCGGGCAAGTACAATACCGCTAGACAAAGGGAATTGTATACGGGATCGATTGAGTCCTTGACATCGTGGTTCATCCGATGAGATCATCGTGGAACATGTGGGAGCCAACATGGGTATCCAGATCCATTGTTGGTTATTGACCGGAGAACGTCTCGGTCATGTCTACATGTCTCCCGAACCCGTAGGGTCTACACATAAGGTTCGATGACGCTAGGGTTATAAAGGAAGTTTGTATGTGGTTACCGAATGTTGTTCGAGTCCGGATGAGATCCCGGACGTCACGAGGAGTTCGGAATGGTCCGGAGATAAAGATTTATATATGGGAAGTCTGTTTTGGTCACGGAAAAGTTTGGGTTTTCGGTAACGCATCGGGACCAGGGAGGGTCCCGGGTCCACCAAGTGGGGCCACTAACCCCGGAGGGCTGCATGGGCCAAGTGTGGGAGGGAACCAGCCCCGGTGGGCTGGTGCGCCCCAAGGGGCCCAAAGCGCCTAAGGAGAGGAGAGGGCAAACCCTAAGGCAGATGGGCCTTAGGGCCCATACAGTGCGCCTCCTCTCCCCCCTCCACTGCCGCCACCCGGATGGGATTGGGGCTGGCCACGCCCCTAGGGTGGAACCCTAGAGGGCACAACCCCTCCCTCTCCCTATAAATACTTGAGGCAAGGGGCTGCCCAACACATGAGAACTTCTCCTCTTGGTGCAGCCACGCCTCCTCCTCCTCCTCTCCCATGGTGCTTGGCGAAGCCTGCGGGATTGCCACGCCTCCACCACCACCACGCCCGTTGTGCTGCTGCTGGATGGAGTCTTCCTCAACCTCCCTCTCTCCTTGCTGGATCAAGGCGTGGGAGGCGTCACCGGGCTGTGCGTGTGTTGAACGCGGAGGTGCCGTCCGTTCGGCACTAGGATCTCCGGTGATTTGGATCACGACGAGTACGACTCCTTCAACCCCGTTCTCATGAACGCTTCCGCTTAGCGATCTACAAGGGTATGTAGATGCACTCTCCGTCCCTCGTTGCTAGTTTCTCCATAGATAGATCTTGGTGACACGTAGGAAAATTTTTAATTTCGCCACGTTACCCAATTGATGGCATCATGAGCTAGGTCTATTGCATAGATTCTTTGCACGAGTAGAACACAAAGTAGTTGTGGGCGTTGATGTTGTTCAATATGCTTACCGTTACTAGTCCAATCTTGTTTCGACGGTATTGTGGGATGAAGCGGCCGGACCGACCTTACACGTACTCTTACGTGAGACGAGTTCCACTGATCGACATGCACTTGGTGCATAAGGTGGCTAGCGGGTGCCGATCTCTCCCACTTTAGTCGGAACGGATTCGATGAAAAGGGTCCTTATGAAGGGTAAATAGCAATTGGCATATCACGTTGTGGTTTTGCGTAGGTAAGAAACGTTCTTGCTAGAAACCCATAGCAGCCACGTAAAACATGCAAACAACAATTAGAGGACGTCTAACTTGTTTTTGCGGTATGCTATGTGATGTGATATGGCCAAGAAGAATGTGATGAATGATATGTGATGTATGAGATTGATCATGTTCTTGTAATAGGATTCACGACTTGCATGCCGATGAGTATGACAACCGGCAGGAGCCATAGGAGTTGTCTTTATTTACTGTATGACCTGCGTGTCATTAAACAACGCCATGTAATTACTTATTTTATTGCTAACCGGTAGCTATAGTAGTAGAAGTAATAGTTTGCGAGACAACTTCATGAAGACACGATGATGGAGATCATGATGATGGAGATCATGGTGTCATGCCGGTGACGATGATGATCATGGAGCCCCGAAGATGGAGATCAATGGAGCTATATGATATTGGCCATATCATGTCACTACTATATATAATTGCATGTGATGTTTATTATGTTTATGCATCTTGTTTACTTAGAACGACGGTAGTAAATAAGATGATCCCTTACAACAATTTCAAGAAGTGTTCTCCCTAAGCGTGCACCGTTGCTAAAGTTCGTCGCTTCTAAGCACCACGTGATGATCGGGTGTGATGGATTCTTACGTTCACATACAACGGGTGTAAGACAGATTTACACACGCGAAACACTTAGGGTTAACTTGACGAGCCTAGCATGTACTGACATGGCCTCGGAACACAGAGACCGAAAGGTCGAGCATGAGTCGTATAGTAGATATGATCAACATGAAGATGTTCACCGATGATGACTAGTCCGTCTCACGTGATGATCGGACACGGCCTAGTTGACTCGGATCATGTAATCACTTAGATGACCGGAGGGATGTCTATCTCGAGTGGGAGTTCATAAGATGAACTTAATTATCTTGAACATAGTCAAAAGACCTTTTGCAAATTATGCCGTAAGCTCGCGCTTTAGTTCCACTATTTAGATATGTTCCTAGAGAAAATATAGTTGAAAGTTGAAAGTAGCGATTATGTGGACGAGAAAGCTTATGTCCTTAATGCACCGCTTCGGTGTCGAACCCCAATCGTCGTCTGTGGATGTTGCGAACATCAGACATACACGTTTTGATAACTACGTGATAGTTCAGTTAAACGGTTTAGAGTTGAGGCACCAAAGACGTTTTTCGAAACGTCCCGGAACATATGAGATGTTTCAAGGGCTGAAATTGGGATTTCAGGCTCGTGCCCACGTCAAGAGGTATAAGACCTCCGACGATTTTCTTAGCCTGCAAACTGAGGGAGAAAAGCTCAATCGTTGAGCTTGTGCTCAGATTGTCTGAGTGCAACAATCACTTGAATCGAGTGGGAGTTAATCTTCCAGATGAGATAGTGATGTTTTTCCAAAGTCATTGCCACCAAGCTGCTAGAGCCTCGTGATGAACTATAACATATCAAGGATAGATATGATGATCCTTGAGGTATTCGTGATGTTTGACACCGCGAAAGTAGAAATCAAGAAGGAGCATCAATTGTTGATGGTTGGTAAAACCACTAGTTTCAAGAAGGGCAAGGGCAACAAGGGATACTTCATGAAACGGCAAAGCGATTCTTGCTCTAGTGAAGAAACCCAAGGTTGAACCCAAACCCGAGACTAAGTGCTTACGTAATGAGAGGAACGGACCTTTGAAGCGGAACCACCCTAGATACTTGGTAGATGAGAAGGCTGGCACGGTCGATAGAAGTATATTGGATATACATTATGTTAATGTGTACTTTACTAGTACTCCTAGTAGCACCAGGGTATTCGATACCGGTTCGGTTGCTAAGTGATAGTAACTTCGAAATAAAAGCTACGGAATAAACGGAGACTAGCTGAAGGTGGTGACGATATGTGTTGGAAGTTTTTCCAAGCTTGATGTGATCAAGCATCATACGCTCCCTCTACCAACGAGATTGGTGTTAAACCTAAATAATTGCATTTGGTGTTTGCGTTGAGCATAGACATGATTGGATTATGTCTATACTTGTCTGATTATTCATTTAAGGAGAATAATGGTTACTCTATTTATTTGAATAACACCTTCAATGGTCTTGCACCTAAAGGAATGGTTTATTGAATCTCGATCGTAGTGATACACATTTTCATGCCAAAAGATATAAGATAGTAATGATAGTACCACTTACTTGTGGCCTTTGCCATGTAAGTCATATTGGTATAAAACGCATGAAGAAGCTCCATGTTGATGCATCTTTGGACTCACTCGTTTTTGAAAAGTTTGAGACATGTGAACCATGTCTATTGGTGCATACGCATGAAGAAACTCCATGCAGATGGATCGTTTAGACTCACTTGATTTTGAATCACTTGAGATATGCAAATCATACCACATGGACAAGATGGTGAAAAGCCTCGGTTTGATAAGATGGAACTAGAAAGCAACTTGTAGGAAGTAACACATTTTGATGTGTGCAGTCCAATGAGTCTTTGAGGCATGCGATGAATATCGTTATGTTCTTACTTCACGAGATGATTCGAGTAGATGTTGAGTATATTTACTTGATGAAACACAAGTCTGAATTATTGAATGGTTCAAGTAATTTCAGAGTGAAGTTTAAGATCTTCGTGACAAGAGGATAGAATGTCTATGATATGATCATAGAGATGAATATCTGAGTTCTGAGTTTTGGCACACAATTAAGACATTGTGCAAATTGTTTCACAATTAATACCGCACCGAACACCATAGTGTGATGGTGTGTCCGAACATCATAGTTGCACCCTATTGGATATGGTGCGCACCATGATATCTCTTATCGAATTACCACTATCGTTCATGGGTTAGGCATTAGAGACAACCGCACTCACTATAATAGGGCACCACGTAATTCCGTTGAGACGACACCGTTTGAACTATGGTTTGGAGAAACCTAAGTTGTCGTTTCTTAAAAGTTTGGGGCTGCGACGCTTATGTGAAAAGTTTTAGGATGATAAGCTCGAACCCAAAGCGGATAAAATGCATCTTCATAGGACACCCAAAAACCAGTTGGGTATACCTCCTATCTCAGATCCGGAAGCAAAAGTAACTGTTTCTAGAAACGGGTCCTTTCTCGAGGAAAAGTTTCTCTCAAAAGAATTGAGTGGGAGGATGGTGGAGACTTGATGAGGTTATTGAACCGTCAATTCAACTAGTGTGTAGCAGGGCACAGGAAGTTGTTCCTGTGGCACCTACACCAATTGAAGTCGAAGCTTATGATAGTGATCATGAAGTTTTGGATCAAGTCACTACCGTACCTCGTGGGGTGACAAGGATGCGTCTTTGCTTGAGTGGTACGGTGATCCTGTCTTGAAGGTCATGTTGCTAGACAACAATGAACCTACGAGCTATGGAGAAGCGATGGTGGGCCCAAATTCCGACAAATGGTTAGAAGCCATGAAATCCGAGATAGGATCCATGTATCATAACAAAGCATGGACTTTGGTGGACTTGCCCGATGATCGGCAAGCCATTGAAATAAATGGATCTTTAAGAAGAAGACGGACGTGGACGGTAATGTCATCGTCTATGAAGCTCGACTTGCGGCGAAGAGTTTTTCACAAGTTCAAGGAGTTGACTACGATGAGATTTTCTCATCCGTAGCGATGCTTAAGTCCGTCAGAATCATGTTAGCATTAGCTGCATTTATGAAATCTGGCAGATGGATGTCAAGACGAGTTTCCTTACCAGTTTACGTAAGGAAAGGTTGTATGTGATACAATCAGAAAAGTTTTTTGATCCTAAGGATGCTAAAAGGTATGCTAGCTCCAAATGATCCTTCTAAGGACCGGAGTAAGCATCTCGGAGTTGGAATATGCACTTTGATAGGATGATCAAAGATTTTGGGTTTATACAAAGTTTATGAGAAACTTGTATTTCCAAAGAATTGAGTGTGAGCACTAAATAATTTAAGATGAGTATGTGTCGTTAACATATTGATGATCAGAAATGATGTAGAATTTTCTGTAAAAGCATATAGGGTTATTTGAAAAGTGTTTTTCAAATGAAAACCTGGATTAAGCTACTTGAACATTGAGCATCAAGATCTATGAGGATAGATCAAGACCGCTTAATGGTACTTTCAAATGAGCATATACCTTGACATGATCTTGAAGGTGTTCAAGATGGATCAGTCAAAGAAGGAGTTCTTGCACGAGATGTAAGGTATGAAGTTAAGACTTAAAGCTCGACCATGGCGAGAAAAGAGAGAAAGGACGAAGGTCGTCCCTTATGCTTTAGACGTAGGCTCTATAGTATGCTATCTTTGTGTACCGCAGGAAGTGTGCCTTGCCATGAGTCAAGTCAAGGGGTACAAAATGATCCAGAAGCGGATCATTGGACAATGATCAAAATTATCCTTAGAAGAATAAGGAAATATTTCTCGATTATGGAGGTGATAAAGAGTTCGGCGTAAAGGGTTACGTCGATGCAAGCTTTAACACCTATCCGAGTGACTCGAGTAGCAAACCGGATCACGTATAGTGGAGCAACCATTTGGAATAGCTTCAAGTAGAGCGTAGAAGCGGCATTTACAATATGACTTAAAGATTTGCAAAGCACACACGGATCTGAAAGGTTCGGACCCGTTGACTAAAACCTCTCTCACAAGCAAAACATGATCAAACCTCGTAATTCATTGAGTCTTAATCGCATGATGATGTGAACTAGTTTACGTACACTAGTAAACTCTTTGGATGTTGGTCACATGGCGATGTGACCTATCAAGATTAATCACATGACGATGTGAACTAGATTATTGACTCTAGTGCAAGTGGGAGGCTGTTGGAAATATGCCTAGAGGCAATAATAAATTAGTTATTATTATATTTCCTTGTTCATGATAATCGTTTATTATCCATGCTATAATTGTATTGATAGGAAACTCAAATACATGTGTGGGTACATAGACAACACCATGTCCCTAGTAAGCCTCTAGTTGACTAGCTCGTTGATCAATAGATGGTTACGGTTTCGACCATGGACATTGGATGTCATTGATAGCGGGATCACATCATTAGGAGAATGATGTGATGGACAAGACCCAATCCTAAGCCTAGCACAAAGATGCGTAGTTCGTATGCTAAAGCTTTTCTAATGTCAAGTATCATTTCCTTAGACCATGAGATTGTGCAACTCCGGATACCGTAGGAATGCTTTGGGTGTACCAAAGCGTCACAACGTAACTGGGTGACTATAAAGGTGCACTACGGTATCTCCGAAAGTGTCTGTTGGGTTGGCACGAATCGAGGCGGGATTTGTCACTCCGTGTAAACGGAGAGGTATCTCTGGGCCCACTCGGTAGGACATCATCATAATGTGCACAATGTGACCAAGGGGTTGATCACGGGATGATGTGTTACGGAACGAGTAAAGAGACTTGCCCGAACGAGATTGAACAAGGTATCGGGATACCGACGATCGAATCTCGGGCAAGTACAATACCGCTAGACAAAGGGAATTGTATACGGATCGATTGAGTCATTGACATCGTGGTTCATCCGATGAGATCATCGCGAACATGTGGGAGCCAACATGGGTATCCAGATCCTGCTGTTGGTTATTGACCGGAGAACGTCTCGGTCATGTCTACATGTCTCCCGAACCCGTAGGGTCTACACACTTAAGGTTCGATGACGCTTAGGGTTATAAAGGAAGTTTGTATGTGGTTACGAATGTTGTTGGAGTCCGGATGAGATCCCGGACGTCACGAGGAGTTCCGGAATGGTCCGGAGGTAAAGATTTATATATGGGAAGTCTGTTTTGGTCACCGGAAAAGTTTCGGGTTTTTTTCCAGAACGCACGGGACCACCGGGAGGGTCCCGGGGTCCACCAAGTGGGGCCACTAACCCCGGAGGGCTGCATGGGCCAAGTGTGGGAGGGAGCCAGCCCGGGTGGGCTGGTGCGCCCACAAGGGGCCCAAGGCGCCTAAGGAGAGGAGAGAGGGCAAACCCTAAGGCGAGATGGGCCTTAGGGCCCATACCGTGCGCCTCCCTCTCCCCCTCCACCTGGCCGCCACCCAGATGGGATTGGGGCTGGCCGCCGCCCCTAGGGTGGAACCCTAGAGGAGGCGCAGCCCCCTCCCTCTCCCCTATAAATACTTGAGGCAAGGGGGCTGCCCAACACATGAGAACTTCTCCCTCTTGGTACAGCCCTGCCTCTCCTCCTCCTCCTCTCCCGCGGTGCTTGGCAAAGCCCTGCAGGATTGCCACGCTCCTCCACCACCACCACGCTATTGTGCTGCTGCTGGATGGAGTCTTCCTCAACCTCTCCCTCTCTCCTTGCTGGATCAAGGCGTGGGAGACATCACCGGGCTGTACGTGTGTTGAACGCGGAGGTGCCGTCCGTTCGGCACTAGGATCTCCGGTGATTTGGATCACAACGTAGTACGACTCCTTCAACCCCGTTCTCATGAACGCTTCCGCTTAGCGATCTACAAGGGTATGTAGATGCACTCTCCTTCCCTCGTTGCTAGTTTCTCCATAGATAGATCTTGGTGACACGTAGGAAATTTTTTAATTTCTGCTACGTTACCCAACATGAGGCACCTGGGGAATCCAGTGATTGCCTGTATTTTTGGAAATCCCGGGGTACCGTGTGATTTTTTCTATGGACTGCCACCCAGGCTCAAAGGGATCATGAGATTATTCATGCTAGAAACTTCCGTGTGTAGCCACAAGCCATTATGGGCTTTGGCATAGTTGAGTATGTTGTGTGACCTCTTTCAGTGGTAGACTAGCAGATGTAGGGGATGCGTAGCGACCCGACCTCAGACGGTCAAGTTTTTGTGCTTAAGTGTCATCCCTGGATCGGTATGCTAACACACACAGTACTCGAGGATTTATAACAGAGGTAAATCACATGTATAAAGTAACGTAAATACTATTACCTCAATCCAAATAGAGGAAGTAACAAGGTTGTGGATTCCCATCAACACCAACGGCAAAGTTGAGTGTAGAAATCGTAACCCCAACGTATCACTTACACGTCGTAAGAAATCCTGCAACATGAGACGTAGCAGCCACAAAGGGTCAGTACATTGAATGTACTGGCAAATTCACACTGTAGAGCAATGCTGAAATATGGCTATCACTACATGCATATTTGGCTGGTGGAAAAGCTCTATGGTTACAGTTTTGCGTAAAGCCAATTTTTCCCTACTGCAAAGGAATAAGTTTTAATTGACTATCATGGTGGTTGTTAAACATTGAGAATGGTTGACAGCACTCTCAATCCCAATTAAGCATCATCATTAAAACCCAACAATATTAATTAAAGTAACATGATGAGATTCACATGATAATCCAAGTACTAGATACTCAAGATGTCCATAACCGGGACACGGCTAACCATGATTAGTTTATACACTCTGCAGAGGTTTGTGCACTTTTCCCCACAAGACTCAATCTCCTCCGTTGGGATTCTCGCACTACATGGTGTTTGAGAAACGGATGACCGAGACATAGTCTTTCAGAAGCGCTAGCACCTTACGATGGGTAGACCGTTACACCTACTTTCCCCTACATCTGCTAGTCTACCACTATAAGAGTTCGCACGACTTAATCAACTATGCTAGAGCCCATAGTAGGTTGTGGCTACACACGGAAGTTTCTAGCATGAATAATCTCATGATCCCTTTGAGCCTGGGTGGCGGTCCATAAAGAAAAACAGGCAATCATTTGGAATACCCAGTGCCTCAATCCACCCAGATGTGTATTCAAGTTGCCACCTTAAGTTGAACCATTAATTAACAATCTCACATCATCATGAATACTCTCAAACCCAATCCACGTCTCTGAGCATAGCATAGCAGTATAAGCATAACGTAAAAGTAACTCTCAAGGTTTGAATGCAGGGTAATAGGTTCCTACCTCATCAACTACTTCCCAATACCCACATGTTATCATTCCTACTCATGCAATGTTTGAGGGTTGAAACTAATGCATAAAAACTGGGAATGAAAGGGATATGATCAAAGTGTGAACTTGCCTGCAATGTTGATGAAGATGATTCGCACTCAAAACTCTTGATAGTTCTACCCGTCACACTCCGGTCAATCTATCGTGAGCAAGCAATAGCAACCACACATAAGCAATCACTCAAAAGATCGGAAAGAACGAAGAGTACGATTCGGAAAACATCAAAATCAAGCAAATAACTCTTGCAACATAAAACAAATTTCTAACAGTACCAAAATTATATGAATTTGGCCTTATCAGAAAGTTTAGGTCAAGAGCTTCGATTTCCAAAAAGAATCAACTCAAACGGATTTATACAACTCAAGTTACGATCAAACAAAGTTCAAATACTAAACTGCTTGAAATTCAAAATTTTAAACTTTCAAAAACATGTTTAAGTTGTTTTACTGGATAGAGGGGATCATAACGAATAAGTGGGTGGTTTCGTTGGATTTGGACAAACGAGTAGAAAGTTGTCATCGGTTGAAATACATGGACTATTCTGTAAATAAACTAATCACAAACGGGTCCCTGGCCAACAATAAAAGAAAAAGAAAAGACTAAAGAGCGGATGTTCGTTACAGAAACATATGCGATGAAAACATCTCACTACATAGGCCTAGCCAGTGAGTGTTCGCTATATAAACGAAACCTAAATAAAAACAATCTAAAAGAATAAAACTGAATACTAAAGAAAAACCGGGGCGGGTTTTATAGCGGTTATACCGGTTCCGAAATTAAACCGGCAAGCGGTTTTGTGAGCAGCGTGCTTCGGCGATGGGTCGGCGGCGGCGGCTCGGGTCCGGCCGGGGCGGCGGCTCCGGTGGCCCTCCGGCTCGGCGGAGTGAACGGAGGGTGCAACACGGGACGGCGGTGAGGTGGGTGGTGGCTGCGGGGGTCGGGAAGGTGCGGGGCGGCGGCGACAGATGCAGCGGTGGCGGCGCGTGACGCGAGGAGGAGAGGAACGAGGCCCGGGGCCTCGGGTTTTATAGGTGGGGAGGGGCGACGTGGCGTGGAGGAGGGGCAGAGACAAAGGCAGTGGGGTGCGGTGTCCGTGGAGGTCACGGCGACGGCGGCAGGAGTCCTACGGGAGCTCGGGGATGGGCGCGGGCGCGCTGGGCTGGGCCTTGGCCTGGCAGGAGCTGGGCCGGCCCAGTTCGGCGGAGGGAAGCTTTTTTTGTTTACAACGAAAATAAACAAAAACGAAGATAAAATAAAAAAGATAACCTAGGCATATAATATATCAAAATTTCAGAAAAAGATTAGCTACAACGTGAACATTATTCTAGCTTCAAATAAAATCTACAAAAATTCAAATAAATCAAACAATGCTACTGCTCTAATAAAATCCAATAAAAATCATTTTGAAAATACCAAAATGTCTTCACATTTATTTCTCTCCATTTTTCTATTGTAGGGAATCATTTTACCCTAATTTCCATATATTTTATTTTTGGAGAAAAATAATTTGAATAAAACCCAAATAAATCCAAATTGAAAATAAATTCAATGGGACTTTGAATTTAATTTCTTTGAAACTCCCAACTCATATTTCATATGTTTTGAAGAAGTAATTTTATCTTCGCTCGTGAAAATCATTGAGTTGCTTGAAGTTTCTGAGTTTGAAATATTTTCAAATGAAATTCAAATGTTAAAAAAAACCTTGTCATTTAAATAAATGGAAGAAGTCATGTCTTCTTCTCTCTAGGGTTTTGTATTTGAAAAGAATTTGAATTCACGAAGATCATAAATGCAAAATGAAAGTTTGGGAAAGTCCTTTTATTCCCTCTCATTTATCTTTCGAAAAGTTTCGAATTTCACTCAGTTTCACACAATCAATCAAACAATCAGTCAAAACTATCTATTTATTATAACATTCCAAAATTTAGAATTTTGGGATGTTACAAACCTACCACCCTTAAAATGAATCTCGTCCTCGAGATTCGGAGAGGCTAGAAAGAAATAGGTTAGGGTCAGGGTCTTCTCAAAATCCATCGATCATCACTGGGGTCTGGGGTGCTACCACCCTTAGAAGCATTGTTACTGTCTCATCAAAACTCACATACTCCATCCTTATTCTTGACAGGGCGGGTCTTCTCAAAATCTTCAGTATAATTCCTTCTCTGGCTCTTCCGGTAGCGGCATAACCTTTTTCCTCAATTCTTCGGTCCTTTCATCTTGGTAAGGTTATTCCGAGACTGGGTCTTCTTAGGTAGCCAGTGCAGTGCGAATACTAAACAACTATCGATATCTCCTGGTGGTCAACAATTTATGGTTTCTCCTGCGAGAAATGGGTCTGGGCTTCATTCTCACCGTATGTCCTACGATTGGCAACAACTTCCTTTTACAAGGAAAAGTATTTATACCATTCTAAGGTTTAAACAAGGTTTTGATCGTCGTCTCTCTACTATGGGTAAGTCACTCAGATTTACCATCCCACATAGCAAAGCGAATAATAAGAGTAAGTCTGTATGGTGATCAATCCATCCTGCACCCAAATCATTACCTTGTATACGGTTTAGCGAATCTCGCATTCTAACACTCGGTCATCCTCACAAGCATTGCAAAATTTCTCTTGTAAACGAACCAGGTTCGGATAAATCCATTGATTCTGCAAGCCAAACAAACATCTATCGTTCCTTCACACCTCTCAGGTTTTGCGTTACTCCTATAAGATAGTCTAACGATAAAATCGTAACTTCTTCCAGGGTTTTTCCTTCAGCAAGAGTGTGCTTGCTTCTTGGCAGGTCCTGGGGCCTGTGGGTTATGGCCCATCTCGTCACTTGTAGTACTTGAACTTATCATCGAGCAATTGATCATTATTCCAACTTCCAACTTCCTAGTATTCTTAAATCCATACAATTGTACTGTCTTCCTTCCTTCTATTGGCACCAAACTAGGACATCATTACTCAGACTCATCATGGAATTTCCATTGATCCATATTTCCAACATCATACCTCCTTTATATTCAGTAGTAATTTATCTCTTCATCCTCGTGGGATATCCCACATAGCGAGATAAAAAAACTTATACTTATGAAGTCCATACTCCGCTTCGTGGAACATCATTATCCTTTCCAGGGTCAAGCGTCCTTACAAGGGAATATTGGCCATCTCTGCATGGCACTTCTTCAACTGGGAAACGTGAAACACATCATGAACTTCTGACAGTCCTTCGGGTGACTCCAATTTGTTGGCCACTTCTCCCATACGCTCCAAAACTCGGTATGGTCCTACAAATCTCGGGGCTAACTTTCCCTTAACTCCAAATCATTTAACTCCTCGTAGAGGGGACACACGAAGACATGCTCTATCTCCAATTTCAAGACTACCTCCTTGCGTTTTTGAGTCTGCAATACTCTTCTGCCTGGACTGAGCTACCTTCAGTCTATCTCGAATCAACTTAACATTCTCTTCTGACTCCTTGATCACATTTTGCCCAAGCAACTGACGGTCTCCAACTTCATCCCACACCAACGGTGTCTGGCTCCTTCTCCCATACAAAGCTCCAAAAGGGGCCATCTTCAAACTGGCTTGGTAACTGTTGTTGTATGAGAACTCCGCGTAAGGTGGATTATCATCCCTACTAGATCCATAATCTAGCGCAGACACTGTCAACATGTCCTCTAGAATCTGATTGACTCTCTCGGTCTATCAATCTGTCTGCGGATGAAAGGCTGTACTGAACTCTAACCTAGTACCTAAAGTCTGGTGCAGCTGATTCCAAAACTTTGAGGTAAACTGTGTTCCTCTATCTGATACGATGGTCCTCAGAACTCCATGCAGACATACGATCCTGGTCATATATATCTTGGCCAACTTCGCACTTGTATAGGTGGTTTTCACCGGGATAAAGTGAGCCACTTTGGTCAAGCGAATCAACTACTACCCAGATAGAATTATATCCCGACCGGGTTCTGGGAAATCCGGTAATGAAATCCATGCCAAGCTTATCCCACTTCCATTCGGGTATCGGCATAGGCTGTAGTAATCCTGCGGCTTCGATGCTCGCCTTTACTCTACGGCATACATCACGTCACGACTACATACTCCATAATATCCGTCTTCATACTAGTCCACCGTAAACGCTCCTTCACATCCCAATACATCTTTGTGTTTCCAGGGTGAATCGGGTATGGTGAGACATGAGCCTCCTGAAGTATTAACTTCCTGATCTTTGCATTATTGGGCACATATACACGGTCCTCGAACCATAAGGTGTCGTGCTCATCCTTACGAAAACCTTTGGCCTTTCCTTTGCTCCTCTCTTTTACCTCAACAATCTCTTTGTCATCCTTCTGAGCTTCACGGATCTTTCCCAACAATGTAGACTGAACTTCCATTGCTGCAACAAAACCTTTGGGAACAATCTCCAATCGAAGTTCCCTGAAAATCCTTGGCTAACTCCTTTGGTAATCCTCCGCTTATGAGGGTATTCGTCCTTGTTTTCTTTATGGCTGTGTCCTATTTCTCCACAAAGCTTGTATGCACAAGGTTTCTTCATATCACTTCCATAAGGCTTCAACTTCTGGGACACAAACCGAGATTTTTGCAGTCACTTAAATTCTTTCCAAGTGGTTACTCCTTGCCATCCATTGATGGTTTGGTAAATCCTCCACTAAGTAGCACACCTCCTTCAAAGCAATCAAGAGCATCTTTGGGTCATATCCTTTACGGCTATAGTTTCATTCTCCATATGATCCTCCATGTTCTGAATCCATTGGTCCATCTCCAATTGACTCATCGGTCCAGAAAATATAAGATCATCTCCATTCATCCTCTATTGGGTCCATGGGTTTGGGGTGGGATAAGAGAGATCGAGAGGGATGCACACAATACAAACAATAGTTTTGAAAAGACAGGTTTTATTGTGGCTGTCGGAAAAACAACAAACAAATGACAGCTCACAAACGTCGCATCTAACGTAGGTACAACGGGGTTTGGTCTTCTAGTGGTCAATAAATCTTCAACGTCACCAAACTCTTCAAGTCTTGTTCATGTCTTCGATGGCTTCTTCTGATCATGCTTGTCCTTCTCAAGTTCCTATGCCAGATCTCTGTTGACGTGAAGTCTCTAGTGACATCCTTTAATATTTCTGGAGTTGCGTTCCAAACTTCTGGGTTTCAACATCCTTGGTATGAACCATGTCCTTCTATCCTTCAGCTCCTGACGAATCTCTGGTATCTCAAGGTTTTGCTCCTCCAGCTTGGCTACTTTCGACCACGGGTCTGAGTTGTTCACGAACCGCTTCCTTATCAATCTGGCTTCGAAGGTCCATCTTAAACTTCACGATGTAATACTCAGATCCTAGTGATACACCAGCTAAGGTTAAAACTTGATCTCTTGCTGGCAGGTGCTCCATTAGCCCTTTTGTCATCCAATTCTTCCAAAAGATGCGTGCTTAACACCTCACGGTGACAATACATGAGCGAGCGATAACATCATGGATATCCATGTTTATGACTATGTCTCTGTCATGAGCTATCTTTCCATAGTTGATATTTCCTGTCTTGGGGCTTTCTTGACAGAACTTTGTGTTTTTAACCCTCCATGCTCCGGTCTTTCTCCAATACACCTTGATCTCGGGTATTACAACTTCCATAGTCTGCCAAGTTCCATAAGGGTAGCCTTCCTAGGTCATAAAAAATCTGGGAATTCTCCAGAGCCTTCAAATTCTCCTAGTCTTCAGAGTCTTCAACAGTTGTAGTTTCCATTATCATAATGTATGGTAAAATCCTCTTCATTAGAATGGTCTTAGTTGTCCGATATCTTGTACTTCTTGGAGTGGTCTCATCAGTCGAATCTTCGAGTGGTCAAAAGGGGAAAGGGGTATAGTCACACTAAAAGGAATTTTTGAATAAGCTCAGAAGAGAAGAGAGGTAAAAGATCCTTTTGAAAATGAAGTTGTAGAGAAAATCTTTCCTATGGGCTTGCCAGTTTCTAGGTTCATGTCCTACAGTCAACATGTGCTCTGATACCATCTTGTAGCGACCCGACCTCAGACGGTCAAGTCTCTGTGCTTAAGTGTCATCCCTGGATCGGTATGCTGACACACACAGTACTCGAGGATTTATAACAGAGGTAAATCACATGTATAAAGTAACGTAAATACTATTACCTCAATCCAAATAGCGGAAGTAACAAGGTTGTGGATTCCCATCAACACCAACGACAAAGTTGAGTGTAGAAATCGTAACCCTAATGTATCACTTGTCGTAAGAAATCCTGCAACATGAGACATTGCAGCCACAAAGGGTCAGTACATTGAATGTACTGGAAAATTCACACTGTAGAGCAATGCTGAAATATGGCTATCACTACATGCATATTTGGCTGGTGGAAAAGCTCTATGGTTACAGTTTTGCATAAAGCCAATTTTTCCCTACTGCAAAGGAATAAGTTTTATTTAACTATCATGGTGGTTGTTAAACATTGAGAATGGTTGACAGCACTCTCAATCCCAACTAAGCATCATCATTAAAACCCAACAATATGAATTAAAGTAACATGATGAGATTCACATGATAATCCAAGTACTAGATACTCAAGATGTCCATAACCGGGGACACGGCTAACCATGATTAGTTTATACACTCTGCAGAGGTTGTGCATTTTTCCCCACAAGACTCGATCTCCTCCGTTGGGATTCTCGCACTACATGGTGTTTGAGAAACGGATGACCGAGACATAATCTTTCAGAAGCGCTAGCACCTTACGATGGGTAGACCGTTACACCTACTTTCCCCTACATCTGCTAGTCTACCACTATAAGAGTTCGTGACGACTTAATCAACTATGCTAGAGCCCATAGTAGCTTGTGGCTGCACATGGAAGTTTCTAGCATGAATAATCTCATGATCCCTTTGAGCACAGGTGGCGGTCCATAAAGAAAAACAGCAATCATTTGGAATACCCAGGTGCCTCAATCCACCCAGATGTGTATTCAAGTTGCCACCTTAAGTTGAACCATTAATTAACAATCTCACATCTGTCATGAATACTCTCAAACCCAATCCACGTCTACGAGCATAGCATAGCAGTATAAGCATAACGTAAAAGTAACTCTCAAGGTTTGAATGCAGGGTAATAGGTTCCTACCTCATCAACTACTTCCCAATACCCACATGTTATCATTCCTACTCATGCAATGTTTGAGGGTTGAAACTAATGCATAAAAACTGGGTATGAAAGGGATATGATCAAAGTGTGAACTTGCCTGCAATGTTGATGAAGATGATTCGCACTCAAAACTCTTGATAGTTCTACTCGTCACACTCCTTCAATCTATCGTGAGCAAGCAATAGCAACCACACATAAGCAATCACTCAAAAGATCGGAAAGAACGAAGAGTACGATTCGGAAAACATCAAAACCAAGCAAATAACTCTTGCAACATAAAACAAATTTCTAACAGTACCAAAATTATATGAATTTGGCCTTATCAGAAAGTTTAGGTCAAGAGCTTCGATTTGCAAAACAATCAACTCAAACGGAGTTATAAAACTCGAGTTACGATCAAACAAAGTTCAAATACTAAACTGCTTGAAATTCAAATTTTAAACTTTCAAAAACATGTTTAAGTTGTTTTACTGGATAGAGGGGATCATAACGAAGAAGTGGGCGTTGGTTTCGTTGGATTTGGACAAACGAGTAGAAAGTTGTCATCGATTGAAATACAGGGACTATTTTGTAAATAAACTAATCACAAACGGGTCCCTGGCCAACAGTAACAGAAAAAGAAAAGACTAAAGAGCGGGCGTTCGTTACAGAAACATATGCGATGAAAATCGCTCACTACATAGGTCTAGCCAGTGAGCGTCCACTATATAAACGAAACCTAAATAAAAACGTCTAAAAGAATAAAACCGAATACTAAAGAAAAACCGGGGCGGGATTTATAGTTGTTATACCGGTTCGGAAATTAAACCGGCGGCAGCGGCGTGCTCCGGCGATGGGTCGGCGGCGGCGACTGGTCCGGCCGGGCGGCGGCTCCGGTGGCCCTCCGGCTCGGTGGAGTGAACGGAGGGTGCAACGCGGGACGACAGTGAGGTGGGTGGTGGCTGCAGGGGTCGGGAAGGCGCGGGGCGGCGGCGACAACTCTGGCGCGTCGGCGGCAGATGCAGCAGTGGCGGCGCGTGACGCGAGGAGGAGAGGAACGGGGCCCGGGGCCTCGGGTTTTATAGGTGGGGAGGGGCGACGTGGCGTGGAGGAGGGGCAGAGACAAAGGTGGCGGGGTGCGGTGTCCGTGGAGGTCACGGCGACGGCGGCGATGTCGTGCGGCGGCGGGAGTTCTGCCGGAGCTCGGGGATGGGCGCGGGCGCGCTGGGCTGGGCCTTGGCCTGGCAGGAGCTGGGCTGGCCTAGTTCGGCGGAGGAAAGTTTTTTTTCACAAGAAAATAAATAAAAACAAAAATAAAATAAAAAAGAGAACCTAGGCATATAAGATAGAGAAAAGTATACTTTTCGTCCCTCAACTCTTGGTAAAGTCTAGATATGGTCCCTCAACTTCGAAACCGGACAACTTGCACCCCCAACTAACGAAACCGGACAAGGTTCGTCCCTGGTCTCGAGTTTGACCGGTTTTGGTCTTGATTTACCGGTTTTGACGGTGCTAACTCAAATTAGCGTAATTTTTTCATATCCGTGGACTTTTGAAATTCACATACTCTTTTCAAATCCACATAGTTTTTTAAGGTCGCATAATTTTTCAAAAATAAAGATACCTTTTTCAAATCCGTGAACTATTTTGAAATTTGTGTACTTTTTTCAAATTAATGTAATTTTTCAAGTTCGTTTAATTTTATCAAATCCAAGTATTTTTTCCAAATCCATGAAGTGTATTTGAAATTCGCGTACTTGTTTCAAATCCACATACTTTGTAACGTTCGTGTATTTTTTTCAAATCCGTGGTCCTTTTTCAATCGATGAACTTTGTTTGAAATTCAGATACTTGTTTTAAGTTGACATAATTTTTCAATTCAACACTTTTTTTCCTAATTTGCGTAAAAGAAATTCAAATCCGCGTACGTTTTCAAGTTCGCATAAAAATTTCAAATCCAAAAAAATGTACGCGAATATGAATAAGTACGTCAATTTTTTAAAAAATACATGAATTTGAAAAAAAGCACATGAACTTTTAAAAATGCAGCGGATTTAAAATAAGTACGTGAACTTGGAAAAAGTACGCGGATTTGGAAATAGTACACAAATTTTAAAAAGTTCACGTATTTGTAAAAAGTACCCGAATTTGAAAACATTAAGCGGAATTGGAAAAGGTATGCGAATTTGAGTCGGCACGGGTCAAAACCGGGGTGGGACAGCACCAAACCGGTCAAAACCGTGACCAGGGATGAATCTTGTCCGGTTTCAGTAGTTAAGGGTGCAAGTTGTCCGGTTTTGGAGTTGAGGGACCAAATCTAGACTTCGCGAAGAATTGAGGGATGAAAAGTATACTTTTCTCTATAATATATCAAAATTTTCAGAAAAAGATTATCTACAACGTGAACATTATTCTAGCTTCAAATAAAATCTACAAAAATTCAAATAAATCAAACAATGCTACTGCTCTAATAAAATCCAATAAAAATCATTTTGAAAATACCAAAATGTCTTCAAATTTATTTCTCTCCATTTTTCTATTGTAGGGAATCATTTTACCCTAATTTCCACATATTTTATTTTTGGAGAAAAATAATTTGAATAAAACCCAAATAACTCCAAATTGAAAATAAATTCAATGGGACTTTTAATTTAATTTCTTTGAAACTCCCAACTCATATTTCGTATGTTTTGAAGATGTCATTTTATCTTCGCTCGTGAAAATCATTGAGTTGCTTGAAGTTTCTGAGTTTGAAATATTTTCAAATGAAATTCAAATGTTTTCAAAAACCCTTGTCATTTAAATAAATGGAAGAAGTCATGTCATCTTCTCTCCAGGGTTTTGTATTTGAAAAGAATTTGAATTCACAAAGATCATAAATGCAAAATGAAAGTTTGGGAAAGTCCTTTTATTCCCTCTATTTATCTTTCAAAAAGTTTCGAATTTCACTCAGTTTCATACAATCAATCAAGCAATCAGTCAAAACTATCTATTTATTATAACATTCCAAAATTTAGAATTTTGGGATGTTACAGGATGTAGGTGGTACGGTCTACCCATCGAAAGAGTTAATGCTTCTGAAAGACTGTGTCTCGGTCATCCGTTTCTCAAACACCATGTAGTGCGAGAAATCCAACGGAGGAGATCGAGTCTTGTGGGGAAAAGTGCAGAAACCTCTGCAGAGTGTACAAACTAATCATGGTTAGCCGTGTCCCCGGTTATGGACATCTTGAGTATCTGGTTCTTGGATTATCATGTGGATCTCATCACTCTTAGTTATAAAATTTGATTGGCATATTATTTACCTTTTTAATTGGGATTGAGATGGGGTTTACCATTCTCAATGTTTAACAACCACCATGATAGTTAAATAAAGGTTATTCCTTTGTTGTAGGGAAAAATTGGCTTTTCGCAAAACATATTAACCATACAGCCTCCACCAGCCATATATGCATGTAGTGATAGCATTATTCTGTTCATTACTCTTTTGTGTTACATTGCCAGCATATTCCATGTGATGACCCGTTTTCGAGCTGCAACGTATCATGTTGCAGACTTTTTAGACGACGAGTAAGGAGCCTTAGGTCGTGATCTTTCACTCAGTGATGCCGTTGGAGTTGATGGACTCACTTTTCCAAGCCTTCTGCTGTTATCGTATTAGATGGCCTTAAGCCATATTTATTGTAATAAGTTCTCTTTTGAGACATTTGATGTGATAAGTGTGTGATTGCTACTCTGTTATAAATCATTCAAGTACTGTGCGTGTCAGCATTATCGATCCAGGGATGAAACTGATGCACAGAGATCAGACTGTTTGAGGTCTGGTCGCTACACAGAGTCATCGAAAAAATGGGCGGCGGCGTCGGCAACGAAGGAGGCGGGCGAGGGGTGCTGTTGGTGTTGGGGAACGTAGTAATTCAAAAAAATTCCTACAATCACTCAAGATCTATCTAGGAGATGCATAGCAATGAGAGGGCAGAGTGTGTCCACGTACCCTCGTAGACCGAAAGCGGAAGCGTTTAGTAACACGGTTGATGCGAACGTCTTCACGACCCAACCAATCCAAGTACCGAACGTACGGCACCTCCGTGTTCAGCACACATTCAGCATGATGACATCCCTCGAGCTCTTGATCCAGTAGAGGGTCGACGGACAGTTCCGTCAGCACGACGGCGTGGCGATAGTGTTGGTGATGTGATCCGCGCAGGGCTTCGCCTAAGCACTACGACAGTATGACCGAGGTGGTAAACTATGGAGGGGGCACCGCACACGGCTAAGAAACAACTATTGTGTCTTTTGGGTGCCCCTTGGCCACGTATATAAAGTAGGAGAGGGAGGAGGCCGGCGGCCATGAGGGAGCGCGCCAAGGGGGAGTCCAACTAGGATTCCCAATCCTAGTTGGACTCCCTTTCCTATTCCAAGAGGGGGGAGGAGGGAAGGAGAGGGAGAGGAAGGGGAAAGAGGGGGCCGTGCCCCTTCCCCCTAGCCCAATTCGGACTCCCCTCGGGGAGGGGGGAGGGGCGCCACCCTGTGGGTTGCCCTCTCCTACTCCCTTATGGCCCATTGAGGCCCATAACTTTCCCGAGGGGTTCCGATAACCCCTCGGCTCCCTGATAAATATCTGAAACGTCCCGAAACCTTTCCGGTGTCCGAATACCTTCGTCCAATATATCAATCTTTACCTCTCGACCATTTTGAGCCTCCTTGTCATGTCCGTGATCTCATCCGGGACTCCAAACAAACTTCGGTCACCAAAACGCATAACTCATAATACAAATCATCATCAAACGTTAAGCGTGCAGACCCTATGGGTTCGAGAACTATGTAGACATGACCGAGACACATCTCCGGTCAATAACCAATAGCGGAACCTGGATGCTCATATTGGCTCCTACATATTCTACGAAGATTTTTATCGGTCAAACCGCATAACAACATACGTTATTCCCTTTGTCATCGGTATGTTACTTGCCCGAGATTCGATCGTCGGTATCCTCATACCTAGTTCAATCTCGTTCAAGCAAGTCTCTTTACTCGCTTTTGTAATGCATCATCCCGCAACTAACTCATTAGTCACATTGCTTGCAAGACTTATAGTGATGTGCATTACCGAGAGGGCTCAGAGATACCTCACCGATACACGGAGTGACAAATCCTAATCTCGATCTATGCCAACTCAACAAACACCTTCGGAGACACCTGTAGAGCATCTTTATAATCACCCGATTACGTTGTGATGTTTGATAGCAAACAAAGTGTTCCTCCGGTATTCGGGAGTTGCATAATCTCATAGTCAGAGGAATATGTATAAGTCATGAAGAAAGCAATAGCAATAAAACTAAACGATCATTATGCTAAGCTAACGGATGGGTCTTGTCCATCAAATCTTTCTCTAATGATGTGATCCCATTGATCAAATGACAACACATGTCTATGGTCAGGAAACTTAACCATCTCTAATTAACGAGCTAGTCAAGTAGAGGCATACTAGGGACACTTAGTTTTGTCTATGTATTCACACATGTACTAAGTTTCAAGTTAATACAATTATAGCATGAATAATAAACATTTATCATGATATAAGGAACTATAAATAACAACTTTATTATTGCCTCTAGGGCACATTTCCTTCAGTCTCCCACTTGCACTAGAGTCAATAATTTAGATTACATAGTAATGATTCTAACACCCATGGAGTCTTGGTGCTGATCGTGTTTTGCTCGTGGAAGAGGCTTAGTCAACGGGTCTGCAACATTCAGATCTTTATGTATCTTGCAAATCTCTATGTCTCCTTCCTTGACTTGATCGCGAATGGAATTGAAGCATCTCTTGATGTGTTTGGTTCTTTTGTGAAATCTGGATTCCTTCGCCAAGGCAATTGCTCCAGTATTGTCACAAAAAAATTCATTGGACCCGATGCACTAGGTATTACACCTAGATCGGATATGAACTCCTTCATCCAGACTCCTTCATTTGTCGCACAAGCAGCTATGTACTCTGCTTCACACGTAGATCCCGCCACGACGCTCTATTTGGAACTGCACCAACTGACAACTCCACCATTCAATATAAATACGTATCCGGTTTGTGACTTAGAGTCATCCTGATCAGTGTCAAAGCTTGCATCAGGTCTAGTGATCCACTCCTGGATTACTTTGGTACATCCCTGCTAAACTTATAGCAAGGCACACATCAGGTCTGGTACACAGCATTGCATAGATGATAGAACCTATGGTTGAGGCATAGGGAATGATTTTCATTTTCTCTCTATCTTCTGCAGTGGTCGGGCATTGAGTCTGACTCAACTTCACACCTTGTAACACAGGCAAGAACCCTTTCTTTGACTGATCCATTTTAAACTTCTTTAAAACTTTATCAAGGTATGTGCTTTGTGAAAGTCCAATTAAGCGTCTTGATCTATCTCTATAGATTTTGATGCCCAATATATAAGCAGCTTCACGGAGGTCTTTCATTGAAAAATTCTTATTCAAGTATCCTTTTATGCTATCCAGAAATTATGTATTATTTCCAATCAACAATATGTCATCCACATATAATATTAAAAATGCTACAGAGCTCCCACTCACTTTCTTGTAAATACAGACTTCTCCAAAAGTCTGTATAAAACCATATGCTTTGACCAGACAATCAAAGCGTATATTCCAACTTCGAGAGGCTTGCACCTGTCCATAAATGGATCGCTGGAGCTTGCACACTTTGTTAGCACCTTTTGGATCAACAAAACCTTCTGGTTGCATCATATACAACTCTTCTTTAAGATATCCATTAAGAAATGCAGTTTTGACATCCATTTGCCAAATTTCATAATCATATAAAATGCGGCAATTGCTAACATGATTCGGACAGACTTAAGCATCGCTACGGATGAGAACGTCTCATCGTAGTCAACTCCTTGAACTGGTCGAAAACCTTTCGCAACATGTCGAGCTTTGTAGACAGTAACATTACCGCCAGTGCCAGTCTTCTTCTTGAAGATCCATTTATTCTCTATGGCTTGCCGATCATCGGGCAATTCAACCAAAGTCCACACTTTGTTCTCATACATGGATCCAATCTCATATTTCATGGCCTCAATCCATTTTGCGGAATCTGGGCTCATCATCGCTTCCTCATAGTTTGTAGGTTCGTCATGGTCAAGTAACATGACTTCCAGAACAGGATTACCGTACCACTCTGGTGCGGATCTTACTATGGTTGACCTACGAGGTTGGTAGTAACTTGATCAGAAGTTTCATGATCATCACCATTAGCTTCCTCACTTACTGGTGTAGGAATCACTGGAACTGATTTGTGTGATGAACTACTTTCCAACTCGAGAGAAGGTACAATTACCTCATCAAGTTCTACTTTCCTCCCACTCACTTCTTTGAGAGAAACTCCTTCTTTAGAAAGGATCCATTCTTAGCAACGAATATCTTGCCTTCGGATCTGTGATAGTAGGTGTACCCAACAGTCTCTTTTGGGTATCCTATGAAGACACATTTCCCCGATTTGGGTTCGAGCTTATCAGGTTGAAACTTTTTCACATAAGCATTGCAGACCCAAACTTTAATAAACGACAACTTAGGTTTCTTGCCAAACCACAGTTCATATGGTGTCGTCTCAACGGATTTAGATGGTGCCCTATTTAACGTGAATGCAGTCGTCTCTAAAGCATAACCCCAGAATGATAGTGGTAAATCAGTAAGTGACATCATAGATCGCACCATATCTAATAAAGTACGATTACGACGTTTGGACACACCATTACGCTGTGGTGTTCCAGGTGGCGTGAGTTGCGAAACTATTCCACATTGATTCAAACGAAGACCAAACTCATAACTCAGATATTCACCTCCACGATCAGATCGTAGAAACTTTATTTTCTTGTTACGATGATTTTTCACTTCACTCTGAAATTCTTTGAACTTTTCAAATGTTTCAGACTTATGTTTCATCAAGTAGATATACCCATATCTTCTCAAATCATCTGTGAAGGTCAGAAAATAACAATACCCGCCCGAGCCTCAACACTCATCGGACCGCATACATCGGTATGTATTATTTCCAATAAGTCAGTTGATCGCTCCATTGTTCCGAAGAACGGAGTCTTAGTGATCTTGCCCATGAGGCATGGTTCGCAAGTATCAAGTGATTCCAAAAGCCCATTAGCATGGAGTTTCTTCATGCGCTTTACACCAATATGACCTAAACGGCAGTGCCACAAATAAGTTGCACTATCATTATTAACCTTGCATCTTTTGGCTTCAAGATTATGAATATGTTTATCACTACAATTGAGATTCAACAAAAATAGACCACTCATCAAGGATGCATGACCATAAAAGATATTACTCATATAAATAGAACAGCCATTATTCTCTGATTTAAATGAATAACCATCTTGCATCAAACAAGATCCAGATATAATGTTCATGCTTAACGCTGGCACCAAATAACAATTATTCAGGTCTAAAACTAACCCCGAAGGTAGATGTAGAGGTAGCGTGCCGACGACGATCACATCGACTTTTGAACCATTTCCCATGTGCATCGTCACCTCGTACTTAGCCAATCTTCGTTTAATCCGTAGCCCCTGTTTCGAGTTGCAAATATGAGCAACAGAACCAATATCAAATACCCAGGTGCTACTACGAGCATTAGTAAGGTACACATCAATAACATGTATATCAAATATACCTTTCACTTTGCCATCCTTCTTATCCGCCAAATACGGCAGTTCCGCTTCCAGTGACTAGTCCCTTTGTAGTAGAAGCACTCAGTTTCAGGCTTAGGTCCAGACTTGGGCTTCTTCACTTGATCAGCAACTTGCTTGCCATTCTTCTTGGAGTTCCCCTTCTCCCCTTTGCCCTTTTTCTTGAAACTAGTGGTCTTGTTAACCATCAACACTTGATGCTCCTTCTTGATTTCTTCCTTCGCAGCCTTTAGCATCGCGAAGAGCTCTGGAGTTGTCTTATCTATCCCTTGCATATTATAGTTCATCACGAAGCTTTTATAGCTTGGTGCCAGTGATTGAAGAACTCTGTCAATGACACTATCACCAGGAAGATTAACTCCCAGTTGAGTCAAGTGGTTGTGGTACCCAGACATTCTGAGTATATGTTCACTGACAGAACTATTCTCCTCCATTTTGCAGCTATAGAACTTATTGGAAACTTCATATCTCTTAATTCAGGCATTTGCTTGAAATATTAACTTCAACTCCTGGAACATCTCATATGCTCCATGACGTTCAAAACGTCTTTGAAGTCCCGATTCTAAGCCGTAAAGCATGGCACACTGAACTATCGAGTAGTCATCAGCTTTGCTCTGTCAGATGTTCATAACGTCCGGAGTTGCTCCTGCAGCGTGCACCTAGAGGTGCTTCCAGGACGTAGTTCTTCTGTGCAGCAATGAGGATAATCCTGAAGTTACGGACCCAGTCCGTGTAGTTGCTACCATCATCTTTCAACTTAGCTTTCTCTAGGGACGCATTAAAATTCAAAGGAACGGTAGCACGGGCCATTGATCTACAATAACATAGACATGCAAAAAACTATCAGGTACTAAGTTCATGATAAATTAAAGTTCAATTAATCATATTACTTAAGAACTCCCACTTAGATAGACATCCCTCTACTCATCTAAATGATCACGTGATCCATATCAACTAAACCAAGTCCGATCATCACGTGAGATGGAGTAGTTTTCAATGGTGAACATCACTATGTTGATCATATCTACTATATGATTCATGTTCGACCTTCCGGTCTCAGTATTTCAAGGCCATATCTGCATATGCTAGGCTCGTCAAGTTTAACCCGAGTATTCTGCACGTGCAAAACAGGCTTGCACCGTTGTATGTGAACGTAGAGCTTATCACACCCGATCATCGCGTGGTGTCTCGGCACGACGAATGTCGGGGTAATTGACCACGGGTACCCCGAAAACGGCAAGACGAGACATCGGGGCTAGCAAAGCCCCTCAGTCCGACTGCTCAGGCCGCCCAGGCGGCCCCGTGTCCGACTGCCCGGACTGACTCGCCACCCGGCCTGCTCCCCGTCCGGCTGCTCCAGCTAGCCGGCTGCCGATTGCGCCAACGGCTGGCTTCCCGAATTCAACCATCGACACCGACGAGACGGCCATATTCGGCACTGTGCACGCGTCACCCCAACCATCATGTGTAGTGTCACTTCTCCCTGGGCACTATTTATGAAGTGACCCAAGGGACAAGCTTGACATCCACCATGCCCACACCCATGCCTACCTAGCTTAGGAAGTAAGCTAGTCATGCCTATATAAGGCAGACATCCATCCATCCACTACTCCACTCACTCACGTGTGCATACATGCTCTCACGGCCACACTTGGCCGTGGCCAGGCACACTCATTTGGCTAGAGGCAACGACCACCACGCCACATACATATACAAAGCCAGATGCCTATGGCACTGAGCTTAGATACAACTCTAGAAGCAACTATGTACCAGATAAACCATATACATACAGACATGCAGGAGTAGGGGTATTATCTCTCCGGAGAGCCCCGAACCTGGGTAAACTACCGCGTGATACTCGCATACCCGTCCCTGGATTTTACGGCCGCAGTATTGCCCTCACACTAAGCCACCATGTGGCATCTGTCATCTCGCTACCCCCGTGAGAATACCACGACAGTTGGCGCCCACCGTGGGGCAACCTGCTGCTGGAATCACAGTCCAGGCGGGACCAGCTTCATCGCCGCGGCGTCGCACCGTCTCTCTGATAGCAGTCGGGGGCTTGACATCGACATGCCCCTGGAATGGCCGCGAGGGGCAGCGCGTCCTTGCTGTCGGCCTCGCCATCTTCATCACCACCGCAACGCCGGCCGTCCGTCCACGCGCGCCGCGCGCGGTGCCTCGCTTCGGTCGGCCGCATCCATCCACGCGCCGCTCGCGTCTGTTCCCTTTCACGTTGCGCCTTGCTCCGGACGAAACGAGTGTTCGCTCCTTCATATATCATCTATACAAGCTAGTTAGATGCAAGTCTTGCAATGGTCAAACCATTAGCTATACACTACTGAGATAATCCCCGTATATACCCACGTACACTAGTCAGACAATGGCCATATTTTGCATGTGCACTGGCCAGGTGCGAGACGGACACTGCCTGGATTCTAGCCATTCAGAGGCCTGCTCCGCTCTGGCCGCTGCGCTGCTCTGCTCCGCTGCGCGTCCATCTGCACGCGCAGGCACGCACCAGCGAACCTCCGCGCCCCGTTCCCATTTGCGGAGTGCGCCGCACCCGGCTGGCCGCGTGCCGGTCTCGCCCTGCTCCGGCCTCCGGCTCCGGTTGATCCCAGCGGGAGCCGCGGCCGTCCGCACCGGCCCGCGCCTGCCCCTCCGCCTCCTCGCTGGCCAACCGCGCTGACCTGCTCCCCCGCACCTCCGCTTGCGCCGCGCCCTCGCCCGCGTCGGCCCGGCCTTCGCGCGGCAGCAGCTCCGTCCTGCTCGCATCCCGACCGCCCTCCGCGCCCGCCTGCGCCGGCTCCCGCGTGCCCGGCCACACTCCGGCCTCCTACGCGGCCACGCCTGGCACTGCTGGTTCAGCGCCCGGCTTCCGCTGCTCAGCGCCTCCACCCCACCGGCTCCCGTGTCGCCGCTGCTGCGGGCCGGATGCCAGGCTGCGCCGCGCCGATCGCTCCTCCTGCGTCCGCTTCTTGGCCCCGGCAGTTCCTGCCCGTCGTCCGGCCGGGTTGCCGCCTCACAGACTCAAGGTCGGCATCCTCACTGTGGCGGCTGTCAGCTCCGGCTCCCTTCTGCCGGCTGCTACAAGAAATAAATAGAGAAGTGGCCGGGTGCCCAGCCGGCTGCCCGAAAAGAGAGAGAGAGACGTGCGTCCGACTGTTCGCAGCCGGCGCAAATGAAGAAAAGGAGAAGGCTGCCCGTCCGCCTGCGACGCTGCTCCGCCTACGATCATGCCTGCCTCAATATACGGCCGGCCATGCCAAGCCGGCTCGGCCGCGTCCCGCTCCGCGACCTGGCCTGTCAAGCCAGACCGGCTGGACCCTCCTCGAGCGCCCGAATCTCGGGGGCTACACCCAGCGGGTGCACTACGCGCCCCCGCAAGGAAGAAGACAAAGTAGTTGTCGGGAGATCCGGCCCGACTGCTCAGCAGTATCGGGGGCTACACCCAATGGTTGCGCTGGCGCGCCCCCACAAAGATTGCAAGAAAACAAAAACAAGAGACAAAAGAAGAGTTTTGACCGGCTGCCAGCAGCCGGCAGAAGAGAAGAAAGAAGAAAAAGGGAGCTGCCAGACGCCTCGCCGCCTGGCCGGTTGTGCCAAGCCTGCTCGGCCGCGTCCCGCTCGCCCCCTGGCCGGTCAAGCCCGACCGGCTGGACCCTCCTCGAGCGCCCGGAGGCTCGGGGCTACACCCAACACCGGCGCGCTCCGCGAGCGCCGAACCGCGCCGGCTGTCTTTGGCAAACTCCGCCTCGCCTACACGAAAATCAATGTGAGCTCCTCACCCGCATATTTTTTGCACTACAAAAGCACGGATAACCTCGAGCGATGCTCGGGGGGTCTATCTCCGCATTTTATTATAGTTGCATCACTGTTCGCCCCGGCGCCAACCAGAGTTGGCCCGGAGGCTGGCCGTTTGGCCTGAGACGTTCGTTCCCACAGACGGCTTAGTAGCGTGCGCGGTACCAAAGGCTCACTCTTAGTCACAGACCGCAGAGCGGCTGTCCGGCTAGCAAGAGCAAACGCTGGAGGCCACCCACGCAAAAAATGTCTCGGGAGAAAAACGGTTCGGCGACCCGGCCGTTTGCTTTATAAGTATCTGCTCGGTTAAATATGCTCCCAGAGTCTGATTACTGTACACTTCACTTCGCGGCCTACTCTCAGCCACAGACCACAGAGTGGCTGACCGGCAAGCGAGAGCACAAGCCAAAGAACGGAGGGAACAGGAAAAATATTGAAGGGGGCTCGGACGAAACCGAGTCGGCACCCTCTGCATAAAACTTGCAATGCTAAAAACAATCATTTGATACATCTGCATGGACTAACTTTGTATTTTGCATGATCATTTCCGTGGGGAAACCCCCCTCCTTGCTCGGAGGCTACACCCAGCGGGTGCGCTTGCGCGCCCCCGCCGGAAGCAAGCCGCGCCGCAGCCGGCCGGCCGTCATTGACATCTTCTACATCAACACCCGCTAAAAAACCTCCGCCCAACTTTGCCAAGTTGCCCGGAGGCTCGGGGGCTACTGTCGGGGTAATTGACCACGGGTACCCCGTGATACGTCTCCAACGTATCTATAATTTTTTATTGTTCCATGCTATTATATTATCTGTTTTGGATGATTAATGGGCTTTATTATGCTCTTTTATATTATTTTTGGGACTAACCTATTAACCGAAGGCCTAGTGCAAATTGTTGTTTTTTTGGCTATTTCAGTGGTTCGCAGAAAAGGAATATCAAACGGAATCCACACGGAATGAAACCTTCGCGAGGATCGTTTTTGGAACAAACGCAATCCAGGAGACTTGGAGTGGACGTCAAGGAAGCAACGAGGCGGCCACGAGGCAGGGAAGCGCGCCCAGGGGGGTAGGCGCGCCCCCACCCTTGTGGGCCCCTCGTAGCTCCACCGACCTACTTCCTTTGCCTATATATACTCTTATAACCTGAAAACATCCACGAGAGCCACGAAACACTTTTTCCACCGCCGCAACCTTCTGTACCCGTGAGATCCCATCTTGGGGCCTTTTCTGGTGCTCCGTCAGAGGGGAAATCGATCACGGAGGGCCTCTACATGAACACCATGGCCTCTCCGATGATGTGTGAGTAGTTTACCATAGACCTTCGGATCCATAGTTATTAGCTAGATGGTTTCTTCTCTCTCTTTGGATCTCAATATAAAGTTCTCCTCGATTCTCTTGGAGATCTATTCGATGTAATACTTTTTGCGGTGTGTTTGTCGAGATCTGATGAATTGTGGGTTTATGATCAAGATTATCTATGAACAATATTTGACTCTTCTCTGAATTCTTATATGCATGATTTGATATCTTTGCAAGTCTCTTCGAATTATCGGTTTAGTTTGGCTTACTAGATTGATCTTTCTTGCAATGGAAGAAGTGCTTAGCTTTGGGTTCAATCTTGCGGTGTCCTGATAACCCACAAGTATAGGGGATCGCAACAGTTTTCAAGGGTAGAGTATTCAACCCAAATTTATTGATTCGACACAAGGGGAGCCAAAGAATATTCTCAAGTATTAGCAGCCGAGTTGTCAATTCAACCACACCTGGATAACTTAGTATCTGCAGCAAAGTATTTAGTAGCAAAGAAGTAATGATGTGGTAGCAAAAGTAATATTTTTGGGTTTTGTAATGATTGTAACAAAGTAACGGAAAAGTAAATAAGCTAAGAACAATATGTGAAAAGCTCGTAGGCATTGGGTCGATGATGGAGAATTATGCGGATGCGGTTCATCATGTATGATCATAACATAGGGTGACATGAGAACTAGCTCCAATTCATCAATGTAATGTAGGCATGTATTCGAATATAGTCATACGTGCTTATGGAAAAGAACTTGCATGACATCTTTTGTCCTACCCTCCGTGGCAGCGGGTCCTATGAAACTAAGGGACATTAAGGCCTCCTCTTAATAGAGTACCGGACCAAAGCATTAGCACATAGTGAATACATGAACTCCTCAAACTATGGTCATCACCGGGAGTGGTCCCAATTATTGTCACTTCGGGGTTGCCGGATCATAACACATAGTAGGTGACTATAGACTTGCAAGATAGGATCATGAACTCACATATATTCATGAAAACATAATAGGTTCAGATCTGAAATCATTCGGGCCCTAGTGACAAGCATTAAGCATAGCAAAGTCATAGCAACATCAATCTCAGAACATAGTGGATACTAGGGATCAAACCCTAACAAAACTAACTCGATTACATGATAAATCTCATCCAACCCATCACCGTCCAGCAAGCCTACGATGGAATTACTCACGCACGACGGTGAGCATCATGAATTGGTGATGGAGGATGGTTGATGATGACGGTGGCGACGGATTTCCCTCTCCGTAGCCCCGAACGGACTCCAGATCAGCCCTCCCGAGAGGTTTTAGGGCTTGACGGCGGCTCCGTATCGTAAAACGCGATGAATCCTTCTCTCTGATTTTTTCTCCCCGAAAGTGAATATATGGAGTTGGAGTTGAGGTCGGTGGAGCGTCAGGGGGCCCACGAGGCAGGGGGGCGCGCCCCCACCCTCGTGGACAGGGTGTGGGCCCCCTGACGTGGATTCTTCTTCCAGTATTTTTAATATTTTCTAAAAATATGTTCTGTGGAGTCTGAGGTCATTCTGAGAACTTTTGTTTCTGCACATAAATAACACCATGGCAAGTCTGCTAAAGACAGCGTCATTCCGGGTTAGTTCCATTCAAATCATGCAAGTTAGAGTCCAAAACCAGGGCAAAAGTGTTTGGAAAAGTAGATACGACGGAGACGTATCAACTCCCCCAAGCTTAAACCTTTGCTTGTCCTCAAGCAATTCAGTTGATAAACTGAAAGTGATAAAGAAGAACTTTTACAAACTCTGTTTGCTCTTGTTGTTGTAAATATGTAAAGCCAGCATTCAAGTTTTCTGCAAAGATTATGACTATCCACATTCACAATAACTCTTAGGTCTCATGTTTACTCATATCAATGGCATAATCAACTAGCGAGCGATAATAATAAATCTCGGATGACAACACTTTCTCAAAATAATCATAATATGATATAACAAGATGGTATCTCGCTAGCCCTTTCTGAGATCGCAAAACATAAATGCAGAGCACCTTTAAAGATCAAGGACTGACTAGACATTGTAATTCATGGTAAAAGAGATCCAGTCATAGTCATACCCAATATAAATTAATAGTAATGAATGCAAATGACGGCAATGCTCTCCAGCTAGTGCTTTTTAATAAGAGGGTGATGACTCAACATGAAAGTAAATAGATAGGCCCTTCGCAGAGGGAAGCAGGGATTTGTAGAGGTGCCAGAGCTCGGTTTTAAAATAGAGATAAATAATATTTTGAGCGGCATACTTTCATTGTCAACATAACAACCAAGAGATGGCGATATCTTCCATGCTACACACATTATAGACGGTTCCCAAACAGAATCGTAAAGTTTATACTCCCCCTCCACCAACAAGCATCAATCCATGGCTTGCTCGAAACAACGACTGCCTCCAACTAACAACAGTCCCAGGGGGAGTTTTGTCTGCAATTATTTTGATTGATTTGCATAAAGCATGGGATTGGGCATCCCGGTGACCAGCCATTTTCTCGTGAGTGAGGAGCGGAGTCCACTCCTCTTGAGAATAACCCGCCTAGAATGGAAGATACGGACATCCCTAGTTGATACATGAGCTATTCGAGCATACAAAACATAATTTCATTTGAAGGTTTAGAGTTTGGCACATACAAATTTACCTGGAACGGCAGGTAGATACCGCATATAGGAAGGTATAGTGGACTCATATGGAATAACTTTGGGGTTTAAGGTATTGGATGCACAAGCAGTATTCCCGCTTAGTACAAGTGAAGGCTAGCAAAAGACTGGGAAGCGACCAACTAGGGAGCGACAACAGTCATGAACATGCATTAAAATTAATAAACATTGAGTGCAAGCATGAGTAGGATATAATCCACCATGAACATAAAATATCGTGAAGGCTATGTTGATTTGTTTCAACTACATGTGTGAACATGTGCCAAGTCGAGTCACTTAAATCATTCAAAGGAGGATACCACCCCACTATACAACATCACAACCATTTTAATAGCATGTTGGCACATAAGGTAAACCATTATAACTCATAGCTAATCAAGCATGGCACGAGCAACTATAATCTCTAATTGTCATTGCAAACATGTTTATTCATAATAGGCTAAATCAGGAACGATGAACTAATCATATTTACAAAAACAAGAGAGGTCGAGTTCATACCAGCTTCTCTCTTCTCAATCAGTCCATCATATATCGTCATAATTGCCTTTCACTTGCACGACCGAATGATGTGAAAATAATAAGAGTGCACGTGCATTGGACTAAGCTGGAATCTGCGAGCATTCAATAAATAGGAGAAGACAAGGCAAAATGGGCTCTTGGTTAAATCAACAATAATGCATATAAGAGCCACTTCAACAATTTTATCATGGTCTTATCCTATCGACCCCCAAAGAAAAGAAAGGAAATAAAACTATTTACACGGGAAAGCTCCCAACAAGCAAAAGAAGAACAGGAAGTATTTTTGGGTTTTGTTTTTAATTATTACTACTACAACAAGAAAAGTAAACTAACTAAAAGCTACACTAGTTTTTTTTGTTTTTCTTAAGGTTTATTAAACACACAAGAAGAAAGCAAGAAAAAAGGAAAATAAACTAGCATGTATATTACAGAGAAAGAGTATGAGCACCGACATCTAGCAATGAGTGTGTGTGAACATAAATGTAATGTCGGTGAGAAATACGTACTCCCCCAAGCTTAGGCTTTTGGCCTAAGTTGGTTTATTGCCACGGATGGCCTGGCGGATATCCATAGTTGTAGCCGAGGTCGTACTGCGATGCAGCAGTTATTGCCTCCTGAGCTGCAGCGTGTCGGCGAGCTGCATCCGCCCTCCTCTCGTACTCATCTGCCTCCTCTCTGGCGATAAAATGTCTTCCTTTTGCCTGATAATTGAAGAAGGCGGGAGCAGGGAGAGTAATATGGACAACACGACGTCTGTCAAAGATTAAGCGATACTGAGAGGGACTGCTCGTTCCTCTCAAGAAACAATGATGAACCATGGCATTATAATGCAGATAAGTAGGAGGCAACTCAATATCATCCTCACGAATGGCTATACCCAGAAAATTAGCTATACGGGTTGCATAAATTCCACCAAAGAAATCTCCATGTAATCTATTATTATGCAACCTCGTTGCAACAATGGCTCCCAAATTATAATGCTTATCTCCTAACACAGCGCTCCACGAGAACACTGAGGTCAGGGACACACATATGACATGCTTCATCCTTACCATTTATGCACCTACCTATAAAGAGAGCAAAATAATGTATAGCAGGAAAATGGATGCTCCCTATTGTAGCTTGTGCTATGTCTCTAGATTCCCCCATAGTTATACTAGCAAGAAAATCTCTAAATTCAGACTTGCAGGGTTCACTAGCACTACCCCATTGTGGAAGTTTGCAAGCAGTGGTAAAATCCTCTAAGTCCATGGTATAAGAATTTTCATAGAGATCAAACACGACAGTTTGAGAATTACGTGAAGATGAATATTCAAACCTCCTCACAAAGGAACTAGTGAGATAGTGGTATTGGGGGCACTTTTCTGCCTCGAAGCTCACAAGATCAGCGTTATGCAAATATGCGTTAAATTCTTCCTTAATTCCCGCTCGATCCATGAAGTCCTCTGAAGGCCATTCACAAAGCCGCACTGGAGCGTTCCTTGGTGGCTCATCATCAGCATCACGCATTGCAAGCCTGGGTCCTTGCTTCCTTGAAGAACCACCTTGGTACATTTTCCTAAGCATATTTCTTCCTCTGAAAAATTTCTTAAATTTTTAGTAACTTCAAATAGAAGTGAACCAAGCTCAACAAATTGATAGCAACTACTCCTACAAGTGCCTAGAGCCTATATCATGCATTAGAACTACTTGGAACCATATAAATTTGACATGCAAGCTCAAGAACATGGTCACCTAGGCAGCACAAAATTGCAATGAATAAAGCACTAGAACAAAAACTAATTGGACCAATGGAGAAGTCACATATTAAGGAACAATCTCCCCAAGCAGTTTTGTGAAAGGTGCTTTGAGCAAGGAGATCGAAAATCGCAGCAACATGAGCTAGAACTCGTGCTTGAGCTGGATGGTGATTTTTTTGGGAGGAAGAAGTGTGTGGGTGCAGGAATAAGTGGAGGGGAGCCGCCATGGGCCCACGAGTCCGGGGGCGCGCCCTGGACCCTTGTGGCCAGGTGCTTGCTCCCACTGCTGTGTTCTCAGTGCCAGATATTCTCAAATATTCCAGAAAAATCATATTCCATTTTCAGGGCATTTGGAGAACTTTTATTTTCAGGGTATTTTTATATTGCACGGATAATTCAGAAAACAGACAGAAAAATACTATTTTTACTTTATTTCAACTATATAACAGAAAGTAAAAGGGGGGTACAAAAGGTTGTGCCTTCTAGTTTTATCCATCTCATGCTCATCAAAAGGAATCCACTAACAAGGTTGATCAAGTCTTGTTAACAAACTCATTCTGAATAACATGGAACTGGAGAAATTTGAATAACACTATGTTACCTCAACGGGATATGCACATCCCCAATAATAAGAATATCATATTTCTTCTTGACAGTAGGAAGAGGAAATTCAAAACCTCCAAAAATAATCGATGGAATTTTTCCAATAGAATTTATACTGTGGACTTGAGGTTGTTTCCTCGGAAAGTGTACCATATGCTCATTGCCATTAACATGAAAAGTGACATTGCCTTTGTTGCAATCAATAATAGCCCCTGCAGTATTCAAAAAAGGTCTTCCAAGAATAATAGACATACTATCGTCCTCGGGAATATCAAGAATAACAAAGTCCGTCAAAATAGTAACGTTTGCAACCACAACAGGCACATCCTCACAAATACCGACAATTATAGCAGTTGATTTATCAGCCATTTGCAAAGATATTTCAGTAGGTGTGAACTTATTCAAGTCAAGTCTACGATATAAAGAGAGGCATAACACTAACACCGGCTCCAAGATCACATAAAGCGGTTTTAACGAGTTTCTTTTAATGGAGCATGGTATAGTTGGTACTCCTGGATCTCCAAGTTTCTTAGGTATTCCACCCTTAAAAGAATAATTAGCAAGCATGGTGGAAATTTCAGCTTCAGGTATCTTTCTTTTATTAGTGACAATTTCTTTCATATACTTAGCATAAGGATTCATTTTGAGCATATCACCAAACGCATACGCAAGAAGATTGGTCTAATCATTTCAGCAAAGCGCTCAAAATCCTCATCATCCTTTTTCTTGGATGGTTTGGGAGGGAAAGGCATGGGTTTCTGAACCCATGGCTCCCTTTCTTTACCGTGTTTCCTAGCAACAAAGTCTCTCTTATCATAACGTTGATTCTTTGATTGTGGGTTATCAAGATCAACAACAGGTTCAATTTCTACATCATTATCATTACTAGGTTGAGCATCAACATGAACATCATCATTAACATTATCACCAGGTTCATGTTCATTACCAGATTGTGTTTCAGCCTAGAAATAGAAATATCATTTGGATTCTCAGGTGTGTCAACAATAGGTTCACTAGAAGCATGCAAAGTCCTATCATTTTTCTTTTTCTTCTTTTTAGAAGAACTAGGTGTATCAACATTGTTTCTCTGAGAATCCTGCTCAATTCTCTTAGGGTGCCTTCAGGATACAAAGGTTCCTAAGTCATTTTACCAGTTCTAGTAGCAACTCTAATAGCATAGTCATTATTCTTACTATTCAATTCATTGAGCAAATCATTCTGAGCTTTAAGTACTTGTTCTACTTGAGTGGTAACCATAGAAGCATGTTTACTAATGAGTTTAAGTTCACCTTTAACTCTAGACATATAATCACTCAAGTGTTCAATCATATAAGCATTTTGTTTTAATTGTCTACCAAAATAAGCATTAAAATCTTCTTGCTTAACCATAAAGTTATCAAACTCATCCAAGCATTGGCTAGCAAACTTAGTAGGAGGGATTTCAGCTTTATCATATCTATAGAGAGAATTTACCTTTACTACCTGTGTCGGGTTATCAAGACCATGTGTTTCTTCAATAGGTGATGGATTAAGATCATATATTTCTTCCACGGGCGGTGAATTAAGACCATGTATTTCTTCAATAGATGGTAAATTCTTGACATCTTCAGCTTTTATACCTTTTTCTTTCATAGATTTCTTCGCCTCTTGCATATCTTCGGGACTGAGAAATAGAACACCCCTCTTCTTCGGAGTTGGCTTAGGAGTTGGTTCAGGAAGTGTCCAATTATTTTCATTACTCAATATATTATTCAATAGAATTTCAGATTCATCCGGTGTTCTTTCCTTGAAAACAGAACCATCACAACTATCCAGGTAATCTCTGGAAGCATCGGTTAGTCCATTATAAAAGATATCAAGTATTTCATTTTTCTTAAGAGGATGATCAGGCAAAGCATTAAGTAATTGGAGAAGCCTCCCCCAAGCTTGTGGGAGACTCTTCTTCAATTTGCACAAAATTATATATTTCCCTCAAAGCAGCTTGTTTCTTATGAGTGGGGAAATATTTAGCAGAGAAGTAATAAATCATATCCCAGGGACTACGCACACAACCAGGATCAAGAGAATTAAACCATATCTTAGCATCACCCTTTAATGAGAACGGAAATATTTTAAGGATATAAAAGTAGCGAGTTCTCTCATCATTAGTGAACAGGGTGGCTATATCATTTAATTTAGTAAGATGTGCCACAACAGTCAGATTCATAGCCATAGAAAGGATCAGATTCAACCAAAGTAATTATACCAGGATTAATAGAGAATTCATAATCCTTATCAGTAACAAAGATAGGTGAAGTAGCATAAGCAGGATCATATTTCATTCTAGCATTCAGAGTTTTTTGTTTTAGCTTAGCTAATAATTTCTTAAGATCACTTCTATCATTGCAAGCAAGAAAGTCTCTTTTAGTTTCTTCATCCATAACATAGCCCTCAGGCACAACAAGCAATTCATATTTATTAGGAGAGCCTTCATCATCATCATCATCGATATTATCGGTTTCAATAATTTCATTCTCTCTAGCCCTAGCAAGTTGTTCATCAAGAAATTCACCAAGTGGCACAGTAGTATCAAGCATAGAAGTAGTTTCATCATAAGTATCATGCATAGCAGAAGTGGCATCATCAATAACATGCGGCATATTAGAATTAATAGCAGAAGCAGGTTTAGGTGTCGCAAGCTTACTCAAAACAGAAGGTGAATCAAGTGCAGAGCTAGATGGCAATTCCTTACCTCCCCTCGTAGTTGAGGGATAATTTTTTTTCGCGTCTTTCAAGTTCTTCATAGTGACCAACAGATATAAATCCCATGTGACTCAAAGAATAGAGCTATGCTCCCCGGCAACGGCGCCAGAAAATAGTCTTGATAACCCACAAGTACAGGGGATCGCAACAGTTTTTGAGGGTAGAGTATTCAACCCAAATTTATTGATTCGACACAAGGGGAGCCAAAGAATATTCTCAAGTATTAGCAGCTGAGTTGTCAATTCAACCACACCTAGATAACTTAGTATCTGTAGCAAAGTATTTAGTAGCAAAGTAATATGGAAGTAACGGTAACGGCAGCAAAAGTAATATTTTTTGGTTTTGTAATGATTGTAACTGTAGCAACGGAAAAGTAAATAAGCGAAGAACAATATGTGAAAAGCTCGTAGGCATTGGATCAGTGATGGAGAATTATGCCGGATGCGGTTCATCATGTAACAGTCATAACATAGGGTGACACAGAACTCTCTCCAATTCATCAATGTAATGTAGGCATGTATTCCGAATATAGTCATACTGGCAGCTTATGGAAAAGAACTTGCATGACATCTTTTGTCCTACCCTCCGTGGCAGCGAAGTCCTATGAAACTAAGGGATATTAAGGCCTCCTTTTAATAGAGTACGGACCAAAGCATTAACACATAGTGAATACATGAACTCCTCAAACTACGGTCATCACCGGAGTGGTCGATTATTGTCACTTGAGGTTGCGGATCATAACACATAGTAGGTGACTATAGACTTGCAAGATAGGATCAAGAACTCACATATATTCATGAAAACATAATAGGTTCAGATATGAAATCATGGCACTTTCGGGCCCTAGTGACAAGCATTAAGCATAGCAAAGTCATAGCAACATCAATCTCGAACATAGTGGATACTAGGGATCAAACCCTAACAAAACTAACTCGATTACATGATAAATCTCACCCAACCCATCACCGTCCAGCAAGCCTACGATGGAATTACTCACGCACGGCGGTGAGCATCATGAAATTGGTGATGGAGGATGGTTGATGATGACGATGGCAACGGATTTCCCTCTCCGGAGGCCCGAACGGACTCCAAATCAGCCCTCCCGAGAGGTTTTAGGGCTTGACGGCGGCTCGTATCGTAAAACGCGATGAATCCTTCTCTCTGATTTTTTCTCCCCGAAAGTGAATATATGGAGTTGGAGTTGAGGTCGGTGGAGCGTCAGGGGGCCCATGAGGCGGCGCGCCCGAGGCGGCGCCCCCACCCTCGTGGACGGTGTGGGCCCCGGCGTGGATTCTTCTTCCAGTATTTTTAATATTTTCCAAAAATATGTTCCGTGGAGTTTCAGGTCATTCCGAGAACTTTTGTTTCTGCACATAAATAACACCATGGAAAGTCTACTAAAAACAGCGCCAGTCCGGGTTAGTTCCATTCAAATCATGCAAATTAGAGTCCAAAACAAGGGCAAAAGTGTTTGAAAAAGTAGATACGACGGAGACATATCATGTCCTTTCCCAGTGACAGCAGGGGCAGTAAGGCACGTATTGTATTGTTGCCATCGAGGATAAAAAGATGGGGTTTATATCATATTGCTTGAGTTTATCCCTGTACATCATGTCATCTTGCCTAATGTGTTACTCTGTTCTTATGAACTTAATACTCTAGATGCATGCTGGATAGTCGTAGATGTGTGGAGTAATAGTAGTAGATGTAGAATCGTTTTGGTCTACTTGTCACAGACGTGATGCCTATATACACGATCATGCCTAGATATTCTCATAACTATGCGCTTTTCTATCAATTGCTCGATAGTAATTTGTTCACCCACCGTAGAATATACTATCTTTAGAGAAGCCACTAGTGAAACCTATGGCCCCCGGGTCTATTTTCCATTATATTAATCTCCCATCAACTTGCTATTTCTGTTGCCGTTTATTTGCCAATCTTTACTTTTCAATCTATACAACAAAAATACTAAAAATATTTACCTCATTATCTTGATCAGATCTCACTTTTGCAAGTGGCCGTGAAGGGATTGACAACCCCTTTATCGCGTTGGTTGCAAGGTTCTTAATTGTTTGTGCAAGTACTAGGGATTTGCGTGTAGTATCCTACTGGATTGATACCTAGCTTGGTTCTAAAAAGCTGAGGAAAATACTTACGCTACTTTGCTGCATCACCCTTTCCTCTTCAAGGGAAAACCAACGCATGCTCAAGAGGTAGCACTCCAAAGATGGCAAGGCAATATGTCAAGACATCGGGGCTAGCAAAGCCCCTCAGTCCGACTACTCAGGCCGCCCAGGTGGCCCCCTGTCCGACTGCCCGGACCGACTCGCCACCCGGCCTGCTCCCCGTCCGGCTGCTCTAGCCAGTTGGCTGCCGACTGCGCCAACGGCCGGCTGCTCGAAGTCAACCACCGATACCGAGGAGACGGCCGTACTCGGCACTGTGCACGCGTCACCCCAGCCATCATATATAGTGTCACTTGTCCGTGGGCACTATTTATGAATTGACCCAGGGAACAAGCTTGACATCCACCATGCCTACACCCATGCCTACCTAGCTTAGGAAGTAAGCTAGCCATGCCTATATAAGGCACACATCCATCCATCCACTACTCCACTCACTCACGTGTGCATACATGCTCTCACGGCCACACTTGGCCGTGGCCAGGCACACTCATTTGGCTAGAGGCAACAGCCACCACGCCACATACATATACAAAGCCAGATGCCTATGGCACTGAGCTTAGATACAGCTCCAAGAGCAACTCTGTACCAGATACATCACATACATACAGACATGCAGGAGTAGTGGTATTATTTCTCCGGAGAGCCCCGAACCTAGGTAAACTACCGCGTGATACTCGCATACCCATCCCTGGATTTTTCGCCCGCAGTCTTGCCCTCACACTAAGCCACCCTGTGGCATCTGTCGTCTCGCCACCCCCGTGAGAATACCACGACAACGAACTATAGCAACGGTGCATACTAAGAGAGAACACTTATACCTTGAAATTTAGTGAGGGGTCATCTTATAATGCTACCGTCATACTAAGAAAAATAAGATGCATAAAGGATAAACATCACATGCAATCAAAATATGTGACATGATATGGCCATCATCATCTTGTGCCGTTGATTTCCATCTCCAAAGCACCGTCAGATCTCCATCATCACCGGCTTGACACCTTGATCTCCATCGTAGCATCGTTGTCATCTCGCCAACTATTGCTTCTATGACTATCACTATCGCTTAGTGATATAGTAAAGCAATTACATGGCGATTGCATTTCATACAATAAAGCGACAACCATAAGGCTCCTCCCAGTTGCCGATAACTTTTAAAAAACATGATCATCTCATACAACAATTTATATCTTATCACGTCTTGACCATATCACATGACAACATGCCCTGCAAAAACAAGTTAGACGTCTTCTACTTTATTGTTGCAAGTTTTACGTGGCTGCAACGGGCTTCTAGCAAGAACCGTTCTTACCTATGCATCAAAACCACAACGATTTTTCGTCAAGTGTGTTGTTTTAACCTTCAACAAGGACCGGTCGTAGTCAAACTCGATTAAACTAAAGTTGGAGAAACAGACACCCGCCAGCCACCTGTGTCCGAAGCATGTCGGTAGAACCAGTCTCATGAACGTGGTCATGTAATGTCGGTCCGGGCTGCTTCATCCAACAATCCCACCGAATCAAAGTAAGATGTTGGTGGTAAGCAGTATGACCATTATCGCCCATATCTCATTGTGTTCTGCTCGTGCATATATCATCTACGCATAGACCTGGCTTTGATGCCACTGTTGGGGAACGTAGTAATTCAAAAAAATTCCTACGATCACGCAAGATCTATCTAGGAGATGTATAGCAACGAGAGGGGAGAGTGTGTCCATGTACCCTCGTAGACCGAAAGCGGAAGCGTTTAGTAACGCGGTTGATGTAGTCGAACGTCTTCACGATCCAACCGATCCAAGTACCGAACGTACGGCACCTCCGTGTTCAGCACACGTTCATGATCCAGTAGAGGGTCGAGGGAGAGTTCCGTCAGCACGACGGCGTGGCGACGGTGTTGGTGATGTGATCCACGCAGGGCTTCGCCTAAGCAGTACGACAATATGACCGAGGTGGTAAACTGTGGAGGGGGCACCATACACGACTAAGAAACATCTGTTGTGTCTTTGGGGTGCCCCCTGGCCATGTATACAAAGGAAGAGGGGGAGGAGGCCGGCGGACATGAGGGGGCGCGCCAAGGGGGATTCCAACTAGGATTCCCAGTCCTAGTTGGACTCCCTTTCCTATTCCAAGAGGGGAAGGAGGGGAAGAGAGGGAGAGGAAGGGGAAAGAGGGGCGCGCCTCCCCTAATCCAATTCGGACTCCTTGGGGGCGCCACCAATGGGTTGCCCTCTCCTACTCCCTTATGGCCCATTAAGGCCCATAACTTCCCCGGGGGTTCCGGTAACCCCTCGGTTCCCCGATAAATATCTGAAACATCCCGAAACCTTTCCGTTGTCCGAATACCTTCGTCCAATATATCAATCTTTACCTCTTGACCATTTCGAGACTCCTCATCATGTCCGTGATCTCATCCAGGACTCCGAATAAACTTCGTTCACCAAAATACATAACTCATAATACAAATCGTCATCGAACGTTAAGCGTGCAGACCCTACGGGTTCGAGAACTATGTAGACATGACCGAGACACATCTTCGGTCAATAACCAACATCGGAATCTGGATGCTCATATTGGCTCCTAAATATTCTACGAAGATGTTTGTCGGTCAAACCGCATAAGAACTTACGTTATTCCCTTTGTCATCGGTATGTTACTTGCCCGAGATTCAAAAGTTGGTATCCCCATACCTAGTTCAATCTCATTACCGGCAAGTCTGTTTACTCGTTCCGTAATGCATTATCCCGCAACTAACTCATTAGACACATTGCTTGCAAGGCTTATAGTGATGTGCATTACCGAGAGGGCCCAGAGATACCTCTCCGATACACGGAGTGACAAATCCTAATCTCGATCTATGCCAACTCAACAAACACCTTCGAAGACACCTGTAGAGCATCTTTATAATTACCCAGTTACGTTGTGACGTTTGATAGCACACAAAGTGTTCCTCCGATATTCGGGAGTTGTATAATCTCATAGTTAGAGGAATATGTATAAGTCATGAAGAAAGCAATAGCAATAAAACTAAACGATCATTAAGCTAAGCTAACGGATGGGTCTTGTCCATCACATCATTCTCTAATGATGTGATCCCGTTGATCAAATGACAACACATGTCTATGGTCAGGAAACTTAACCAACTAATTAACGAGCTAGTCAAGTAGAGGCATACTAGTGACACTTAGTTTTTTCTATGTATTCACACATGTACTAAGTATCCGGTTAATACAATTCTAGCATGAATAATAAACATTTATCATGATATAAGGAAATATAAATACCAACTTTATTATTGCCTCTAGGGCATATTTCCTTCAGTTGGATGGGGGAGGCCAATGTGCCACCGACCAGCGGGCCCAGGGGAGGAGAAGGCGAGCACACGTGCGTCCGTCTCGTGTCCGCGCCGATCCAAACGGACACCCGTGGACGAAAAGTGGACGCGCGTCCGTTTGGGTCGGCGCGTTGGGCCGAATTTTGTGTCCGCACCGATCCAAACGGACACCAGTGGACGAAATGGGTCGTCCCCTTGGAGTTGCTCTTAGGAATTAATTAAATAGATTTGATTAATCTCTGCTACTCCATTTGTATCTAATAAATGTAAGACAAGTAATATGGATAGGAGGGGTAGTAGTATGTCATTTCTTATTTGGGGCAACTGCTAACGACCTCCTATATTTCATCATTCACTTCTAAACTGCTTTCATACATTATCAACACGATCACTAAGGATCATCTTGATCGTCATCAACATGTGGTTGGATAGTTAGGATATCCCCAGGCCCCAGCCATCAGAGTTCAAGTCTTAGACTTGACATTGATGCTCGCATTTTTCTGGATTATTCCAGACCTTCTGGCGATGTGCGTTCAGTGAGAGTAGACGTTCCCGTCGACACCGAAGGCGTTTGTGATGACTTCGTCAGTATCAAGATGATATGTCAGCTCAGTCTCTCAGAGGTGCTCATATGAATAGGGTGTGCATGCCGTACGTTCATAGGGGTGAGTGTATGTGGGTGATTTCGATTGTACCGTGTTCAATAAATAAAGGATCATCTTGATAACGATTATGTCAAATTAGTTCATTTCATCAATAATATGTTTATTACTCTAAATGATAGTGAAAGCATTTCATGAAATACATGGCCGACATTTACAAAAGGAAATACACTTCAGCTCATGTTAGGTGGAAGTAAAAAATTTAACATGGAGGAATCAACATCATTTTTTAATCCACCCTTGGCCTTGTTGCCACTATAACTCCACATTCAAAAGATGCCACGGCTATTCTTGATAGCTAAATATGCACATATACATTTTATATGTCATCAACTTCACTTAATTTCCAACTAAGCATATAATAGTTAAATATTTATTTCCCTTGCGGTACTCCCTTAAGAGAAATATGTTGTCATGAGTACAACACAAATGATATCCGCAAAAAAAGTACAACACAAATGGTCACTCATTCGTTTTCCAGGACTCGAGTCTATTGCAACTTATAGTTTTGTCACTTATAAAATCAACTTCACTTGAGATATTGTGATCGGGTAATTTTATGCAATTCTGATCGGAAAAACTCATAATACACTTCATATCATCTTATTGCAGTATCGCCATTTTCTAGGCTTAAGAAACATATAATTTTCGTAAAGGCAAAATTCTTGCTAGTACTCATAATACTATGCGAGTTAGTGGCCACAAAATAAAAACATGAGGAATTCAAAGTAAATTGAAGGCTAAAAGACAAAGAAAGATAGAACCATCTCTTGAAAGGGGACAAATTATATAACAAAAATGATTTAAAGACAACTCTTAAGTTTGTTAAATGAGTAGTCCTACGAATATCATAGCTAAAGGAAGCCTAACAAGGTGGCTCACAAAATCGCTAAGCTCCAAGAGACCGCATTTCCGCAATAAAATTCTGGTATTGGGGTAGTTGGCCAAAAAGTGTGCTTCAATGGATTCCCTTTCCCTAATAAAATTTGGTATTCATAGTTGGCCAAAAAAAGTGCTTCAATGGACTGCCTTTTCCTAACAAATTATTGGAGTGTCCCAATAAATCCCTCCATCTCTTCCAATATCCGGGAAAATTTTATCTCTTCCAATAAATCCTTTTCTCAAAAAATTATTGGAGCGTCCCAATAAATCCCCCCATCTCTTCAATTTATGTGGAATTTGATCTCACTGCCGGCTCCTCGTGCCACCGCCAGGCGGAGAGAAGTCAGGTTGGGTATTCAGTGGAGAAATAGTGGGGATATGAGAAAGCACCACACCCCCAAACCTCAATAGAATTATTGGAAGAGCCCCAATAACCTTTTATTAGAGTTTTCTTTTCTGAAACCTCTTGGAGATGCTCTAATTTGTTATTGTGCTACGTCTAATGGTTTTAACTTTATTCCTATTAATGAATGTAAGTTTTTTAAAGATTAGGTGCACGCAACTCGGTTCAATGGTTGCCACCTTGAATGTATTTAGTAACTTTGGCACTGGACATTACGAAAATGGGTACTATTGGATCGGGTGAAATAGAGAATAGGCATAGGTCCGCTGGGATTTCAGCCTTTTTTTTAAATAACAGTTGGCATTTCAGCCTTTCTTCTTTTTTTAGGGCCTATCTAAAAGAGCCTCTTGGTCCTTAATCACAATAGGAACAAATGGGCCTCCGCAGACATCTTTGCTTCTTTCGGAACAAGCACCGGTTTCAATTTCTGGTCGCCACTGCAACGAAATATAATGGCAATCACCACACTTTACATTGTACTCCTACAAAGGACGCACGCGAGATCTGTGGAGAACAAACCAATCAACAAACACGTGAACGAACGCAAGCAACGATGCGACGGGTCCACATGCTTCTACCCAGCCGTAGAAGCCAACCTGCAGACCGGACGGCACGACACCGTCACAACAATCAAAGAATGGCTAAACAAACCCGCCAAGCTAGGTAGGCTCACACGGGCGCGAGCTTCCCGCGCGGCAGGGACATGCTGCGGCGCGTCTCCGGCAAGGGGACGTTGGTCCTCTCGGCGTACGGCGGCCTGTTCCGGCGATGCTTCCCTTCCGTCACGGCCTCCGCCTCCCGGACCGACGCCCTGACAACAACAACAAACACCCAAACAAAATGAAGTTACCGATGCATTGCCAAAGTGACACACAAGCGTGCGACCAGCTGAAGAATCGTTGGTGCGTACCTGAGATCGATGCTCTGGGACTGCCTGGTCGCCGGCGGCGGGAGCTTCTTGGCCGACCTCCGGCTGAGATGGAAGGTGGGCTCGCCGTTGGCCAGCTCGTTCTCCACCTCGGACCAGTTCTTCCTCACCCTGGCCTCCGGCCTCGCCACCTTACTCCCCGACTCCGCTCCACCGTTCGCCGTCTGCTGCTCCTCCCTCCGCGCCTTGGCCGCGCTGTCAGGCCGGTTCTTGGTCACGCTCACGCTCTCTCTAACCGTCGGCTTCGCGCTCCGGTTCTCCTCCGAGTCCCGGAATTTCCGCAGGCTCTGCTCCGTCAGAATGGACGCCGGCGTGTTGTTCCTGGACCGGCTGCCCTGCGAGGCCTTTGCCGGCGGCTCGGCCCTCGGCGTAGGCGTGCACTCGATGATGATGCTGTCGGCCTTCTCCACGGTTTTCGCCGCGGTGCCGCCGGATCTCTCGGCGGAGAACGAGCTTCTCACCGGAGGAGACGGGGTCTTGAACTTGCGTGAGCTGAAGTATAGCTCCCTGCTGATGACGGGTGACTTGTCGTCCACCTCTCGCACCGACAGTGGAGACCGGAACCTTCTCTGCTTCCCGGACGACGAGCTTCTGATCTGCAAGCACGGAAAAAGTCGTATGTTTATTCAGGCCATTTCCTTCGTGAGAATGAAAATCTATGTTTGAAACATTTTAAGTACCTCGCTTGTGCAAGTGTCGACGCTGGAATCCTGCCTAGCCTCAGGCTTGAAGCGCAAGCTGGTGGTAATAAGAGGCGACCTCGCCCTTGCAGCATTTCTTGTCTCGGATGATGTTATACGGTTCGTGGCATCTCTCAGCTGTGCTGCTTCACGCTCCTTATCTTCCAATGCCGATTTCAGTTTACCAATCTGACAAAGCCAGAAGTCGCATCATGAGTGATCAAAAACAAACTTCCAACTTCCAAGGCCTGCTACGTTTCACAACTCAGCAACACAATCACAATGCCGTACGTACCTCTTCCTTCAGGTCTTTGACCTGCACGCCTTCCTTGTTAACACGGGCCGCGCCAAGTTCTATGGTGGCCACGCGCTCGGCGAACTTGAGAGTGCTAATTGTTTCACCAAAAGAATCTGCTTCAGGGTTCACATGCACAAACATCAATGTCTTTGCCTGGCCGCCTGTATCCCAAGAAAAAACAAATGATCAGCAACGTCGGCAGTTTTTACCAAACAAGTTTAAAAATCTTACAAGAGGTTTTGTGTAGTACCTAAGGCGTCCTGCAGCACTTGCGTTAGCTTGCTGTTGCGGTATGGAACGTGTGAACTCTTCTGGGCTAGTGCCGCTATAACATCACCAAGTGCCGATAGTGATTTGTTGATGTGCTTGGCTTCAGTCAGTCTATCTCCGGCGGCCTCAGATTTGTCCACCCTCTCACTTCCATGAGATCCACCAGGTGAAGGCAACCTCTTAAAGTTGAGCCAGAAATAATCTCCTTCCCTTGCACATGAACTGTCAACACACTGAAGAAGGGAAGCAAGAATTACCACATGCAGTGATTATGGCTATGCTGCAGATGTTCGAAGATATGGTCTATAAAAATGATGCAAGGAGATTATACTAGGGTATAACCTTATTATACAATAAAGTTCATCATACTAGTTTAATACAATTAATACCTGTGTGAGCGGCTACTTACGTTCATTAAGAGCAGTCGCTCCAACAGCCCGATTTCTGTGACCAAGTTTCATCAGGTCCAAAACATCCTTAGTGCACTTCACAGGCACTAAATTGGCATCAGGGATGTTGAGTCCATTTACATGAGAATTGTTACGGATCTCTAATGTGTGTACGGTTAAGAAAAAATCCAGAAGGAATTTTTATGAAGCCAAAGTTTTGACAGTGAAGCAAGGAAAGTAAGCATAGAGCAATATATGTGGTGTGCACATTGCGAAGATGGAAAAGGCATTTTTGGGAAATCATGAAAGGATATCGTTTGTTTGCACCATCAGCCATCAATAGATCTCTCACTTGTTCATTGTATATTTCAATCATCTGAACCCTCACATCATATGTCGTGGTATCTGATCTGTTCTGAGAAATATCAAACAGATCATTTAGCGATCGGTAGTTTACGCCCAAGGTCTCCTCTGCTGTTTTGTCTGGACCACTCTGAGTAACATATGCAAAAAACAAATACATTGTCATAAAAAAAAACAAATAACCTCCAATAGGACTGCTTCAGTATTAAAGGTCTTTATCCCCTCGTTGTAGTTTTTATTATTGCAACTCCTTCTGTTATAGTATTGCACGTTGATTGGACATGCCCCACAAATTTAATGGTGTGAACTCAAAAGTAAATAAATGTGAAAATTTACCATAGTGTAGGTTTTTCCCGATCCTGTTTGACCATATGCAAATATACAAACATTATAGCCATCCATCACTGATCTTATAAGTGGTTGTGTATCAACATAAACTTCAGCTGTTACAAAGAAAATGAAAGTGAGTAGACTCATAGCATTAAGAGTTGTAATTAGAAGTACACCATCTCCTACAAAATTACTTTATGGTTTCCCAAAATAACATATCATTCTTGTAATTATTGATCATGTAAGGCTTTATGCAAAATAACAAGTAATCCCTCCGTTCCGAATTACTCGTCCAAGAAATTAATGTATCTAGACGTATTTTAGTTGTAGATACATCCATTTTTGTGACAAGTAATTCCGAACGGAGGGAGTAATTCTATCTTTGAATTAACTATATAACAAAAAAAACAGCATAACTTTCTTGTGAATCATCAACTATTCTTTAGGAAAGCACTGGAGGGAATGCAATTGATTTGCGGTACAAGGGAAACAAAATGAGGAAGTTTGATGATGTACATTGTGAAACATTAGGTCCAAATATTTTGTTGAAAGAGAATATCTTCCGTCCATCCTTTCCTTCCTTTTCAGGGTTCGTAATCATGATCTCCCCGTTTTCCCCAATATGATCCACAGTAGATCGTTGATCAGGTTGGGACTTGGTAAAGGTTTCACTCTACAGTAGACTCGAATGCTACCTAAGAAACATATTTGAAGTTGTCAGTAATTATTATTTTACTGCAAATAAAATGAATTGAATCCATTTTAGGTTTACCTCTAAGATCTTGGACTTGATTGTACAACTTACGATTTTCCTCCAGCAACTTGTGGTAAGCATTATGGTTCTGAGCCTCGAAATAGCTTTCTGCAACATTACAATACTGTTTAGAGACCAAAGAGCACGACGATTGACAAAATTCTGAAACCATTACTCACCTAGCCTTGTCAAGTCTTCCTCCCATTTAGCTCGAGTAGATTCAACTTGAGACTTCATCTCATTGAAGGACAGTTTTAACTTCTGAATATTTCATGTTTAGAAGAAAAATGATAATTAGCACAATGCTGACGATGTCCATAAAATAGATGTCCAAATTAATTCTGTATATTTTAACCCTGAACAGGATATTTTTCATTAGATAAGTACAAAATTGGTAGGTAATTTTATTGTTTTTACTGTTATTTATGTTAAAAGAAGGGAACTGGCAAGGAATATGTGGACTTGCCACTAAATACTTAACATGCAGCTTGACAGTTCACCAGCTAGCAGGTTATGTTATAAGGGAAGAAAAACGGTGTTGGTTACATGGATGGTATTGATCATGATAAACTGGCAGGTAACAGGTTAAGCGGCACAAAAATGTACAGCATTCCCTACCTTCAGCTCTTCTTGTTGGTGTTCCAGTCCTTCCCCGCCACCCAAGTGTTTGCGGCTACCACAGGGCAATTGCAAAGATTTTGAAATAGCTTCGATCAACTCCAATTTAGAGCAAACACCGCTTTCATCTTTCATCATCTTCCTTAAAAGTGATCTGACCTGTTAGATAGTACATGTTCAAAAAGCAGGTATCAGTCACTGGTGCAGAGTTTTTAGTTTTCAGGACTGCTAATGACAAATGCTCCCTTTTGCCTATTTGGTGGTGTACATCATCATAAGAAAAAGAAAAGACACCGAGGAGTACAAATATGATACCGCACCTGATTCCGGTGGGACACAAGTAGAATGGTGAATTCTTTAGAGGCTTGCTCAAGTATTGTTTCAAGGACCTGAAAAGTCCACCACCATAAGTTAGGCCACAGGTGTTCAGCATTGTTTGGTGAGGAGATCAGTTAAACTAGTACTAAAAGGGGATCAACAATATATAAGAATAAGCAGAACATACCTACCATATCATCTAAAGGCAAGTCGTCAGCTTCACTCCATTCCAGAAGGAATGCCCGCACAACTCGAAGAACAAACTGCTGGAAAAGTGAGTGCTGAGATTCTTCAACTCTGGTTTCCTCAAGGGAGACCTCGGAGAGAAGATGAACAAATTCCAGCATCTGTTGGTTCTGGTCAGCTGAGCCTCCAAACCTGGATGGGTGTGAAGGCAACCTCTTGCTTGGAGGCGCAATCTTAACAATAGCTCCATACCGCCATATACCGATTCCACCTGAAAGTTTCCACTCGTGGTATCCTTTGAGACAGAGAATGCAGTCCACAACTTTCATTGATGAACCTCCCTGTGAATTCAGACGCCACATGTTCAAAACATACAGCTAAATGTCAAAACTCTAGCAGTAACACATAATTCTTATTAGCAAACTTTTTAATAGCTTGATTGAAGATTCTATTTTTTTGATGAAAATCTGTAGGAGAGGCCACAGTATAAGAAATAGGAACCTAAATTTGAGTCCACGAGGACTTGAACCTGGTTGAAGGATACTTCATATTTGCTCCATTTGTTTCTCACTAAGATACTGTTGAATATTTGGTCTTAGAAGTTACAATGAGTACTAACAGAAGAGCCACAACGATTTCCATTTTCCAATGATAAACTTTAACCCATAAGTGTTGTTGCAAATGTGGAACAAATTCAGTGAATCGTTTCAGGCTATACAATTCAGCAAATCAAGATACTCCTAGCAAATGACTATGATTGTTTTGAAAGGTGTAATGAATAGTTGTCATGATATGCCGAGAAAAACAGGGCAACACTTGGAGCAAGGGTAATGCTACGTGAAGGGCGTACCTTCTCAATGTCGGAAGCTTCAAATTCCAAGAGATTCATCTCGCTAACTGCAACGAGGAAGTTCCTCATGTTCTCGAAGTACTGGATCGCGGACTGCGCCGCCCCATCGGACCACTGCACCGCGTCAATGGGATTCTCAACGACCTGCCGAAGCAACAACGGGCACCGTGAAATCTCACTCACACATGGCAGGCACACCTGGGCATTTGAAGTCCCTCCCTGAACCCAATCGACCGGGTTATTGTGGTGGGTGTTAGGGATGGATGTACTACGTACCTTGGGGATGGCGCCGGGGTTGACGCGGTTGAGGACCTTGCAGAGGATGAGGCCGTTGCGCAGGGCCGCGCAGAAGTCCTCCTCGGACGGCCTGTCCGGCAGGGCCTCCACCGCCGCCGGCGCCATCTGCCGCAGCCATCGCGCCGCCTCGCACCTCCGCGCAGCTGCGTATTGACACACCAGATCAGAGTCAGGGGGGTTGCTAATTCTGCGTTGCGATTCGTGCAGACAAACACGATCGTGCGGCCTGTCCTCTCCCTTGCTTTCATACCCCGGTTGATTTATTTTCGAATTCTGAATGCTGAACGAACAGAAACCGGAAATCTGAGATGCTGAATTCATGTGAGTGATTGCATTGCAGTGTAATGAATTGTTTCTCCGGATTAAACCGACGGAATGCCGCATGCACTAAATGCATCTCGACTTAAATCAAGCGCAAGCCAGACTAGTTACGAACGACCACTGCAGTAAACACAGCTTAATACTAGTACTGCTCTGCTCTCCCACCCATGTAGTACTAGTAGCGGCGCTGATCCACTAATGCCCAGGCGCACCCTTGTGCAAACGCCGCGCCTGTGCCCAAGTCCTCACGGAGCGCTGAATCCAGTTCTCGCCGCCGCCGCCGCTCAACTCAACTCCAGTCAAACACGAACGCAATGGCGAAAGTGCAGAAGATCTCGCAAGCAGCATCGCGACGGGAAAGGCGAAACGCGGAAGGAAGGGAGAAGAGAACTCACCGGCCTCCTCGGCCTTGCGCAGCGCCATCCCCTCGTCGTTGATCTTCCCGTCGTCCGCCGCGCCGAGCAGCCTCATCTCGCCCGCCGCGCCGCCGTACCGCCCGCAGATCGCACTTCTCGAGCCCGCACCGTACAGTACTGTACCCCAACGGTAGGCAGGCAGGAAGGAGTGTTTGAAAAACTCCGACCCCGAGAAAGAGGCAGGTCAGGGGCGGTATGGGTGCAGAGAAGGTGGGCTTTAACTGAAACTTTAGCCAAGGTGGCCTCGTCAGCGATATTTCGAACTCACGGCCTCACGGGAGAGCTGCCGCGCTGAAAGATGGAAAGCGTCCGCTGCGGGTCGACCAACAGCGGGCAGCGTCGCCGGCCAATGGGGTCGCGACGGGTCGGAGCCCACGTGCTCGCTGAGTGTGTGGGCGGTGCGCATCGACTGCAGTTCAGCGGCGTATTTATGCTCGGAGCCCCAGAGATTCAAACGCCCTTTTTATCCTCTTGTTTCTGTCCGATTACGCCAGGGGATGGATTCAAAGTTTCAAACGGTCGATCCGGTGGTGGGTGGTCAGATGAGATCCAACACCGTGCATGGATGCGTCAGTGGCTGTACTGCCCGCCTTTAATTTTTTATGATTGCAGGTAGACGGGTGTGGATTATGGCCGTATGGGAATGCGTGTGTGGGGTAGAGCATGGCTAAGAGCATCTACAGCCCTGATGGGCTAATTAGGCCCTGAAACGGCCGTCCTTGGGCACTAGTCGGACACGCCTCATATTTTTTTTCACATCCGCGTATCTTATATTAAACGCTCTTATATTATGAGACGGAGGGAGTATATAAGACCAGAGACGCACCTCCTCAGTTCCATTACTCGAATGAAATCCTTAAAAATATCCTAAACTCTAAAAAGTGGATGCACAATAAACGGAGAGAACGAGCGGCCGAATCAGAGCCGGTCGATCTCGTCCCGATCGACGGTGCGGGGTGTCCAGATGTCCCCTGGTCGGGTAGTGGAGCCGCGCCACTCGGACCCGCGCGTGGACCGGTCGCCTGGTCCGATTGCGCCGCGCCGCGCGAGATAAAACTTCCATGGGACCCACATGTCATAGAGGATTAGGCAGTTCCCCAGCGTATTAGCCGTCGTGCGTAGTGGGCGGCGGTTTCGTATTTCGTGCCATTACCCCGTCCACCCCCCACCTCTCGCGGCCATTCCTCCTCTTTCCCCCTTTGCTTTCGCCATTGTTGGTGCTCAGAGGCGGTTCCAAATCCGCCGGGTTGTGGTCGACGGCGGGGCGCGCCGCGAGGGTCGTCATCTGTAGCGGCATAGGTACTGCTCCTACGCGCGCTCCCCGTTCTTCGTCCCTGCTTGTTTCTCCACTCGCCCGCTCTCCTTTTTTCTGGTGAGGTCGCGGTCGTTGTCAGGGAGGTCGAGGTAGAGGTCGAACTCGAGGTCGCGGTCGAGGTTAGGGAGGTCGAACTCATTTTCTGGCGAGGTTAAGGTCACCCCCGCAGACTACTTCGTTTGGGAAACCGCCGGATTGGCAGGGGTGGGCTAGGGTCGTGCTCATCCAGTCGTTTTTGCGTTGCAGTAGGGGGAGAGCTCGTGCATATACGTACGGATGAGTAGTTCAGGGAGGATGAGTGGTTCGCGGCGATAGAGCCTCGTCTGTGGACTGTAGCCTCGCGGTGGATCTGGTGTTTTTGACGACTGTGTTTCCTGTTGGGGAACACAATAATTTCAAAAAAAATCCTACGCACACGCACGATCTATCATGATGATGCATAGCAACGAGAGGGGAGAGTGTAGTCCACGTACCCTTGTAGACCGCAAGCGAAAGCGTTATGACAACGCGGTTGATTTAGTCGTTCATCTTCATGATCCGACCGATCCTAGTACCGAAAGTACGACACCTCCGTGATCTGTACACATTCGGCTCGGTGACGTCCCACGACCTCTCAATCCAGCTGAGTGTCGAGGGAGAGCTTCGTCAGCACGACGGCGTGATGACGGTGATGATCAAGCTACCGGTGTAGGGCTTCGCCTAAGCACTGAAATGATATGACCGAGGTGGATTATGGTGGAGGGGGGCACCGCACACGGCTAAGAGATCAATGATCAACTTGTGTGTCTATGCCCCCCCCCCCGTATATAAAGGGGTGGAGGAGGGGGAGGGTCGACCCTCTATGGCGCGCCCTGGGAGGAGTCCTACTCCCACCGGGAGTAGGATTCCCCCCTTTCCCTAGTTGGAGTAGGAGAGAAGGAAGGAGGAGAGAGGGAGAAGGAAAGGGGGGCGCTGATGTGGACACAGACCTAGGGTAGGGTAATAGGCCTGACCTATACGTCCTACCTAAGGTTCTTGTCCTAAGAATGAAGAAGTTCAAGAATCAGAAGAAGGGATCCAGCAAAGGTGTCGAGTGAAGTCAACTCGACCTATCAATCACTCGGAGACCTCTCTTATCCAGGTCACTCGACCATAAAACCACTCGACATATTAGAAGACCTAAAGCCGCTTCTGCAAAGACAACGGTCGGGCATTTATTCACATACTTAATGATCATTTGTAGCACTTCAATACAAAGTGCTACTGCAACGCCACCTCTTTAGGTACATTGAATCCTATGTAGCGGAGGGGAGCCGGGGGTCTGGCGCACTCTATATAAGCCACCCTCCTCTGGGACAAGGGTTCGCACCCCCTGTAACTCACACGCTCATAATCCAATCGACCGCCTCCGGGCTCCGAGACGTAGGGCTATTACTTCCTCTGAGAAGGGCCTGAACTCGTAAAACTTGCGTGTACAACTCCTCCATAGCTAGGATCTTGCCTCTACATTCCTACCCCCTATTCTACTGTCAGACTTAGAACCACGACAGTTGGCGCCCACCTTGGGGCAGGTGTCTTAGTGACTTGTTGGAGAAGTTGCGATTTTTCCGATCCCCTTCATCATGGTTTCAGGCGGAGGTTTGGCTGAGGGCCGCGAGATCCATCTCGGCGCGCTCGTGTTTGTCGCCGACGACTCCGCTTGGCTTCAGGAGGCTCCACTGACGCCGACGCCTCTCCCGTCCAGCGGGGCAACGACTACAGCGTGTTTCCGCGACGTCCTCCTGCGCCAGCGGTCGACCCAGTATCAGTCAGCTCCTGTGGCATCCTCCCTCACTATCGCCCGCCGGCGCAAGCATTCCGGTCGGTCAAGGCTTCAGCGGTGGGTGAGGCATGCGGTGGCTCGCCAGTCAGCCACCCCCCAAGTCGGGGCGATCGAGCCCGACGAAACTCTCTACGGCCTGTTCGACTGGCTCCGCAGAGACTGCATCCGAGTGCGACAACAGTGATCCCGCGGCGAAAGTCCTGATGGTCGATGGACCTCGCAGTCCTCCCGGCTTTCCCCGCGCCGACGGTGCCGATGACAGAGGCGATCCGTCGCATGCCCATGAGGAGTACCTCCCCGAGCCCCTCCCTTCACAGCAGAGGGAAGAACTTCGCCGCCGGAACATGGATGCACTTCACACTCCTATCGTTGGAGAAACCCCCGAGGCCCGGGCCTTGGAGGACGCTACCGCCAACTCGGCCGAAGCGACTCGACCGGAGAACCTCCGGTAGCGTACTCGACGAGCGTGCACGTCAGCGAGTTCCAGAATCCAGTTGACGTCAACTCTTTCCACCTCCGACTCAGGTATATCGAACTCCGATCCAGAATCTTACAGCTGCAGCTCGAATAGCAGAGTCAATTCAGCCCTCCCAGTCAGAAGCTGGCAGAGGCCTAATGCAGATCAGAGCTTTACTCCGGGCAGCGGGAGAACAGAATACAGCTGTGTCACAGTCGCGAAATAGGATCCATAGCAGGTCCGTTATGGCAGATACGGTCCAGTCGGCTCATAGCCCAAGATCGCCCCCGAGGCGTGAGGGACGTGGAGACCGGCGAGATCAGCACAGAAACCGTGAGCAGTATGATCACCGACTCGATCATGATGATCATCGTCGAGTGCCCACGCCTCCCCCAAGGAGTGGGTCATACATGTCTCGGTAGCGTGATGACATGCGCCCTCACAGCGGTGGGCGAAGAATTCCAGTCGACCCCAGGCCAGTCGACCGGGAGGCGCTTGCTGCCTGTAACATCCCAAATTTCCCATTTGGAATGTTTTACAATTATAGCTAAGCATCTATGCATATTGTTTGAATTGAGTGACATTTGAATTATTTCAGAGGCTTTTGAGTTTGTTGGAATTTGAATTCAAATTGGCAGTTGAATTTATTTCAAAACAATGCGACAAATACTTGAGAAAAAGTATGAGAGGAGTAAACATGACACTCCAAAAATGTCAAGAAAAGTTTTGCCAAAAAGTTTGAATTCAAATTTGATTTTATTTGGGATTTCTAGGAAGTGTTTTTTAGTTTGAGTTTTTCTCCGGAAAAATGTCGCGTTGTAGGATAAATTCCCTGAGAATTTTGATATATATATGTCCTATATAAAAATAATATATATTTTATATATTCTCTCTTCTCTCTAATTCAAAAAGGAAAAAAACCGGTAGCCAAATAACCCAACTTGACCGGTATGGCGCAGCCACCAGCCGGGCAGTATGACCACGCCCAGCCGGCCTGCCTAAGCGCCCGAACCCTTTCCGCCTCGGTCGCCCGCTCGCTCTCCTCCTCCCTCTCTCTCACCAGCGCTTGGCCCCACCCTTCTCTTTCCCTCGCCCACGCTTATGTCGCAGAGGCGTGTTAACGTCGCCGCCGCGTCCGAATTCCACGGGATCACGATCCCGAGTCGCCCCCTGCCCCAAGTTGATGCCCTATAAATACCTACGCCCTTCCTCCCCCGATCCCCCTAAAACCCTAGCCCAAACCCACCGCAGCTCGCACCCTCGCCGAACGCATCTCGCCGCCGCCGCCTCGGTTCGCCGCCGTTTCTGCCACCGGTGAGCCACCCCTCGACCTCCAAGCTACTCCACCCGAACCACCACTTCATCCCGCACCTCCTCGACATCCTTTCTTTGCTCAGAGCCCCGACGCTGCCGCCTCGAAGCTCGTCCGCGCCGCCGGAGCAGGAGCTCACCCGAGCTCGCCTGATCGTCTCCGTCATCCCGAGCTTCAACGACTCCACCCCGACCTCCCCAAGTTCCGCCAAGATCTCCCGACGTCTCGCCGTCTTCCCCGACCACAGAGCCACCGCGCCCACGCCCACGCCGAGCTGCCGTCGTCGTCGCCGTCGCCGCCACATGCGGTATGTCAATGAGCCGCCGACCACCGTCCGATCTGAAACCTATGGCACAGATTAGATCTAGCGAAAGGTTAGGTTTATCTTAGATTAGTTCGGTTTTACTCTGGTTCAGTTGTGGTTTATTTACATTAGATCGAACCGGTCGGTTTATTTTCTTTTAGCCTCGGGCATGCATTAGTTATATATCGCCTGAGCGTTAGATAGGCCCGTTAGCGCTAGTTTTTCTTTTTAGTTATATTTTCAGTTTCTATTTTTTTAGCAGATAGTTCTGTTTTTGTTTTTGCTATTTCTTTTAGCTGGTTTATTATTTTTAGTTGATTCTTTTTTTGTTAGTTTCAAAATTTGTTGTAGTTTCTGTAGAAAATATTTTTAGCCATGTTTAAATTATTAGAAATAGTTCTATTTTAGTTTTAGACAGATTAGTTTTTCTGCCATAAATTGAGTTAGGATTATTTTTTTTAGTGATTCTTTTTGCTACATCTTAGTTTAGTTCATGCCTAGCAGTAGGAACTTGTTTGGGTACTTTAGATTTAATAAAAAAAATAGTTTTAGTCGAAATCATGTGTTTCTTGTTTATTTAACTAGCTACTGTTTTCCTATTGTTCTAGTTAGTAAATTATTTTATTTTTACTATGTTATAGTTAATTTAGATTAATTTTTGTAGCTACAGAGGATGAACTTTTATTTACAGTAGAATAAAATTTTTTATTTTATTTTTCCTTGCTAGGATTGTTATAGGCATAATAGGAGTTCTATAATAGCTTTTGATGTGATTCTTTTTGCTCCTAGTTTGTATGATGTTTTCCCTTCTGTTAGTTAGCAAAACCCATGCTTAGGTTCTGTTAAGAAAAGTTTTAGTTGTGTAAAACTATTTCTTAGTTGTTGCTTGATGTGGTGAAAACCTTGATTTGCTTTCTTCGAGTTTTCTTTGGATTTTGGTTTGAGTGCTTGGGTGTTTTACTTCCAACTTGCTGTTATGTTATATTGTGCCATACTTATTAGTGCTATTTTTTGATTCGATAGAATTTCCGGAGTGCGAAGCCTGCTATTACGAGTCCCTAGCTTTCGAAGACCGTCAACCAGGTAAGTCATTTGATCATGTTTTTTTTACAATACCTATGATTTTATTGCATTAGAATTATGCCTCCCCATCATGCATGCAGTAGGAGAATTTTAAGTTATGTTCTTGAGTAGTATCATGAGGTAGGATGAACCCAATTCCCCTTGTTACCATTGCCTGGGACGATGTAGTTTATTTTGCTATGCTCAGAGACTCGGGGTTGGTTGAGTGATTCATAAGGGAGATGCGAGAGTCAAGATGATGACAACCCCATGACTTCAAGCTCAAGATGGACTTCAAAATTCACTCACTGGGTGGAGGACGGTTGTGGGCACCTGGAGAAACCAGCGGATGGCCGGGATGCATGGAGAAGCGCCATGACATCTTGCGAAAAAGCTTCACCCAGCCACGAAGAGACGGATGGATACCCCATTGACCGGAAGCTTACATGCAGCCGCAAGCCATTATGGGCTCGGCTTGGTCGACCCTAGGCGTGACTACGCCGGACGGTGCTACGAGATGTAGAAGAACGGTAGGATTGGATGGGCACCGGCAAGGGCCCAGAGGAACTCTTCGGAAGACCCTGTTTACGTTCGTCCCGTCTTCAAACACCAGGCAGTGCGAAGACTTAAAGGAGGGAACGATTCTTGCGGGAAAAGTGCGCAAACCTCTACAGAGTGAAGATCTAATCGATTAGCCGTGTCCCCGGTTACGGACAATTTGAGCCTCTGGAACTTGGAGTATTTCGGATATCTCAACACCGAACTTAATAAATTAATTGAGGGGTTATTTAATAATTGGGAATGAGACATTGGTTGGCGGAACCATCTCAATAACTACCAACATTTTGTAGTATTTGCAAACAAGTCCTTGTTGTAGGGAAAACTGGCTTTTTCAAGAAAAACAATGAAACTTAGAGCCCCATGCCCAAATTGCATATAGTGTTAGTAATTTTTATTGTTGTTCTCTCTTTGACTTGCCGCATATTCAAAATGCTGACCTACACGGCTGCAACGTCTTATGTTGCAGAGGAGTTTTCCGATCAGGAGTGAGGCTACGATCCACGCTTGGCGATTGCCCTATGGAGTCGGATGGACTCGCTATTCGTCTACATTCCGCAGCTTTATTTAGTTTGTTTCTCATGAGTTGGCCTTCGGCCGAATTTATTATCTTGTAATAAAGACTCGATATGAGAATCGTGTAATAAATTCAGGTGTGATTGAACTTTGAATCTTTGCGTCAATGTACTGTGTGTGCCAACATGATCTTGGGATGGTACAGCTACACAGAGACTTGACCGTTTTCGGGTCGGGTCGCTACAGAGATGGTGTTCAGAGCACACGCTGACCGTAGGACGTAACCCCTAGGATCGGAAAGCCATAGGAAGAGACTATTTATTTTATGTCCTTATCATTCCGTAATTCTCCCCTGTTCATTTCTCGACTTCTCTCCGATTTTCAACATTCTAGATGGCCGCGAAGTTCACCCCGGTTACGCTACGAGTTTTGCCACCAGATGAGACGATGCCTCTCGGCAAGAAGCTGGTTTAGATCGTGAAGAAGCTGAAGATTGCTCGCCCTCAATCACCGGAAGCCTACCAATGCACTTCCGACGGATACCCGCCTGAGGATTAAGGTGCACATTCCAGGGAGGACCTTCGGAGGACATTCAGTGCCCATTGACTTTGAGTTTACCGATTTCACTTGGATCCTCGGAAGAGACATGGCGATTTATCATGCACTTGGACATCTCTGAGAAGAGTACAGGGCCGAGCTCGACCCATCAGAGCTCGCCATGATTTCTCGCAGAGCTAGGAATGGAGATATCATCCGTACCCTAGAGGACGACTCCATTCTCTCATATGTCCAAGACTTGGAGAGTCTCCTCAGGAAACTCGAAGGTACACAGGAGGCTGTTGTTTCGTGAACTGGAACTGGAGGAGAAAGCACGCGCGGACTTCCTTGACCATGAAGAAGAAATCAAGGATTTCATGGAGAGAGTCGACAAGCTAAAGATTGATGTTGCCACATTAGAGGAGAAGATGGACCTGGGAGAAGACCTTTTTCCGAGTGGAGATGACGGACCCCTCGTGAGCAATGACCAGGATTATGAAGAGAGCTCCACCGAAGAAAGCCGCAAGAGGAGGCGCCACACCAGAGGACGCCGCACCGGAGGACGCCGCACTGCAGGACGCAACGATAATTGATGAAGACATTTAGTCGACCGCCATGTTATTCTATTTTTCCGTCGATCAGTTAGGCCGTTATTTTCGTTTAGTCGTGAGAATTTGTAATCCGAGATTGAACCATGTTTGAGATGATTGAATAAATGATTGGTGTGATTATGATTGTGCATTCATATGGGTAGTGATATTTTCTCATTAGACCCTTGTTCTATTCTAATTTTCTCATCCACTCCAAAACACCAGATGCCTCCGAGACGTGACCCGGTTTCAACTTTCCGCGGAGCTCACCCGGTGATCCAGCAGAGAATGCCCTTATGCAGATGCTCATCCGTAACCGAACAACAACAACAACAATCCACCGCCACCACCCCGGTTGACAACTTGACCCGCTTCCTAAGGCTGAATCCGCCGGTGTTCTCTAGCAAAGACCTTTGGGCCGATTGTGGCCGATGATTGGCTCCGCAAGGTCGGAAGGAGTTAGCCACTTTGGATGCACAGATGCAGAGAAGGTGTGCTTTGCCGCACATCATCTTGATGGACTGCAGCCTCTTGGTGGGATAACTACACCGCCACTTATCCCATCGCCACCATCACGTGGGATCGGTTCCAACAAAGCTTTCCGACCGCTCATGTCTCACCGGAGCCATGAGTGCGAAGAAGCGTGAGTTCCGCAACTTACGCCAGGGAACCGTCTTGTGGGGCGATATGTGGATGAGTTCAGCAAGTTAGCTCGCTATGCCCCGGATGATGTGGCCACAGATGCCGCAAAGGTGAAAAGTTTCTCGAGGGACTCAATGACGAGCCGAATGCAGCTAATGGTGGCTACCTTCAACAACTACCAGGAGCTGGTAGACAAGGCCACCATACTTGAAGGCAAGCAGCAGCAGATTGATAGCCGCAAGCGGAAGTATGGCCAGGGGAAGTACAACTCTGGAGCTCAGCAAAAGCCCCGCTATGCCCCATACTCGGGAGGACATACCCATCACACCCATGGAGGACATAATCATGGAGGACATAACCATGGAGGAATGGGAACAATCGGAACCACGACAACAACTCCAAGTCGTGCAATGGAGGCAATGGCAACCAAAGACCGCCCCGCTCGCTCGAAGGATCTCGAGTCACATCACTGTTTCAAGTGCCGTAAAACAGGGCACTATGCCACCGACCGCCCGGAGAGGCCAAGCAGAGGAATGGAAACGACGGTGGAAGCTCAAAGAAAGAAGCCCAACCCTTTTCCTCGTGCTCGGGTGAACCACATTGACATGGAGGACGTCTATGATCAGCCGCATAATCGTGGTTGGTAAGTTTTATTAAATTCACGTCCCAAGTATTGGTACTCTTTGATTTTGGTGCAACTCATTCATTTATATCAAGGGTAGTTGTGGAAAAGTACGGGTTGCCCACTAGAACCCTTAGAAGCCCTCTTCACGCCGGGCCCGCAGGAGGAGAAATGATGGCGTGCTTAGGCTGTCATGCAACCCTTAACATCGGAAACCAAAAATTTCCCTTGAGACCTCATAGTATTGGAAACCCGGACCTTGGATGTAATCCTAGGCATGGATTGGTTGACGAAGTTTGAAGGAAACATAGATCTGTGCTCAAGAAGGCGATTCTCGCTCACCACTCCAGGCGTAAGAGGATCAAGTATGTATCGCACGTATCCCGATGAAGAATCGGTGAATTCCCTCACGGGAGTTGTTCAGGAGGAAGTGCCAGAGTGCAAGATTTTCCCGATGTGTTTTCGGAGGAATTACCGTGAATGCCACCGGACGAGACATTGAATTTCGATTGAGTTATTGCCCCAAGACAGCCCCAATATCCAAGAGACCCTATCGGATGCCCCCGAACGATTTGGAAGAGATCAAGAAGCAAATTAATGAGCTATTGGAGAAGGGATATATTAGGCCAAGCTCGTCACCTTGGGGAGCCCCGGTTCTTTTGGTAGAGAAGAAGGATGGAACCCTGAGAATGGTTAGGATTATCGTCGTTGAACGACGTGACCATCAAGAACAAGTACCCTCATCGATGATTAATGATCTATTTGATCAGCTAGTTGGAGCCAAGGTATTCTCCAAGATCGATCTTCGATCAGGGTATCATCAGTTGAAGATCCGTGAAAAGGATATACCCAAAACAACATTTACCACCAGGTATGGTTTATATGAGTATACCGTCATGTCATTCGGATTGACTAATGCCCCTGCATACTTCATGAATTTGATGAACAAGGTATTTATGGAATATCTGGACAAGTTTGTCGTGGTGTTCATCGATGATATACTGATTTTCTCCAAGAGCGAGGAAGAGCATAAGGAACATTTGGGTCTAGTTCTGGAGAAACTCCGAGAACATCAGTTGTATGCCAAGTTCAGTAAATGTGAATTTTGGTGAAGGAAGTCGGATTCCTCGGACATGTTATTTCAGGAGAAGGAATAGCAATTGACCCCACCAAGGTTGTATCACCACCGATTGGGCCACCCACCTCACCAAGGAGATCCGCAGCTTTTTCTCGGACTCGCAGGATATTATCGGAGGTTTATTGAGAATTTCTCGAAGATTGCCAAGCCCATGATCGAGCTGTTGAAGAAGGACGCCAAGTACATTTGGACCGAGGATTGTGAAGCCGCCTGTGAATTGAAGAAACGTTTGGTTACAAATTTCAAGATCTTGATTTTGCGGACATACACAAGGATTACGGTATATTGTGACGCTTCGCTGAGGACTCGGAGGAGTACTCATGCAGGAAGGAAATGTTGTAGCTTATACCTCCGCATAGCCACGACCTCACGAGATGAATTACGCCACACATGATTTGGAGTTAGCAGTAGTGCATGCACTCAAGACTGGAGGCATTTCCTTATCGGAAGCCAGTTGTGATGTTTACAGCATCATAAGAGCTTGAAGTATATTTTCACAGAAAGAGTTGAACCTCGTGCAGAGGAGATGGCTAGAGTTAATCAAGGACTATGACATGAGATTGCATTACCACCCGTGAAAGGCTAATGTTGTAGTAGATGCTTTGAGCCGTAAGAGTTATGTGAATACTCTTATAGCGGGAGGATTACCCAGAGTCGGTCGATGACCTCGGAGATCTCCGATCGGAGATAGTTCCGAGAGGATATGTTGCAGCTCGAAGTTCAGTCCACTTTGGCCGAAAGAATTCGTGAAGCCCAGAAGTCGGACAAGGAAATTGATGAGATAAAGAAAAGGACGAATGAAGGAAAAGCTAAAGGGTTTCGTAAGGATGAATAAGGAGCTATATGGTTCGAGGATCGTATTTATGTACCCAATGATCCCGAACTCAGGAAGCTAATTCTTCAGGAGGCTCATGATTCACCGTACTCGATTCACCCGGTAACACCAAGATGTATCTGGATTTGAAGGAAAGTTTCGGTGGATGTATGAAGAAGGATATTCTTTGAGTACGTAGCAATATGCGATGTTTGCCAGCAGTAAAGGCGGAACATCGAAGCTTGACAGGTTACTTCAACCTTTGCCGATTCCCGAATGGAAATGGGAAAAACTTGGAATGGATTTTATCACAGGATTACCCAGACCCGCTCAGGTTATGATTCCATCTGGGTAGTGGTTGATCGATTGACCAAGGTAGCTCATTTCATTCCGTGAAGACTACCTATACCAGCGCTAAGTTAGCCAAGATATACATGACCAGGATCGTATGTCTGCATGGAGTTCCGAGGAGTATCGTGGTCGATAGAGGAACACAATTTACCTCAAAGTTTTGGAATCGATTGCATGAAACTTTGGGTACGAGGCTGGAATTCAAGACAACTTTTCATCCGCAGCAGGATGGACCAGACCGAGAGAGTCAACCAGATTCGGAGGACATGTTGAGAGCTTGTGCGCTAGACTATGGGTCTAGCTGGGATGATAATTTGCCATACATGTAATTCTCGTACAATATGATTATCGATCCGATCGAAGATGGCCCCTTTAGAAGCCCTATACGGAAGGAGGTGCGAACACCATTCTTTGTGGGATGGTGTTGGAGATCGAAACTTTTCGGTCCCGATCTTATCGAGATTCCAAGAGAAAGTCAAGCTGATTCAAGATAGGCTGAAGGTAGCTCGATGAGGCGTAAGAGTTATGCCGACAAGAACGCAAGGAAGTAACATACTGAAGCGGGAGACCGGGCATATCTTCGTGTGTCTCACTTCGTGGAATCAAGAGGTTCGGTGTTAAAGGAAAGTTGGCACCTGTGTTCATTGGCCCCTACAAAATCCTCGAACGTCATGGAGAAGTTGCTTACAAGTTGGAATTGCGGAAGGATTGTCCGGAGTTCATGATGTCTTCCATGTTTCTCGGTGAAGAAATGCCATGCCAAGATGGCCGATATTCCGTTGAGAGACACGGTGCCCCTAGAGGCCATACTGACAAAGGATCTCGACTTATGAGGAGAAACCCGTCCGAATTCTCGAGACTGCGAACACCGCAGCAAGATCATCAAGTTTTGCAAGGTGATGTGGAGTCATCATTCCGAGGACGAAGCCACCTGGGAGCGAGAAGAAGACCTCCGCCGAGACCACCCGCACCTATTTCCTAGCCAACCCGAATCTCGAGGGCGAGATTCATCTTAAGGTGGGTAGGTTTGTAACATCCCAAATTTCCCATTTCGAATGTTTTACAATTATAGCTAAGCATCTATGCATATTGTTGGGGATATAACTACTGAGTGTAAACCGCCCTGAAGGGGCCGGGTTACCCTCATCCATGATCAGGGCCCACGGAGGAGGCCCAAAGCCCAGAGGCGGATTAGGATCCATTCATGTAAACCGCCTTAGTCTTGTAACTTGAGCTGTAAGATAAGAGAGAAGAGACCGAGCCGGACACTTGTATGAGCCGGATCGGGACTTCAGAGACCGGCCAAGCGCCAACCCGTGTATATAAGGGGACGACCCGTGGCGAAGTTAAGGACAGAGAATTCGAGGTCGAGGCGAAGCTATTGCTCCCTAGGCGCCAAATCACATCAATCCCATCTCAACTAGACGTAGGCTTTTACCTTCATCAAAGGGGCCGAACTAGTATAACTCCGTGTCTTTGTGTCCGCTTTAACCTCTAGGTTAACCCGCACGATGGCCCCGCGACTAAGTCCTTTCATGAGGACATCCGCCGTGACAATTCCACGACGGTTGGCGCCCACCATGGGGCTATCGACGATGGTTTCATGATCTTAGAGGGCAAGTTGAAGGACTCGAAGGCTATGCTGTGGGGCCGGATGACTAAGAGTCGTCGCGGCAAGCTCTACATCGATGATGTGGATCGGGCCCCGAGGCCGCTCGGTTGAGTACGGATACCGGGTCCCCTTTGGCGGCATACACGTGTTCATCGGCAAGATCGGCGAGCGGGGCCTGGGCGGACATCTGCACCGACCTCGCCGAGACGGCTCAACGGGCGAAGAAGAGTCCTGCCTCGCTAAACCGGGCGGTCAGCGTGCTGTGGGAGTCGCCCACCACAGACTACGAGGACGGATCGGCATCTAGCGGGCGAAACCGTTGTCTACTCCGTGACGAAGTCGTCGGTCGGAGAAATCGAGTCCCGTATACCGCAAGATGGCCAGATCGGGGCTGTTCCGACGGTGAGAGTATTCCGGACCCTTTGATCTACCCAACCGGGTTGGAATCTTCATGGCGATGCATAGCGGCGCTTAACTCTTCGACCGCGACGCCCCTGGTCGCCGATTCAACAGCGGTGATGGCAGCCGGGGAAGGAGGCCCTGTGCGCCCGCCGGCTCAAGTTTTATCAGAGCTTTTCGACGCATTGGCTGTGCTCATGGCAGAGGCTAATCCGCCGGATCGGGACCTACACAATGCGGAGATTGCAAAGGTGAGGGAACAGATCACTAAAGCTAAAGCGGACCTGGCATCCGCAGACGTGAGGATGGCGGCGGAGCAGGCCCCGCTTTGGATCTTGTGAGCTTATAGGCTCATCTTTGGATCGAGCGCCACATGAAGTCATGAAAAGGAAGTACAGATCCCGTTTACCTTCGGGTTTTCGAGGGAAGAGAGCTTTTGAATACCCTGTAAGTGGACCAAGAATCCGCGCCGGTGGTAAACCGGCCGGAAACACCTGGGACGGCCGCGCCGGTTCAGCCCCGTGTGGCAGATCTGCCTCGCCATCATGCCGGCGCGCCCCAGACTGTGCAGACACCTCCTGGTCACTACTCCAACCCGATGGATAACCTTGTTGCGGCTGCGGCGCGGTTGGAGGCGATTCAATTGAAGGTGATTCACCACAAAGTGTAGAGACACGCCGGGTTAAGGAGCTCCTCAGGACGGCCCTGGCTCAACAGGAAGCGTATTCATACAGTCGGGATCGGATCCACTCTACCCCCCGCCCAAGCCGGAGCTATAGCCGGCGCGCCGACGAACCGGCCGTGTCAAGCAATGCGCAGCGTGGTCCGCCTCGCGGCAACAACCCGGCGGGTGGCTTCGAAGATGCTCAAGTGGTAGTGGACCGCGCCAGGGCACGTAGGGAGGCCGAGTTAGCAAAGACAATCGAGGATCATCAGCTCGCTGGTTCGCCCAACCATCTTGAACCAGGGGTCACGTCCGCTCTTTGGGGTGCCTTTGCCTCGTCCCCGCTTTACGCAACGTCGCTTGCCCAAGGACTTCAAAGGGCCATGCAAGGTGCCCAATTATACCGCCGATTTGGCTCGAAGCATGGATAGAAAGCTATAAGATGGCCATGGAGATGCTTTGGATATGGATGAAGCTGCGTGTGAAGTATTTCACAATGATGTTGGAAGGTACGGCCGGACTTGGTTGAAGAACTTGCCGCCTAACTCGATCGGTTCATGGACCCGATTCTATGGACCCGGTTCATTCAAAATTTCAAAGACACTGTAAGCAGCCCATGTCTGTGGTGGATTTAGCGGCTTGTGTCCAGCGGAGGGAGAATCCACAACCCATTGGGTGCGCCGCGTTCGAAAGTTTTACATTCTTCGGACCGGATCAACCACGATTCCGCGATCTTAACCTTGGAAGCCAATTGCGGTTTGAACCGTTGAAATTGAAGTCGGAGTCGCATGAAGCGTTTTTGCAATGACGTGGGCACTCTAATGGGCGTTTTGGTAAAGTATGCTGATTACGATAGTACCAAGGATCCCGAGTCCGAGGATGACGAAGTGGGGAAGGGAAAATGTAACAGCAACTCCAGAGGCCAAAAGATCATTCGGCGAGCAATGGAGGGAACAAGCGTAAAGCAAGCGGTAACATGGGCTTTGTAGCCAACACCAACGCTACAGGACAAGGGTCACGGCGCAAGGGTAAGCAATCAAACCGGGCGGTCATAATCCGGATCGTCTCAATTACATATTGAATCAACCTTGTCCGAAGCATGGGACGAAGGAGGCACCGCAAACCACCTTTGGAAGGATTGTTATATTATGCAGGAGTTCAAAAACTCTAACTCTTTCCGGTATGATCAAGGGCCCGCGGCGGTTCGTGGTCTGCCCCGGTTACGGTGGAGGAAATTCCGCCCGTGGTTCGGTGGTAATCCGGGCGGGCAAGGCAATCAGAGTAATCAGAACAATGAGAACCAAGGGGGTTACAATCAACAACAGCAGCAGTCGGGTTACCAAATTAACCCAAAGCAGTTGAACGGTGGACAGTACCACGTCTTTACCACCAGCTTGGACAGACGAGACCAAAAACTTAAGAAGCGGGCGGTCAGTGTTGTTGAACTGCCAAGGCCGCATTACCTACGCCGGTCGAGCAACCTATCGTATGGAGCAGAGAGGACCATCCTCCCGGTTTACAATCCGGCCGATTAGCCCGTGGTGGCGCCTCGGGTAGGAGGATACAAGTTTACCAAGGTGCTTATGGATGGAGGGAGCAGCATCAACATCACGTACTACGAGACCTTCCGGCGTATGGGGTTAACGGATAGGCATCTTAGGCCGCCCAAAGACAAGTGTTTCACGGTGTGGTGCACAGCAAGTCGGCATACCCGATCGGTAAGATAGCTCGAAGTGGCCTTTGGGGACGAACATGACTCCAGATCGCAAACGTTGACGTTTGAGGTGGTGAAAATTCAAAGCCCTTACCACGCCCTCTTCGGGCGGCCGGCTTATGCTAAGTTTATGGCACGGCCCTGTTATGTTTGTTTATTTGCAGCTGAAAATGCCGGGTCACAAAGGGACGATAACGGTTCATGGGAGCCGCCGGATCGCTTTGGAGTGCGAGGAAGGTGATGCGGCTTATGCAGAGTCGGTTTGTGCCACTGAAGAGCTAAAGTATTATAAAGACAATGTTGACCCGCGGATATGACCCCTTTAAAGAAGCCAACTACAGAGCACGATCCGGATTTGAAGTTCAAATCGGCGGTGAGACGAAACTTGTTGATTTTGTGCGGCGATTCGTCCAAGCAGTTCACCATCGGTGCCAACTTGGATCCTAAATAGGAAAGCGCTCATCGAGTTCATCCGTGAGAATCGGGACATTTTGCATGGAAGCCTTCCGACATGCCAGTGTACCGAGGGAACTCGCTGAGCACACTCTTAATGTTGACCCCAAGTACGCACTGCAAAAGCGGTTTCTTCGTTGGTTTAATGAGGAAAGGCGCAAGGCCATTGGAGAGGAAGTTGCTAGGCTCTTAGCGGCAGGGTTTATCGTTGAAGTCTTTCATCCAGAGTGGCTTGCTAATTCGGTGTTGGTCCTTAAGAAGAATGGCACTTGGCGCATGTGTGTGGATTACACAGATCTTAACAAAGCTTGTCCAACAGATCCTTTCGCCCTCCCCCGCATTGACCAGATTATTGATGCTACGGCGGGTTGTGAGCGCTTTGAGCTTTTGGATGCGTATTCGGTTATCACCAGATTAAGATGGCGGTTAAGGACCAGGAGAAGACGACGTTTATCACCCCTTTTGGAGCCTTACGCTATGTATCTATGCCTTTTTGGGCTCAAGAGCGCCTAAGCAACTTATCGCTATTGCATGTAATTGCTTGCACGAACAGATCGGCCAGAACGCACGCTTATGTGGATGATATCGTGGTGAAGTCAAGGCGTATGAAACGCTGATTGAGGATTTAAAGGAAACTTTTGACAACTTGCGGGTGTACAAGATGATGCTCAACCCGGCCAAGTGCGTCGTATCCAACAGGGGGATCGAAGCTAATCCGGAAAAAATTACGGCTATCACCTCCTTGGCTAAGCCAAAGTGCATCAATGATGTCCAGCGTTTGGCAGGCCGGATTGCTGCGCTAAGCCGGTTTATCAGCCGCCTAGGCGAGACGGCCATTCCTTTGTACCAGATGTCAAGAAGACGGATCGCTTTGTTTGGAGTTCAAATTACCGATGAAGCATTGGAGGATTTGAAGCGGTTGGCCAATAACCCGCGGTTCTCGCCGCTCCCATTGACAAAGAGCCGCCATCTTGTTATATGTTGTCGCTAATGCCGTGGCGATTAAGCGTGGCCATCGTGGTGGAGCGGAAGGAGGCAGGGAAGGAGTATCCGGTTCAACGGCGGTTTATTACATCAGCGAGGTCCTCATTGAGTCTAAGCAGAGATATCCACATTGGCGTAAGCTGGGTATATGGGGTTTTATGGCAAGCCGAAGCTAAAGCAATATTTCCAGGGCACCCCATCACGGTGGTCGATTCCAGCTCCCTTGGGTGACATCATATAGAACCAGGAGGCGATCGCCGGATTGCTAAGTGGGCTATAGAGTCAGGGGCCGCACGGTTTAAGGTATGTGCCTTGACGGCGGTAAAATCTCGTGCACTTGTGGATTTCATTAATGATTTGGACGGAGTTGCAAGCTGAAGAAAAGCCGGATCATACCTATTGGACCATCCACTTTGATGGGTCCAGCAATTGGAGGGCTCGGGGCCGGAGTCGTATTAACTTCCCCGCGGTGACAAGTTACATTACGTTCTCCGCTTAATGTTCCCTTGTACTAACAATGCGGTGAGTATGAAGCTTTGCTCCATGGTCTCCGGATGGCTAAGGAAATGAATCTCAGCCGGGTTAAATGCTTTGGTGACTCGGACTTGGTGGCCCGGCAAGTATCAGTGTACTTGGGATTCCAAAGATCCACTCATGGCTGCATACCGTCCGGAGGTGGATGTTGTCGCAGGACACTTTAAAGGATATCGTGGACCATGTGGATCGTCGGAAGAACGGCGATCGATGCTTTAAGCCGGCCGGGCTCTCAACGTAAACCAGTCCCGCCCAACGCCTTCCTTGATGTCTCGCACAATCCGGCCGCTTAAGCTTCTGATGAAGTTGATTTGGCTATTCTTGATCCGGAGGCTCGGTTGGTGGCGGCCTTGCATGTCATTCCGGATTGACGCGCTCCCTTATTTGGCATACATGAACCGGGCGAAGTTACGAGAAGATGAGACGTTGGCCCGGCAGATAGTTCGGCGGTCTAAGTCTATGACCATTGTTAATGGCGAGTTGCATCATTGCGAAAGGTGTCGTATGCGTTTCAGCGTTGTGTGTCCCCGAGGAGGGTTGTGAGATATTGCGAGAGATCCATGAAGGGGACCGTGGTCACCACGCCGTTCAAAATCCTTGGTGGCCAAAGCGCCCGCCACGGTTTCTATTGGTTGACTGCCCATGCCGATGCGTAAGATCTGGTCCGACGATGTGATGGTTGCCAAAAGTTTTCTAGGCGTGCTCATGTACCGCCCAAGAATTGAGGATGATTCCAATTACTTGGCCGCTTATGCATTTGGGGTTGGATATGGTCGGACCTTTCAAAAGATCCAAGGACAAGAAGACCCACTGTTGGTGGCGGTCGACAAATTTACAAAGTGGGTGGAGGCAGAGCACGTTAGCAAGTGTGATGCGCCACGGCGGTTCAGTTCATCAAAAGGTGATTTTCGGTTTGGGTTTCCACAGTATCATCACGGACAATGGCACCAATTTGTCCAAGGGAGTCATGAAGGCGTTTTGTGAGCGAGAGCACATTCAGCTTGATGTTTCTTGATGGCCCACCCGCAGTCCAATGGTCAAGCGGAACGAGCTAATCAGGAGATCTTGAAGGTATCAAACCCGGCTTATGGTCCCTTTAGAGAGGACGCCGGGTTGTTGGGTGGAAGAGCTTCCATCGGTGATATGGAGCATCAACACTACCCCTAACAGATCTCATCGGATACACACCGCTTTTTATGGTCTATGGAGCGAGGCGGTCCTGCCCGGCGATATCCGTCACGACTCACCTCGGGTGGCAGCTTATGTTGAGGCAGAGATAGCGAGGCTGCACGGCAGACGCGTTGGATCGATCGGATGAAGAGCGAGATATGGCGGCTGCTCGTTCGGCGGTTTACCAGCAGGATCTTCGTCGGTATCACAGTCGGCGGGTCAAAACCAGAACCTTTCAGGAAGGAGACTTGGTGCTTCGGCTCATTCAAGACCAGAAAGATATGCACAAGCTATCCCCACCTTGGGAGGGGCCTTTTGTGGTCGGCAAGAATCGCACAACGGGTCATACTATCGATTGATGTTCGAGAGCGAAAGGACTCACGACGCCGAGGAGGAGACCAACAGGCCGTGGAACATAGCTCATCTTCGGCCTTATTATACCTGAGCCATCGGCTCCACTTATGTACATATTAAAGACAATGTATATATTATGAATAAAAGCAATAAACCGGATCCTCGGCTAAAGCGGGGTATCTGTTCTGAAAAAAGTCCGGTTTGGGTACATGGAGATGTTGTCGTAAAAGCAGCCTCGGTTTAACCCTTGGTCTTGCTTTTCATAAGTTTTTGTCACTTGGGGGCTTGGTCGTGTCCGAACCAATGCAACACCTTTTGACGGGCGAAAGCCACCAGATCACTTGGGGACATGGTCATTTCTGAACCAGTCACGCCTCTTGGTCGGCCTAAGGCCATAGAATCACTTGGGGGCTTGGTCGAACCCGAACCATTGCAATGCCACTTGATCGGCATAAATGCCACGATTTCGATTGGGGACTGGCTGACTTGAACCATCGCTACACCTTATAGGGAGCTTGGTCTGTCCGACCATGGTAACACCATCCGATCAGGGCTCAATAAAGCCTCTTCTTGCAAACGGTTTTTATCATTGCCTTTGCTTCCATATGGTTTGCATACCGATTATTTGACCTTTGTTTGCCTTCTTAATCCGGCGATTTTTTCCGGTTTGATTTTTTCGTTAACGTCCCATTATGGAGTAACAGGGGCTTGTCATGACCCGACATGGTTTACACGGTAAACCGGTATTATACACACAGAGTTGTTCTCCTTTGACGGTAATGGTTTATACAACCTCCGCCCCAAGTTTGGCTAGGCTAACTGCATGCCCGACATCGGCGGTATTTTTTGGTATCACAAAGTTTTGATCATATACCTCAATACTTATGTAAATATATAGGCGTCCCAAGCCGGCTAGAGATGCAAGCGCCGTGGCGGTTTAAGAATTTGTGATTGCAGGCAAAATACATTGAAGGTTTCAATACTTCAAACCAAAGTATCAAAGACCGCCGCAAAGTTCTGAAGACGGAGGGTATAAAGGCATGTTCAAAAACAAAGTGCTAGCTATTCTATTACAAAGCCTTCCAAGGCCCGATGGTTCGCATGGCGTTATGGCGGCAGACTTCTAATGCATCACCCGACTCGACGGATTAAGCTTCCTCGCCGGGTTGACGTGAGGAAGAGGGGGCGTTACGTCGGTTCACCTTCTTCCTCTTCATCACCCAAGGCCCTAAGTCATTGGTAGACCAAATAATCCGGTTAAGGCACGAAGACAGCCTCTTCACTTATAAGCTCACCGGATCAACGTCGAGGGCATAAGTGTGCTTACGGATTGGAGGAACAAGGCTTTGCTTACGGAATGACAAACTCCACCCGCTTGTTGTTTGCGTCATAAAAGAGCGGTAAACCGCCAGGTTGGCTTCACGCCGATTGACTCGCCAATGGACGCATCTCCTTTGTTACTCGTTTCAGCGGCCATTATCAAAGGCTTCACCGTTCTCTTGAGCTGGGAAACCCTTGGCTATGTCACCGGATCAAGGTACGCTATCCACGCCTTGGCGCGAGTCGAAACGATGAGTGCGGCCGGCCGCGGACCGTTTCAACTCTTCAATTGCGCGGAATCATGGACAGCCGGTCCGGTGTGTCTTTGATCAAGGACGGAGCTGTGTTGTCGCACGATGTGGCACATATGACTCGGCTGGGCGCCGTATACTGCTGCTCAATTAGGGTGTAAGCGGCCTTGAGCTTCTTCGCACGCCGAGCCGGATGAGCAATACGCTTGCTCGCACTGTGTTCAGCATAGCTCAAGTTAAACCGGCGGCAATATTAAAGGTGTGTATTCAAGGCAAATTTTCTTACCAAAGATGGCAGAGGTCATGGCATGAACTTGGCGCTTCGGGCCCCGGTAAGCTCTTGATCACCGGTTTAAGAGCCGATTCAGCATCTTCGCCCGTTTTGTCAAACCGCTTTCTCGGTGTCCCATTTGGCCCGCTTCGGACGTATATCCCTCCTTGATTGTTCCATAGTGGCCAAGGCAGTTCTCAATTCATCCTTGGCCTTGGTGGTCTCTCGCTTGTTGAGTTTCCAAGTTGGCACGAAGGTCCTTGAGTTGCACGGTTTCTTTGGTATATCTCATTACGATAACAAAGGGAGCACGTTAGTTGTGTTATTATAAAGTCCCAAGCTCAATACAAGTATTCAACTTGGCACTTGGGGGCTAATGGCTAATTGATCTCGATTCGGTATGGGATACAGAAATTAAGTCCCGTTTAACTATGCTAAGTTGAACCGACCCTTGGGGGCTACTGATCTGCGATTCAAGGTGTATGGTTTCTTCTGAAGTTCGGTGCCGATTTGAATATGACAAGTTAAACCGACCCTTGGGGGCTACTACGCAGCAAAGGTACAAGACAAGCATAAATCCTTACCTCATAGCGGTCCTTCATGCGATTTACAGACCGGCTTCAAGGTCACGGCTTGTGTAGAGCCGGTTCGTAAAGCCGGAGTGAAGTTCTGGGCAGAGAAATTGTCATGTCGACAGATCAGTTTTCCCCTTATCTTTACTCATAGTGTGAGACTCTCCCTTGGCTGTGTTTTGCTAAAGCGACCGGTTGGCTAGGGGTGGTGTAGCCGATGCCCGTCCACAATAACATCATCATTTTTGGCCGGGCTGGCGGATCGGGCGGTCTTCTTTGGGCTTGGTGCCTTCATGCTCGGCTCGGCGGTTCAATAATTACGACCCGCCTGTGGTCGGACTCGGTGGAAGCAGGATGCGAGGTTTCCACTTGGGCCTCCGGTTCGGTTCTGGCGGATCAGCAATATCGTCTCGGTACAACTCGCCAGAGCTATTCTTAGCGACTTGAGGATTTTCGCCTGCTGTTCGGGGTCTTCTCCGGATCGGCATCTGCAGAGGGCTCAAGAGTTTTGCTTTTTACTCAAGCGAGCCTTGGTGCTGCAGTTGTTCGTAATTAGAGTAAGATAAATCGACCAACGCAACTATACAATCGAATTGGCGGACAGAGGTATGATACTTACCCTGCGGCAACTTTAAGCGGAGGCGCTATGCGTGGTTGATGAACCGCCAGAGGAGTTGGAAGAGGCACGATAATTGGTCGACGGATTGAGAGGACATCGGAAGAAACCCTTTAAGGGATAACGTTTTCAGAGAACAAGTCACCTCTCGACGACGCTTCCGGGTTGGTGTATTTGGTAAACCGGAGGAGAGAATCTGCTGACCATCGTGCCGGGTTGTACGGGCGCTCTTCAGCCTTCTTGTGTCTTCAAATAAGCATAGGAATGAGATTTTTCACTTTCCGAATGGCGCGACGAATTCTTTTTAACCGCACGAGGTCGGAGTCGGAAGAAAAAGGATTACCTCAACATGGTCGGCATGGCTGGCTTCAAAGATCATCCCGGGAATTAAATTTGTCAAGAAGGAAGAATAAAAGGACAAACTATAAGTAAGAAGAAACACAAGGTGGAGAGCCGGTTCTGGCGGCTCCCTCGTAAGGATATCAAGTTTTACCTCAGCTTCGATTCTTCATCTTCCGGCGGATCAGAAGACCCGGCGGTTTTCTTCCCAGCCTTTTTGGTAGCCTTGGACTTTATACGCGGAGCTCGGGCCGGTTTGGTCCGCCTCCAGAAGGAGCTGTTAGCCTGCGAGGTAAACACGGGTTAATGAATATCAACAAAGTATTAAAGGCCCAAAAAGCGGTGAGCAGAGCCTCATCATGGCGGTTGGTTGGCAACACGTAACGGAGCCAACCCGGTTAGGCTGCAGACGGAGATTGGTTCATCAAGCATCCTCTTCTGATCCTCTGTGACCTCAAGTTCGATTATTGGTAATTCGTGACGTCTTTGAGGGTCTTTGAGGCTGCCAAGATATTCGTGCATCAATCCGCCGGCGGCTTAAGGGCAAGATGCCCCAAGAAACCCAAAGATCGCACAAGGTCCACACCAGTTAGTCCATTGGCCATTAGAGCCCGGAGTTTAATGATCCGAGGTGCAAAGTTCTTCCGTTCCGGCGGTTAAGCGTAAAGGCAGCGGATGATTATTGCTGAGCCGGTGAGGACGGTAACCCGACAAAGGATTCTCGTTAAGGTGAGCGGTGTTCAGCGGTAGAACCAGGTTTGGTTCCAATCTTTTGGATGGCTGTGGTGTTTGGCGTGGGGAAAGTCCGCTTCCTTCCTCTTACGGATTGAAACGCCGCCCAGCTACGTGTTGGGACCATCGAGAAAAATTCCGTCTGACGGTTCAAGTGAAAGAAATCCTTAACAGCTCCACAGAGGGTTCTTCTCGAAGTAGACTTCACGTAACACTTGAAAATTGCATATGTTTGACACGGAGTTGGGACCAATATCCACGTGGATGGAGTTGAAAATCGGCAAGGACATCCCGGAAGAATTTTGATCCGGTGGGCGAATCCCGGTCTAAGTGCTGCACAAATACAATTACTTCTCCTTCTTGCGGAGTGGGAGGGCATTCGCCATCCGGAACCCGCGATGGAGGACATTTTAGCAGCCAAAGCGCCCGGTGGTGACGTATCCGTTGAGTTGCGTCTCGGTGGCCTTAGACCGGACCCAATTGCACGCTGCGAATTGCGGGCCATTCCGGAAGATCAAAAGCTGCGAAAGGGAAAACGGTTCACCGTTAAGCAGTTCGAGCACATTATCTGATGTTAAACGGCAATTCGGCAGCCGATTTCGATTCGGTTTAGCGAGGACTAATGGAGTGACGGGTTAGTTATGAAAAAGTTAAACCGCCAAAAGAGACAGGCTGAAAAATTTACTAAGTATGAATGTAAACAGGTTTCACACGCGGATGGAAGTGATTTAGATCTACCGAAGGTTCAAGAAGAAAATCTTTGCGACCTAGCAAGCCTCGTAGAGGGCAGGAATGTTAATGCCCCTAAACAAGAAGATCTGGGCAAAATAAAAGATGAACAAGGAGTAAAACCGATGGCGGGGCGGTCGCCAGAGGATGTGGACTACGGCGAATCATACGGCCATGGCGGTGACAGGTATAAGGACACCACGATGAACACCTATGAACTACAGGGAGGAACAGGGACCTTGGATGCGGATCTAGGGTTCAAGAGGAGCCTTACTGGTACGCCGAAGCGGCGGAGGAGCGCTAAAGAGCTTCTTGTCGTATGGCGATGCGTCTGGGGCTGACGCGGGCAAGGTTAAGGTCGGCAAGGGCGGAGCTTCAGAGCTTAACGTCCGCGAGGAAGAAGAAGAGCGGAAGAAGAAGAGAAAGGGCCTGCCGGTCTATTTATAAGGGACCGGGCAGTTAACAAAGCGCGAGAATCGAGGAGTCAGCGGCGGACGGCGCGGTCGCCTCGATTTCCGGGATAGCATTAAATGAAAGGGAATCTTACTGTTTGGATTTCTTTATTAAAGCTGACGTCAAGGCGCCCTATTGCGATGGTCGGAGGATGACGTCACGGCGGTTCAAGCAAATGGCGGTTTACGGAGAAGTTGAAGATTCACATGAACCGGTTCAAGTCAATCTGGGGCCTAATGTTGGGGATATAACTACTGAGTGTAAACCGCCCTGAAGGGGCCGGGTTACCCTCATCCATGATCAGGGCCCACGGAGGAGGCCCAAAGCCCAGAGGCGGATTAGGATCCATTCATGTAAACCGCCTTAGTCTTGTAACTTGAGTGTAAGATAAGAGAGAAGAGACCAAGCGGACACTTGTATGAGCCGGATCGGGACTCAGAGACCGGCCAAGGCGTCAACCCGTGTATATAAGGGACGACCCGGCGGTGAGTTAAGGACAGAGAATTCGAGGCTGAGGCGAAGCTATTGCTCCCTAGGCGCCGAAATCACATCAATCCCATCTCAACTAGACGTAGGCTTTTACCTTCATCGAAGGGGCCGAACTAGTATAACTCCCGTGTCTTTGTGTCCGCTTTAACCCCTCTAGGTTAACCCGTACGATGGCCCTGCGACTAAGTCCTTTCATGAGGACATCTGCCGTGACAATTCCATGACACATATTGTTTGAATTGAGTGACATTTGAATTATTTCAGAGGCTTTTGAGTTTGTTGGAATTTGAATTCAAATTGGCAGTTGAATTTATTTCAAAACAATGCCCCGAGATACTTGAGAAAAAGTATGAGAGGAGTAAACATGACACTCCAAAAATGTCGAGAAGAAAAGTTTTGCCAAAAAGTTTGAATTCAAATTTGATTTTATTTGGGATTTCTAGGAAGTGTTTTTTTAGTTTGAGTTTTATCCCGGAAAAATGTCCGTTGTAGGATAAATTCCACGAGAATTTTGATATATATATGTCCTATATAAAAATAATATATATTTTTATATATTCTCTCTTCTCTCTAATTCAAAAAGAAAGGAAAAACAAACCCAGGCGCTACCAGTTAACTGCCTGACCCGGCCAGCGCAGCCTCAATGGCCAAAGGCAGCCTCACTACCGAGCTGCCCCCTAGCGCCAAGACTAACCCTTTCCGCCTCGGTCGCCCGCTCGCTCTCCTCCCTCCCTCTCTCACCGATGCGCCGCCCCACCTTCTCTTTCCTCGCCCACGCTTATGCCAGAGCGCGTTCGCCGCCGCGCGTTCAATTCCACGGATCACGATCCCGAGTCGCCTCGCCCCAAGTTGATGCCCTATAAATACCTCGCCCTTCCTCCCCGATCCCCTAAAACCCTAGCCCAAAACCCACGCAGCTCGCACCCTCGCTGAACGCATCTCGCCGCCGCTTGACCTCGGTTCGCCGCCGTTTACGCCGGTGAGCCACCCTCGACCTCAAGCTACTCTACCCGAACCGCCACTTCATCCCGCACCTCCCTGACATCCTTTCTTTGCCCAGGAGCCCCCGACACCGTCGCCCCGAGCTCGTCCGCCGCCAGCCGAAGCAGGAGCTCACCCGAGCTCGCCCCGATCGTCTCCGTCATCCCCGAGCTTCAACGACTCCACCCTCGACCTCCCCAAGTTCCGCCGCATCTCCCCGACGTCTCCGCTGCCTTCCCGACCACCGAGCCACTGCGCTGCCCACGCCCGAAGCCGCCGTCTGTCAGCTGCTGCCGCCACTGCGGTATGTCACCGAGCCGCCCACCACCGTCCGATCTGAAACCTAGGGCATGATTAGATCTAGCAAAAGGTTAGGTTTATCTTAGATTAGTTCGGTTTTACTCCGGTTGATTATGCGGTTTATTTACATTAGATCGAACCGGTCGGTTTATTTTCTATTAGCCTCGGGCATGCATTAGTTATATATCGCCTGAGCGTTAGATAGGCCCGTTAGCGCTAGTTTTTCTTTTTAGTTATATTTTCAGTTTCTGTTTTTTTAGCAGATAGTTCTGTTTTTGTTTTTGCTATTTCTTTTAGCTGGTTTATTGATTTTAGTTGATTCTTTTTTTGTTAGTTTGAAAATTTGTTGTAGTTTCTGTAGAAAATATTTTTAGCCATGTTTAAATTATTAGAAATAGTTTTATTTTAGATTTAGACAGATTAGTTTTTCTGCCATAAATTGAGTTAGGATTATTTTTAGTGATTCTTTTTGCTACAGCTTAGTTTAGTTCATGCCTAGCAGTAGGAACTTGTTTGGGTACTTTAGATTTAATAAAAAAAAATAGTTTTAGCTCTAAATCATGTGTTTCTTGTTTATTTAACTAGCTACTGTTTTCCTATTGTTCTAGTTAGTAAATTATTTTATTTTTACTATGTTATAGTTAATTTAGATTAATTTCTGTAGCTACAGAGGATGAACTTTTATTTATGAGAATAAAATTTTTATTTTATTTTTCCTTGCTAGGATTGTTATAGGCATAATAGGAGTTCTATAATAGCTTTTGATGTGATTCTTTTGCTCCTAGTTTGTATGATGTTTTCCTTCTGTTAGTTAGCAAAACCCATGCTTAGGTTCTGTTAAGAAAAGTTTTAGTTGTGTAAAACTATTTCTTAGTTGTTGCTTGATGTGTTGAAAACCTTGATTTGCTTTCTCCGAGTTTTCTTTGGATTTTGGTTTGAGTGCTTGGGTGTTTTACTTCCAACTTGCTGTTATGTTATATTGTGCCATACTTATTAGTGCTATTGTTTGATTCGATAGAATTTCCAGAGTGCGAAGCCTGCTATTACGAGTCCCTAGCTTTCGAAGACCGTCAGCCAGGCAAGTCATTTGATCATGTTTTTTTTACAATACCTATGATTTTATTGCATTAGAATTATACCTCCCCACCATGCATGCAGTATGGGAATTTTAAGTTATGTTCTTGAGTAGTATCATGAGGTAGGATGAACCCAACTCCCCTTGTTACCTTTGCCCGGGACGATGTAGTTTATTTTGCTATGCTCAGAGAGCGGGGTTGGTTGAGTGATTCATAAGGGAGATGCGAGAGTCAAGATGATGACAACCCCATGACTTCAAGCTCAAGATGGACTTCAAAATTCACTACTGGGTGGAGGACGGTTGACGGGCACCCTGGAGAAACCAGCGGATGGCCGGGATGCATGGAGAAGCGCCATGACATCTTGCGGAAAGCTTCACCCAGCCACGAAGAGACGGATGGATACCCCATTGACCGGAAGCTTACCTGTGCAGCCGCAAGCCATTATGGTCTCGGGCTTGGTCGACCCTAGGCGTGACTCTGGCGGACGGTGCTACGAGATGTAGAAGAACGGTAGGATTGGATGGGCACCGCAAGGGCCGGAGAGGAACTCTTCGGAAGACCCTGTTTTGTTCGTCCGTCTTCAAACACCGTGCGGTCACGAAGACTTAAAGGAGGGAACGATTCTTGCGGGTAAAGTGCGCAAACCTCTGCAGAGTGAAGATCTAATCGATTAGCCGTGTCCCCTACTTTACGACAATTTGAGCCTCTGGAACTTGGAGTATTTCGGATATCTCAACACCGAACTTAATAAATTAATTGAGGGGTTATTTAATAATTGGGAATGAGACATTGGTTGGCGGAACCATCTCAATAACTACCAACATTTTGTAGTATTTGCAAACAAGTCCTTGTTGTAGGGAAAACCGGCTTTTTCAAGAAACAATGAAACTTAGAGCCCCACAGCCAAATTGCATAGAGTGTTAGTAATTTTTATTGTTGTTCTCTCTTTGACTTGCCGGCATATTCAAAATGCTGACCTACGCGGTTGCAACGTCTTATCTTGCAGAGGAGTTTTCCGATCAGGAGTGAGGCTACGATCCACGCTTGGCGATTGCCCTATGGAGTCGGATGGACTCACTATTCGTCTACGCTTCCGCAGCTTTATTTAGTTTGTTTCTCATGAGTTGGCCTTCGGCCGAATTTATTATCTTGTAATAAAGACTTGAAAGTGCGTTATATCTACTAGAGGGGGGGTGAATAGGCGATTTTTATGAATTCTTCACTGAGGAATTTGCCGGTGAGGAAATTCCTTAGCGAAGAACTACTTGCAGCGGAATAAGTACTCAGAAGTAAGCATAACAGAACGCGGGCATGGTCATCATGATGAAATGAAGACAAACAAAGAGTACAGCAAGCGTAAACACAGGATAGCACAGGATGAAGACAAACAAACTGAAGAAATTGAACTGAGGAAATGGAGAAAGTCTTCAGTCAAAGTCTTCAAACACATATAAGAACAAACACTCAACACAATAATGAGGAAATGAAAGGGTTGAGGAAATAGAACCAGTAAGGTTGGTGAAGACAATGATTTGGTAGACCAGTTCCAAGCTGCTGTCTCGGTTATGCGATCACGGTTGGAATTTGAGTATTTAAACTCGAGGACACACAAATCGCCGAAAGCACGCAGCTCAGGACACCAAGTCCTCACCAGATTCTCCTTGAACTAAGGTCACACAGACCTCGTCCAATCACTCGTGGTAAGTCTTCAGCGACTTCCAAACCTTCACAGACTTGGTCACTCGGCGATCCACAATTCCTCTTGGATGCTCTAGACCATGACGCCTAACCGTCTGGAAGAAGCCACGGTCTTCAAAGGTAACAAGCGCCGGATCCATGCAGGATCAATCTCTTGATGATGCTCAATCACTTTGGGTTTGTAGGGGTTTGGTTTTGGGGTTTTTCCTCACTCGATGATTTTCGCTCAAAGTCCTCGGAGGATGGGTTGCTCTCAAATGACAAGTGTCAAGTTTCTCTCGAGCAGCCAACCAGCTAGTGGTTGTAGGGGCGGCTATTTATAGCCTAGGGAGCAGCCCGACATGATAAGACATAAATGCCCTTCAATGATATGACCGTTAGGTGGATAAGATATTTTGGGATAGTGGGCGCCAAGAAGACAAGAACGGTCGGAAATTTGAATCTCAAATTCCTCGGGGCTATCATGTTCCTCATTTGTGTAGGCAATCCGCCTTTGGCGAATTCCTAACTCCTCGGTCGAACAAATTCCTCGTGACGGAAGAACTTCGTCTCACATCAAGAAATTGACTGAACTGTATGAGATTTCCAAAGGCTTCACCCGAAGGGATTGGTAGGTGTAGGATTTTGAGTTGAGCATCACATGGAAATTTTTCCTTAGTATTTCCTTGACCCCCTTTAACAGTACGTTGTTTCTTATGACTCAAGAAAGAGAAAAAACGAAACTATGAAAACAAAGTCTTCACGCTTCATGTTCCTCAAATGAATACCAAGTCTTCAAGGTCACACCAATTTCTTCACTTTCAAAGTCTTCAGAAAGTCTTCAGAATATCAAAGTCTTCAGTCGAAAAACTTCATTTTTAGGGGTCGACTTTCTCTGTAATTATCAAACTCCTCATAGACTTATAAACCTGTGTACACTCACAAACACATTAGTCCCTTAACCTATAAGTCTTCAATACACCAAAATCACTAAGGGGCACTAGATGCACTTACAAGACTCGATATGAGAATCGTGTAATAAATTCAGGTGTGATTGAACTTTGAATCTTTGCATCAATGTACTGTGTGTGCCAGCATGATCTTGGGATGGTACAGCTACACAGAGACTTGACTGCTGGTCGGGTCGCTACATCGCCTCTAATCAGCAAAGAGCCTTTATCGCTTTATATTCCACCCTTTGGACAAGTCACAAGACAAAGATTTACTTACGGTCACGCTGAAGAAGAGGGAAAAGCCTATAAAGTTCAAATACCGGTTTATTATGCTTCAAGTTCGACTCCATCAAAGAGATATCCACACTATCAGAAGCTTGTTTATGGGATTTACATGACCACGAAGAAGGTTGCACACTATTTCTCTGATCACTCTATTACAGTCGTCAACGACGCTCCATTGTCGGAGATTCTGCACAACAGAGATGCAACTGGTTGAGTGGCAAAGTGGGTGATTGAACTCCTTCCTTAGATATCAAGTTTGAGGCAAAGAAAGCTATCAAGTCCCAAGCAATAGCAGATTTCCTCGCCGAGTGGATTGAACAAGAATCGCCGACTCAAGTTCACTCGAACCTTTGGACCATGTTCTTTGATGGTTCCAAGATGCTGAATGGTTCGTGTCTTTGAGGTGGTGCTGGTATCCCCCCCAGGAGACACGCTCAGATACGTCCTCCAGATTCACTTTGATTCCTCCAATAACGAAGCAGAATATGAAGCACTCTTATATGGGTTACGTATGGCCATTTCACTCGGCGTCCGTCGCCTCATGGTTTACGACGACTCAGATTTGGTGGTCAATCAAGTGATGAAGGAGTGGGACGTTAGAAGCCCAGCTATGACTGGTTATTGCAATGCGGTGAGTAAGTTGGAAAAGAAGTTTGAGGGGTTAGAGCTCCATCATATACCCCGACTGAAAAATCAAGCAGCCGATGATTTGGCAAAGATAGGTTCCAAGAGAGAAGCCATCCCCAGCAATGTATTTTTGGAGCACATTCACACACCATCAGTTCACGAAGATCCTTTCACTGAAGAACCCCCGCTGCCTAAGAGCGCCACGGATCCGACTGAAGTCGAGGTCCTAGCCGTGGTCGACCTAATCATGGAGGTTCTGGTCATCACTCCTAACTGGACAGTGCCTTACATCGCGTACATCCTTAGGAAGGAACTCCCAGAGGATGAAGAAGAGACTCGGCAGATCGTCCGTCGATCCAAAGCCTTTACTGTGATAAGAGGACAGTTGTTCAGGGAAAGTGTGACAGGAGTCAGTCAGAAATGCATAATGCCAGAAGAAGGTCGAATGATCCTCAACGACATCCACTCGGGGACCTGTGGTCACCATGCGTCCTCTCGGGCCATTGTGGCTAAAGCATACCGAGCCAGATTTTATTGGCCACGAGCAAATGAAATGGCGAAAGATATAGTCGACAGATGTGAAGGCTGCCAGTTTTACTCTGATATGTCTCACAAGCCAGTGTCATCCCTGAAGACCATTCCCCTCGTCTGGCCCTTTGCTGTTTGGAAATTGGATATGGTTGGACCACTGAGAACTGGTAGGAGCGGCTTCACTCATGTACTTGTAGCAGTCGACAAGTTTACCAAATGGATTGAAGCTAAACCTATCAAGAATCTTGAAGCCAGCACCGCTGTCAGTTTCATCAGGGAATTGACATTCAGATATGGAGTTCCACACAACATCATCACTGACAACGGGTCAAACTTCGATTCTGATGAATTCAGAGCTTTCTGCGCTTCTCAAGGCACACGAGTCGACTATGCTTCAGTCGCTCACCCGCAGTCGAATGGACAAGCAGAAAGAGCAAACGGCCTAATTCTCAAGGGACTGAAACCCCGACTGATGCATGATCTCAAACACGCAGCAGGCGCCTGGGTCGATGAAATTCCATCAGTTCTTTGGGGTTTGAGGACAACTCCCAATCGGTCGACTGGACGAACTCCTTTCTTTTTGGTCTATGGAGTGAAGTTGTTACGCCAAGTGACCTGCTCCACAACGCACTTTAGTCGAGCTCTTCTCTGAAGAGGAAGCAGAACAGACCGAGCAGGATTCAGTCGATCTCTTAGAGGAGGAAAGAGAGATGGCCTTGATCCGGTCGACCATTTATCAGCAAGACTTGCATCGATTCCACGCCAGAAACGTGAGAGGTTGAGCCTTTCAAGAGGGAGACTTGGTTCTTCGAGTGGATCAACAGAAGCCACACAAGCTCGCCCCTGATTGGGAAGGCCCCTTCATTATCGCCAGAGTCCTCCACAATGTAGCATACCATCTTTACAATGTCGAGCATCAGAAAGACGAGCCACGAGCTTGGAATGCGGAGCTGCTCCGCCTCTTTTATACTTAAGTACTCACTCGGATGAGATGTAATAAGAAATACCTTTGTAGTTTATTTATCAAAGACAAGAGCTTTATAATCTTTCTAAACGATTGATGTTGCTTTTGTTTCCGTTTGAAATCCCCCAATGGGTGACTTAGCCGCGAATCCGTTTCGCCTAAGTTCGAAAAATCCTACCAAGTGGTGACCAAGCCTCTCACTCGGGGGCTTAGCTGCGAATCCGTTTCGCCTAAGTTTGAAAAATCCCACCGAGTGGTGAGCAAGCCTCTCACTCGGGGGCTTAGCTGCAGTCCAGTACTCGCCTAAGTTTGAAAAATCCCACCGAGTGGTGAGCAAGCCTCTCACTCGGGGGCTTAGCTGCAGTCCAGTACTCGCCTATGTTTGAAAAATCCTACCGAGTGGTGAGCAAGCCTCTCACTAGGGGGCTTAGCTGCAGTCCAGTACTCGCCTAAGTTTGAAAAAATCCTACCGAGTGGAGAGCAACCCTCCCACTCGGGGGCTTAGCTGCAGTCCAATACTCGCCTAAGTTTGAAAAAATCCTACCGAGTGGAGAGCAACCCTCCCACTCGGGGGCTTAGCTGTAGTCCAGTACTCGCCTAAGTTTAAAAAATCCTACCGAGTGGTGAGCAACCCTCCCACTCGAGGGCTTAGCTGCAGTCCAGTACTCGCCTAAGTTTGAGAAATCCTACCAAGTGAAGAGCAATCCTCTCACTCGGGGGCTTAGCTGCAGTCCGAGTACTCGCCTAAGTTTGAAAAAATCCTACCGAGTGGAGAGCAACCCTGCCACTCGGGGCTTAGCTGCAGTCCAGTACTCACCTAACTTTGAAAAAATCCTACCGATTGGAGAGCAACCCTCCCACTCGGGGGCTTAGCTGCAGTCCAGTACTCGCCTAAGTTTGAAAAATCCTTGAGTGGAGAGCAACCCTCCCACTCGGGGGCTTAGCTGCAGTCCAGTACTCACATAAGTTTGAAAAATCCTACCGAGTGGAGAGCAACCCTCCCACTCGGGGCTCACCGCAATCCAAGTACTACTAAGTTTGAAAAATCCTACCGAGTGGAGAGCAACCCTCCTCCTCGGGGCTTACCTGCAACAAGATCGCCTAAGTTTGAAAAATCCTACCAAGTGGAGAGCAACCCTCTCACTCGGGGGCTTAGCTGCAGTCCAGTACTCGCCTAGGTTTGAAAAATCCTACCGAGTGGAGAACAATCCTCCCACTCGGAGGCTTAGCTGCAGTACAGTACCCGCCTAAGTTTGAAACACATCCCTACCCGCAAGGATGACGAGGTGCAGGTCGACTGCAACCTTCTCCTTCGGAGCTACGCCACAAGTACAATGTGCGATCCATCCCGATCCGAAAGGACGACGAGGTGCAGGTCGAATGCAACCTTATCCTTCGGAGCTACGCCACAAGTACAACATGCGCTCCATCCCTATCCGCAAGGGCGACGAGGTGCAGGTCGACTATAACCTTCTCCTTCGGAGCTACGCCACAAGTACAATGTGCGCTCCATCCCGATCCGCAAGGACGACGAGGTGCAAGTCGACTGCAATGCGTACTTCGTCCCTATCCGCAAGGACGATGAAGCGCAGGTCGACTGGAGTCACCACCTTAGAGCTGCACCTCAAGCACAAAGATTATTCCGAGTGAAGAACAAAGTCCACTCAAAGGCAAACGCAAGCATATTCGGAAGCAAACCAAGTTCGGATAAATCCTAAGTTCCGGACGACGGATCAAAAGTATTCGAGCATCAAGCCCGAAGAAGTTTAACGGTTACATAATCACTCGGAATTCCCAGGAAAATAAAGGTGAAGCATAATGTTTTTCAGTCACGCCTCAGGAGAAGGACTGGCTGGGTTGCAGAAACTGTCAAGGTCAATGTTGTCTGCAATGCGAGTGGCGGCGTCAAGGAAGGTGTCCATGAAAGACTGGAAAGTGTGCCTCTTCGTGTTAGCAACCTTGAGCTCCGCCAGCTTGTCTTCTTTGACATCCTTGTAGTGCACTCAGACCAGAGACATGGCGACGTCAGCACCACAGCGAGCGGATGACTTCTTCCATTCTTGCACGCGCTCGGGGATTTGATTCAGTCGAGCCATCAGGGACTCAAGATCTTGAGGCAGTTCCGCCTGAGGCCAGAGTTCAGCATCAATCCGAGTCATCACAGCTTTCAGGCGGGCAAGATAAGCAACCGCGCTGTCCATACGAGATTCCAACCGCAGCACATTCATCGCAACATCATCCTTGAGTGGACAGTTAATGGGATCAAGGCCCGTCTCGACCCGTCCAGTTTCTACTTCAAAGTCTTGGCAAAATTCTGCACAGTCGAGTGAATGATGAGTCGATGGTACAATTAGACTTGTCAGTCGACAGAAATAAGACAGATTGATCAGTACCTTCAAGTTTCAAAATCAGCTTTGCAGCAAGCTGGCCCAGATAAGACTCTAGCTCGTCATTCTTGGCCTTGAGACTCCCAAGTTCGTCGGTCAGTTTCTCCTTGTCCTTCTTCAGTCGCTCGACCTCCTGATTGGCGTCAGAAACGGCAGTCTTCAGCTTGGAGTTTTCTTCTTCTAACTTGCTGACTGAAGCAAGCTTCTTGTCAGCAAGCGCTGCCTTCTCGCGCACCTCCTTCAAAGGTCTTTGCAAAGAAGATCCAGATCCTTCTTCTCCAAAGCCTGCTTCATTTTCTCTAAAGAAATAACATTCTTCAGACGGCCTTGGAGTTGGCGGTTTTCGCTACATACATCTGCTCGAGTGGAATCACTCGGTTCAAAAAATGGAAAGGAAAAGTGCCAGCATTAGGATGTACAGTTGGGATTGGTTACCTCCCATGGCAGCTACTTCGTCACGAGCGGTCTTGAGATTCTTCTTGGCCAATTCCAGATCAAGGTTGAGGCTGATTTGCTGTTTGTTCATGGCAGAAAGCTGAGCCCCAAGATCACAAGATTTCTGCGATTCTGATCATATCGATCGACATAGATAAAAAGACATCGCAATGATAGCTACTCTAAGACTACCACCGAATCAAACATTCAACGACAGCCTGGGACTACACCCGGTGGGTGCACTTACGATGCCCTTGGTTTTCAGATCACGATCGACAAATGATCGACTTTCAAAAAAAAGAGAGATTCAAATTCTCAGACCACAGTCAACTGCCCGCAGTCAACTATGGTCTCGGGGACTACACCCAGTGGGTGCACTCAGCGTGCCCCCACTGGTTTTGGCTCCACTCGGCATGGTCTGTCCAGCTCGAGTTGCAAAAAAAAGAAGTTCCTATTCTCAGACCACAGTCGACTGCCCGCACTCAACTATGGTCTCGGGGACTACACCCAGCGAGTGCACTCAGCGTGCCCCCACTAGTGCAAAGATTCAGTTCGAATCGACACAGAAAGACATACAATTTCAAAACAGCCACACCCCAGTGGGTGATCAGACAAGAAGTATGGTCGATCGAAAAATCAACTAACCTGAACATTTGCTTGCATAGCAGCTCCGGCGTTGAAGGCTACCTGACTAGCCTCATGCACCACTTTCATCTACCCCATCACAAGATTCAGCTGAAGAACAACTTCCTTGGCAGCAGCCGGTGGATCGTCCGGAGTTTGATATGCAGTAAAAAGTGATGAGGGCAGAGCAATCGAAGCAGTCGCTGGATTTGAAACAGGGAGTTGCATCGGCGCAACAGGAGTCTGAGCAGCTGATCCTGAGGGGCAATCAGTCGACAGCGGAACGACGAAGGTGACGTTGGTTCGAGCCGGATCTGTCGATCGCTCGATCGTTGTCCCAGGCGTCACAGTTGACCGAAGAACTTGGACTTGAGGCGCCTTGCCGCCCAATTCCTTGTCCTTCCTCTTCCTCCCTCTCAGCGGTACTTCTTCTTCATCGTCCGGGAGCACAACAATGTCTCGTGGAACTGCAATAAACAGAGAAAGCCATAAGGGTAACTAACAAACCATCCAGTCGACCTAATGAATTTGAATCGGGCAGACTTACTGGCTTTGGAGGTGACGGCATCGTCAGCTTCCTCGTCGGCTGGGGCCTTGTCAATATCCATGTCCGTCGCAGCGGAGGTCGGGCTATACAAATTCAACATCCACTCGGTCATAGCAAGAAAATTGATCAGAACAAGAAAATATGAGAAGAGCGTTTACCCAGAGGCAACAGGGACGTCCATCTTGATTCTAGGCAAGGTCTTCCGAGCCTTCGACGGATTAGCTTTGGGCTGCTTGGTGAACTTCTCAGTTAAATCTGGAGTCGGGGACCGAGCGCGCTTGTGAGATGGAGCACTCGACGCCACAGCTTTGCCGCGCCTGTTCGTGGGATCATGGCGCTGCTTGGATCGATGTTCAGAGCGAGGCGGCGAGTCGGCTGCCTCCTCATCGTCCGACTCGTCGCTCTCGTCTTCATCATCATCAGCTGGGGACTCCCACTCGCCGCTCTCCTCGGCACTGTCCTCGCCCTCTTGGTCTTGCTCCAGAGCCTGTTCACCATTGGGCATCGAATACATCTCCGTGTAGATCTGCAAAACAAGGGACCGATCATAAGTTAGTCGGAACAACGATCAGTCGGAAAATACGTTCGAAAATTCAGTTATGACGACCAGACCTTTTCTGGCAGGTTGTTGTTGCTGAAAGGGTCGACTCTCCTAGCGCCCCTGGGGTTGTCCTTGTTCCCGGTGATACTCATCAACCTCTCGGCCACGGTTTTGCCCTCCACCTCCTCCGGATGAACCCGAGCAGTGTCGCCAGCCCCGGAGTACGTCCACATGGAATGGTCACGAGCTTGGAGGGGTTGGATTCGCCGACTGAGGAACACCTCGAGCAGGTCCATACCAGTGACACCTTGGTTGATCAGTTGGACTACTTTCTCAACTAGCATGCCTGTCTCCGCCTTCTCCGCATGGCCGATCCTTTGTCCAAGGAAGATGGAGTTTGAACACGGTTAAAAGAAAAAGGAGGAAGCCCGATCGACTGGCCTGGGGTCACGATATCCTGGCAGTAGAACCACGTCGACTGCCAGCCCCTGACTGACTCCGGAAGAGTCATCGGAGGGAAAGAGCTCCTCTTCCTATTCTGGATGCCCAAACCCCCACACATCTGGATAACGTGGGTTTTCTCGTCTTTCGAGTTTGCTTTCTTCACGGTTTGGGATCGAATGGTAAAGATGTGCTTGAAAAGACCCCAGTGCGGTCGGCACCCTAGGAAGTTCTCACACATGGAAACGAACACAGCAAGATATGTGATGGTATTGGGAGTAAAATGGTGGAGTTGGGAACCAAAGAAATTCAGGAAACCTCGAAAGAAGGGATGCGGTGGAAGCGAGAAGCCGCGGTCGACATGAGTGGCGAGCAGAACACACTCACCCGGTCGCGGCTGCGGCTCCGTTTCCCCCCTCGGCAGGCGCACAGACTTATGGACAATCAGCCCTAACTCGGCCATATCATCCAAGTCCTCCTGCCGAAGTGAAGATTGGATCCAGTCTCCTTGGATCCAACCGGACGGCAGCCCCGAGCGCGATGAAGACCCCCGATTCATTTTCTTGTTCTTCGCCGCCCCCGTCGCCTTCTTCGCACACTCTAGCACCGCCGTTTTGTCCTTCCCCATGGCGGCAGAGCAGCGGCGTCGAGAGTGGTTGGGCTGGACGAGGCGGGGATGCGAGAGGAAGAAGAAGGGGAATGGGCACGCACAGTGCAAACGCCTCGGCCTCGCCGCTTTTAAAAGCCTACTTCCGAGTGGCTGACGCGTGGGCCCGAGCGATCCTGTCAAATCCTTCAACGATCGACACGGGATACGTGGCGAAAAAGGTGGTGCAGAAATCGAAAAGTCCTATTTATCTACTCCACTTACCGCGGAGCGCTCCGCCTGGCGCACTTCCACCCAAATTTTGAATCCCGTGATATCCGGGATCCTTTGCAACCGATCACGCCAAAGATTTCATGTCAGAGATATCACTCGACAGATGTTACTGAATAAATTAGTCGGCAATTTCTGAATCGATCAAGGCAACTGAAACAAAGTCGAAGTTCTAACAACTGGCCTCCACTTGGAGATGAAGACAAGACAAATCAAGAGCAAAAGCAAGGTCAACTCCATCCTTCTTTTTCACTCAAACCTCGATCCATTCGGGGGCTAATGATGTGGACACAGACCTAGGGTAGGGTAATAGGCCTGACCTATACGTACTACCTAAGGTTCTTGTCCTAAGAATGAAGAAGTTCAAGAATCAGAAGAAGGGATCCAGCAAATGTGTCGAGTGAAGTCCACTCGACCTATCAATCACTCGGAGACCTCTCTTATCCAGGTCACTCGACCATAAAACCACTCGACATATTAGAAGACCTAAAGCCGCTCTGCGCAACAATGGTCGGGCATTTATTCACATACTTAATGATCATTTGTAGCACTTCAATACAGGCGTTACCTGTAACGCCACCTCTTTAGTTACATTGAATCCTACGTAACGGAGGGGAGTTGGGGTCCTGGCGCACTCTATATAAGCCACCCCCCTCCTCTGGGACAAGGGTTCGCACCCCCTGCAACTCACACGCTCATAATCCAATCGACCGCCTCCGGGCTCCGAGACGTAGGGCTATTACTTCCTCTGAGAAGGGCCTGAACTCATAAAAACTTGTGTGTACAACTCCTCCATAGCTAGGATCTTGCCTCTACATTCCTACCCCCTATTCTACTGTCAGACTTAGAACCACGACAGGCGCCGCCCCCCCTTCCTAGTCCAATTCGGACCCAATGGGGAGGGGGCGCGCGGCTTGCCCTGGCCGCCTCTCTCTCTCTCTCTCCACTAAAGCCCATTAGGGCCCATATACTCCCCGGGGGGTTCCGGTAACCCCCCGGTACTCCGGTAAATGCCTGAACTCACTCGGAACCATTCCGATGTCCAAACATAGTCATCCAATATATCGATCTTTATGTCTCAACCATTTCGAGACTCCTCCTCATGTCCGTGATCATATCCGGGACTCTGAAAAACCTTCGGTACATCAAAACACATAAACTCATAATACCAATCGTCACCGAACGTTAAGCGTGCGGACCCTATGGGTTCGAGAACTATGTAGACATGACCGAGACTCATCTCCAGTCAATAACCAATAGAGGAACCTGGATGCTCATATTGGTTCCTACGTATTCTACGAAGATCTTTATCGGCCAAACCGCATAACAACATACTTTGTTCCCTTTGTCATCGGTATGTTACTTGCCCGAGATTCGATCGTCGGTATCATCATACTTAGTTCAATCTCGTTACCGGCAAGTCTCTTTACTCGTTTCGTAATGCATCATTCCGCAACTAACTCATTAGTCACAATGCTTGTAAGGCTTATAGTGATGTGCATTACCGAGAGGGCCCAGAGATACCTCTCCGATACTCGGAGTGACAAATCCTAATCTCGATCTATGCCAACTCAACAAACAGCATCGGAGACACCTGTAGAGCATCTTTATAATCATCCAGTTACGTTGTGACATTTGATAGCACACTAAGTGTTCCTCCGGTATTCGAGAGTTGCATAATCTCATAGTCATAGGAACATGTATAAGTTATGAAGAAAGCAATAGCAACAAACTAAACGATCATCGTGCTAAGCTAATAGATGGGTCAAGTCAATCACATCATTCTCTAATGATGTGATCCCGTTCATCAAATGACAACTCTTTGTCCATGGCTAGGAAACTTAACCATATTTGATTAACGAGCTAGTCAAGTAGAGGCATACTAGTGACACTGCTCTGCTCTATGTATTCACACATGTACTAAGTTTCCGTTAATACAATTCTAGCATGAATAATAAACATTTATCATGATATAAGGAAATATAAATAACAACTTTATTATTGCCTCTAGGGCATATTTCCTTCAGTCTCCCACTTGCACTAGAGTCAATAATCTAGTTTCACATCGTCATGTGATTTCACACCAATAGTTCACATCTTTATGTGATTAGTTCACATCTCCATGTGACTAATACCCAAAGGGTTTACTAGAGTCAATAATCTAGTTCACATCGCTATGTGATTAATACCCAAAGAGTGATCATGTTTTTCTTGTGAGAGAGGCTTAGTCAATGGGTCTGCAACATTCAGATCCGTATGTACTTTGCAAATTTCTATGTCTCCCTCCTTGACTTGGTCGCGGATGGAATTGAAGCATCTCTTGATGTGCTTGGGTCTCTTGTGAAATCTGGATTCCTTTGCCAAGGCAATTGCACCAGTATTGTCACAAAAGATTTTCATTGGGCCCGATGCACTAGGTATGACACCTAGATCGGATATGAACTCCTTCATCCAGACTCCTTCATTTGCTGCTTCCGAAGCAGCTATGTAATCCGCTTCACATGTAGATCACGCCACGACGCTCTGCTTGGAACTACACCAACTGACAGCTCCACCATTCAATAAAAACACATATCCGGTTTGTGACTTAGAGTCATCTGGATTAGTGTCAAAGCTTGCATCGACGTAACCGTTTACGACGAGCTCTTTGTCACCTCCATAAACGAGAAACATATCCTTAGTCCTTTTCAGGTATTTCAGGATGTTCTTGACCGTTGTCCAGTGATCCACTCCTGGATTACTTTGGTACCTCCCTGCTAAACTAATAGCAAGGCACACATCAGGTCTGGTACACAACATTGCATACATGATAGAACCTATGGCTGAAGCATAGGGAATGACTTTCATTTTCTCTCTATCTTCTGCAGTGGTCAGGCATTGAGTCTAACTCTTCTTCACACCTTGCAACACAGGCAAGAACCCTTTCTTTGCTTGATCCATTTTGAACTTCTTCAAAACTTTGTCAAGGTATGTGCTTTGTGAAAGTCCAATTAAGTGTCTTGATCTATCTCTATAGATTTTGATGCCCAATATATAAGCAGCTTCACCGAGGTCTTTCATTGATAAATTCTTATTCAAGTATCCTTTTATGCTATTCAGAAATTCAGTATCATTTCCGATCAACAATATGTAATCCACATATAATATCAGAAATGCTACAGAGCTCCCACTCACTTTCTTGTAAATACAGACTTCTTCAAAAGTCTGTATAAATCCATATGCTTTGATCACACTATCAAAGCGTATATTCAACTCCGAGAGGCTTGCACCAGTCCATAGATGGATCGCTGGAGCTTGCACACTTTGTTAGCACCTTTTGGATCGACAAAACCTTCTGGTTGCATCATATACAACTCTTCTTTAAGATATCCATTAAGAAATGCAGTTTTGACATCCATTTGCCAAATTTCATAATCATAAAATGCGGCAATTGCTAACATGATTCGGACAGACTTAAGCATCGCTACGGATGAGAAAGTCTCATCGTAGTCAACTCCTTGAACTGGTCAAAAACCTTTCGCAACATGTCGAGCTTTGTAGACAGTAACATTACCGCCAGCGTCAGTCTTCTTCTTGAAGATCCATTTATTCTCTATGGCTTGCCGATCATCGGGCAATTCAACCAAAGTCCACACTTTGTTCTCATACATGGATCCAATCTCATATTTCATGGCCTCAAGCCATTTTGTAGAATCTGGGCTCATTATCGCTTCCTCATAGTTTGTAGGTTCGTCATGGTCAAGTAACATGACTTCCAGAACAGGATTACCGTACCACTCTGGTGCGGATCTTACTCTGGTTGACCTACGAGGTTTGGTAGTAACTTGATCAGAAGTTTCATGATCATCATCATTAGCTTCCTCACTTACTGGTGTAGGAATCACTGGAACTGATTTTTGTGATGAACTACTTTCTAATAAGGGAGCAAGTACTGTTACCTCATCAAGTTCTACTTTCCTCCCGCTCACTTCTTTCGAGAGAAACTCCTTCTCTAGAAAGGATCCATTCTTAGAAACGAATATCTTGCCTTCGGATCTGTGATAGAAGGTGTACCCAACAGTCTCCTTTGGTATCCTATGAAGACACATTTCTCTGATTTGGGTTTGAGCTTATCAAGTAGAAGCTTTTTCACATAAGCATCGCAGCCCCAAACTTTAAGAAACGACAACTTGGGTTTCTTGCCAAACCACATTTCATGAGGTGTCATCTCAACGGATTTAGATGGTGCCCTATTTAACGGAATGCAGCCGTCTCCAAAGCATAACCCCAAAATGATAGTGGTAAATCAGTGAGAGACATCGTAGATCGCACCATATCTAGTAAAGTACAATTACGACGTTCGGACACACCATTACGCTGTGGTGTTCCAGGTGGCGTGAGTTGCGAAACTATTCCGCATTGTTTCAAATGAAGACCAAACTTGTAACTCAAATATTCTCCTCCACGATCAGATCGTAGGAACTTTATTTTCTTGTTATGATGATTTTCCACTTCACTCTGAAATTCTTTGAACTTTTCAAATGTTTAGACTTATGTTTCATTAAGTAGATATACCCATATCTTCTTAAATCATCTGAAGGTAAGAAAATAACAATACCCGCCGCGAGCATCAACACTCATCGGACCGCATACATCAGTATGTATTATTTCCAACAAGTCCATTGCTCGCTCCATTGTTCCGGTGAACGGAGTCTTAGTCATCTTGCCCATGAGGCATAGTTCACAAGCATCAAGTGATTCATAATCAAGTGATTCCAAAAGCCCATCAGCATGGAGTTTCTTCATGCGCTTTAAACCAATATGAACTAAACGGTAGTGCCACAAATAAGTTGCACTATCATTATTAAACTTATATCTTTTGGCTTCAATACTATGAACACGTGTATTACTAGTATCAAGATTTAGAAAAAAATAGACCACTCATCAAGGGTGCATGACCATAAAAGATATTATTCATATAAATATAACAACCATTATTCTTTGATTTAAATGAATAACCGTCTCGCATCAAACAAGATCCAGATATAATGTTCATGCTTAACGCTGGCACCAAATAACAATTATTCAGGTGTAAAACTAATCCCGAAGGTAGATGTAGAGGTAGCATGCCGACGGCGATCACATTGACTTTGGAACCATTTCCCACGCGCATCGTCACCTTGTCCTTAGCCAATCTTCGCTTAATCCATAACCCCTGTTTCGAGTTGCAAATATTAGCAACAGAACCAGTATCAAATACCCAGGCGCTACTACGAGCATTAATAAGGTACACGTAAATAACATGTATATCACATATACCTTTCACTTTGCCATCCTTCTTCTCTGCCAAATACTTGGGGCAGTTCCGCTTCCAGTGACCAGTCCCTTTGCAGAAGAAGCACTGGCCTCGAGCTTAGGTCCAGACTTGGGCTTCTTCACTTGAGCAGCAACTTGCCTGCCGTTCTTCTTGAAGTTCCCCTTCTTCCCTTTACCCTTTTTCTTGAAACTGGTGGTCTTCTTGACCATGAACACTTGATGCTCCTTCTTGGTTTATACCTCCGAAGCTTTCGCATTGCAAAGAGCTCGGGAATCATCTTATCCATCCCTTGCATATTATAGTTCATCACGAAGCTCTTGTAGCTTGGTAGGAGTGATTGAAGAACTCCGTCAATGACACTATCAACTGGAAGATTAACTCCCAGCCGAGTTAAGTGATTGTGGTACCCAGACATTCTGAGTATGTGCTCACTGACAGAACTATTCTCCTCCATTTTCCAGCTGTAGAACTTATTGGAGACTTCATATCTCTCAATCCGGGCATTCACTTGAAATATTAACTTCAACTCCTGGAACATCTCATATGCTCCATGACGTTCAAAATGTTGTTGAAGTCCCGGTTCTAAGCCGTAAAGCATGGCACACTGAACTATCGAGTAGTCATCAGCTTTGCTCTGTCAGGTGTTCACAACATCTGGCGTTGCTCCTGCAGCGGGTTTGGCACCTAGCGGTGCTTCCAGGACGTAATTATTCTGTGCAGCAATGAGGATAATCCTCAGATCATGGACCAAGTCCGCATCATTGCTACTATCATCTTTCAACATAGTTTTTATCTAGGAATATATCAAAAATTCAACGGAACAACAACACGGGCCATCTATCTACAACAACATAGACATGCAAAATACTATCAGGTACTAAGTTCATGATAAATTAAAGTTCAATTAATCATATTACTTAAGAACTCCCACTTAGATAGACATCCCTCTAATCATCTAAGTGATCACGTGATCCATATCAACTAAACCATGTCCGATCATCACGTGAGATGGAGTAGTTTTCAATGGTGAACATCATTATGTTGAATACCGCTGAATCAAAGTATGACATGCTGGTAAGCAACTATTATCGCCCACAACTATTTGTGTTCTACTCATGCATATAACATCTACGCATAGACCTGGCTTGGATGCCACTGTTGGGGAACGCAGTAATTTCAAAAAAAAAATCCTACGCACACGCAAGATCTATCATGGTGATGCATAACAACGAGAGGGGAGAGTGTAGTCCACGTACCCTCGTAGACCGAAAGTGGAAGCGTTGTGACAACCCGGTTGATGTAGTCCTATGTCTTCACGATCCGACCGATCCTAGTACCGAAAGTATGGCACCTCCGCGATCTGCACACATTCGGCTCGGTGACGTCCCATGAACTCTCGATCCAGCTGAGTGTCAAGGGAGAGCTTCGTAAGCACGACGGCGTGATGACGGTGATGATGAAGCTACCGGCGCAGGGCTTCTCCTAAGCACTACAACGATATGAGCGAGGTGGATTATGGTGGGGGGGGGGGTCACCGCACATGGCTAAGAGATCAAAGATCAACTTGCGTGTCTATGGGGTGCCCCCCGTATATAAAGGAGTGGAGGATGGGAGGGTCGGCCCTCTATGGCGCGCCCTGGGAGGAGTCATACTCCCGCCGGGAGTAGGATTCCCCCCTATCCCTAGTTGGAGTAGGAGAGAAGGAAGTGTTGGGGAACGTAGCAATAATTCAGAATTTTCCTACGTGTCACCAAGCTCAATATAGGAGATACTAGCAACGAGAGAGAGATAGGGAGTGCATCTTCATACCCTTGAAGATCGCTAAGCGGAAGCGTTACAAGAACATGGTTGATGGAGTCGTACTCGCGGCGATTCAAATCGCGGAAGATCCGATCTAGCACCGAACGGACGGCGCCTCCGCGTTCAACACACGTACAGCCCGGGGACGTCTCCTCCTTCTTGATCCAGCAAGGGGAGAGGAGAAGTTGAGGGAGAGCTCCGGCAACACGACAGCATGGTGGAGGTTGTGGTATTTCTGCAGGGCTTCCCCAAGCACTACGGAGGAGGAGGAAGAGTTGGAGGAAGGAGGGGCTGCGCCAGGCAAGGGTGTGGCTGCCCTCTAGCTCCCTCAATATATATAGGGGGAAGGGGGGTGGAGGAGGCGCCCTAGGGTTCCCTAGGGGAGGGGCGGCGGCCACAGGGGAAACCCTAGATGGGTTTGGGCGCCCCCACCCCTAGGAAATTTGCCCCCCAAGCCGGGAGGGGTGGTTTCCCTAGGGGAGGCCCCCCACCTCTCCACGTTACGTGAGATGCGGTGGGAGGGGCACACAACCCCTTAGTGGGCTGATGTGCCCCCTCCCCTTGGCCCATAAGGCCCCCCAACGCTTGCCGGGGCCTCCGACACCCCTTTCGGACACGCTGATCGTCACCCGGTACTCCCAGAACAATTCCGGACTCCAATACCCTTCGTCCAATATATCGATCTTCACCTCCGGACCATTCCGGAGTTCCTCGTCACGTCCAGGATCTCATCTGGGACTCCGAACAACCTTCGGTAACCACATACTATTTCCCATAACAACTCTAGAAGGCCACCGAACCTTAAGTGTGTAGACCCTACGGGTTCGGGAACCATGTAGACATGACAGAGACATTCTCCGGCCAATAACCAACAGCGGGATCTGGATACCCATGTTGGCTTCCACATGTTCCACGATGATCTCATCGGATGAACCACGATGTCGGGGATTCAATTAACCCCGTATACAATTCCCTTTGTCCACCGGTATTTTACTTGCCCGAGATTCAATCGTCGGTATCCCAATACCTCGTTCAATCTCGTTACTGGTAAGTCTCTTGTAGCGACCCGACCCGAATGGGTCAAGTCTCTGTGCTTAAGTTTCATCCCTGGATCGGTATGCTGACACACACAGTACTCGAGGATTTATAACAAAGGTAAATCACATGTATAAATAACGTAAATACTATTACCTCAATCCATATAGCGGAAGCAACAAGGTTGTGGATTCCCATCAACACCAACAGCAAAGTTGAGTGTAGAAATCGTAACCCTAACGTATCACTTACTGTCAATGCGAAAAGTCTACAACATGAAACGTTGCAGCCCGAAAACGGGCCAGCACATGGAATATGCTGGCAATGTAACACATAGAGAGTAATGAAAGAATAAGCTATACTACATGCATGTATGGCTGGTGGAAAAGCTCTACGGTTATAAGGTTTTGCGAAAAGCCAATTTTTCCCTACTGCAAAGGAATAAATTTATTTAACTATCATGGTGGTTGTGAAACATTGAGAATGGTTGACAGCATTCTCAATCCCAATTAAAAGTACACATTAACAACCCAACAATATTAATTAGAAGTAACATGATGAGATTCACATGATATCCAAGTACTAGATACTCAAGATGTCCATAACCGGGGACACGGCAAATCATGATTAGTTTATACACTCTGGAGAGGTTTGCGCACTTTTCCCCACAAGACTCGATCGCCTCCGTTGGATTTCTCGCACTACATGATGTTTGAGAAACGGATGACCGAGACATAGTCTTTCAGAAGCACTAGCACCTTACTTGTGGGTAGACCGGTACACCTACTTTCCCCTACATCTGCTAGTCTACCCGTAAGAGTTCGCACAACTTAATCAACTATGCCAGAGCCCATAATGGCTTGTGGCTGCACACGCAAGTTTCTAGTTTGAATAATCTCATGATCCCTTTGAGCCTCGGTGGCGGTCCGAAGAAATACAGGCAAGTCCCGATAGAAACCAGGTGCCTCAATCCACCTAGATGTGTGTTTAAGTTGCCACCTTAAATAAACCATTAATTTAACAATCTCACATCTGTCATGGAATTCACTCACCCAATCCACGTCTACTAGCATAGCATGGCATAATAAGCAAACGTAGAAGTAACTCCCAAGGGATTGATAAAATAACAGGTAATAGGTACTACCTCAGCTACTTCCCATCCCACAATTTAATTAGATCCTAATCATGCAATGTGTTTGAGGATAGATCTAATGCATAAAAACTGGGTATGAGATGAAGTATGATCAAAGTGTTACTTGCCTGCAAAGTTGATGAAGATGATTCGCACTCAAAACTCTTGATAGGTCTACTCGTCATACTCCGGTCAATCTATCGTAATCAAGCAATAGTAGCCACACATAAGCAATCACTCAAAAAAAATCGGAAAGAACGAAGATACAATTCGGAAAACATCAAACCAAGCAAATGACTCTTGCAACATAAAACAATTTCTAACAGTACCAAAATTATGTGAATTTGGCCTTATCAGAAAGTTTAGGTCAAGAGCTACGATTTGCAAAAAGAATCAACTCAAACGGAGTTATAAAACTCAAGTTATGATCAAACAAAATTCCAATACAAATCTGTTTGAATTCAAATTTTAAAACTTTCAAAAACATGTTTGAGTTGGATTACTGGATAGAGGGGATCGTAACGAAGAAGTGGGCTTTGGTTTCGCTGAATTCCGACTTACGAGCAAAAACTTGTAGTCGTTTGAAAACCAGGGGCTAATCTGTGAATAAATATATTCACGGATAGGTCCCTGACCGAAATTAAAAAGAAAAAGAAAAACTCTACTGAGCGAACGTTCGCTGCCGAACGTTAACGAACGAAAAACCGTTCGCTCCAGATCTAATCTGACGAGCGTTCACTAATTAGAACTAACTAAAAAAACTGCATTTAGAAAGAAAAACCGACGAAAACCGGATCGGGCGGCGGTTATACCGGTTCGCGGAGGTTCGGCGGTTTTCACGAAAAAACCGGCGGCGGCGAGGTCGAACTCCGGCAACGGCGGGACGGTGGCGGCGGCCTGTCCCGGCCGGGCGGCTCCGGTGGTCTGTGAGGGCGGCGAAGGGGCCGGGGAGGGGCGGCGTGGCGAGGCGAGGAGGATGGCGGCGTCGGCGGTGGTCCGCAGAGGGCGGGACGGAGCGAGGCGGCGCTGGCGAAAAGGGCGGCGGTGGCGGGAGATGCGGGGCGAGGCGAGGAGAGAAGAGGGAGAGAGGGGCCCGGGGCGGCACCCTTTATAGGGGGAAAGGGGAGGCGCGACTTGGGGAAGGGGTAGGAGGAGGCCGGGGCGACCACGGCGAGCGGCGGCGGCGGCTCGGACTCGGGGAGTCCTGCTCGGGCACGCGCCAGAGAGACGGCGGCGCTGTTGGGCCGGTTGGGCTTCGGCCCAGTCGGTCCGAGGAGAAGATTTTTTTTTGACAGAAAAACAAAACAAATAAAGCAAAGAAAAATAAAAATATTATATAGGCATATAATATATCAAAATTTTCAGAAAAAGATTTCCTACAAGATGAACATTATTCTAGCTTCAAATAAAATACACACAAATTCAAATAAAACAAAGAGTGCTTCTGCTCTAATAAAATCCACTGAAAATCATTTTAAAAATACCAAAATGACTTCAAATTAATTTCTCTCCAATTTTCTGATGTAGGGAATCATGTTACCCTATTTTCCATATATTTTATTTTTGGAGAAAAATAATTTGAATAAAACTCAAATAACTCCAAATTGAAAATAAATTCAAAGGAACTTTGAATTTAACTCTTCGAAACTCCCAACTCATATTTCATATAATTTGAAGAAGTCATTTTATCTTCGCTCGTGAAAATCATTGAGTTGCATAAAGTTTTAGAATTGGAAATATTCTGAAATGAAATTCAAATATTTTCAACACCCCTTGTCATTTAAATAAATGGAAGAAGTCATGTCATCTTCTCTCCAGGGTTTTGTGATGAAAAGAATTTGAATTCCCGAAGATCATAAAAGCAAAAATGAAAGTTTGGGAAAGTCCTTTTATTCCACTCATTTAACTTTCGAAAAGTTTCGAATTTCACTCAATCAATCAAACAATCAATCAAACAATCAAAAATCTATCTATTTATTATAACATTCCAAAATTTAGAATTTTGGGATGTTTACAAAACTACCACCCTTAAAATGAATCTCGTCCTCGAGATTCGGAGAGGCTAGAAAGAAATGGGTTAGGGTAGGGGGTCTTCTCAAAATCCATCGATCATTTCCGGGGTCTCGGGTGCTACCACCCTTAGAAGCATGATTACGGTTCCACCAAAACTCATATACTCCATCCTTATTACTGACAGTGTCGGTCTTCTCAGATTTTCAGTATAATTCCTTCTCTGGCTCTTCCGTAGTGGCATAACCTTTTCCTCAATTTCTTCTGTCCTTTTATCTTGGTAAGGTTATTCCGAGATTGGGTCTTCATAGCTGATAGGTCTGGCGCCAATACTAAACAACTATCGATATCTCATGGTGGTCAACAATTATGGTTTCTCCTGCAAAAAACGGGTCTGGGTTGAACCTCACCGTATAACCTACGGTTGGCAAAAGCTGCCTTATACAAGGGAAAAAAATACTTATACCATTCTAAGGTTCAAACAAGGTTTTGATCGTCGTCTCTCTACTATAGGTAAGTCACTCGGATTTACCATCCCATATAGCAAGGCGAATAATAAGAGTAAGTCGGTATGGTGATCAATCCATCCCGCACCCAAATCATTACCTTGTACATGGTTTAGCGAATCTCGCGTTCTAACACTCAGTCATCCTCACAAGCATTGCAGCATTTCTCTTGTCGACGAACCAGGTTCGGAAAATCCATTGATTCTGCAAGCCAAACAAACATCTATCGTTTCTTCACAACTCTCAGGTTTTGCGTAAACTCCTATAAGATCGTCTGTCGATAAAATCGTAACTTCTTCCGGGGTTTTTCCTTCAGCAAGAGTGTGCTTGCTTCTTGGCAAGTCCTGGGGCCTATGGGTTATGGGCCATCTCATCACTTGCAATCCTTGAACACATCCTCGGGGCAACTGATCACTATTCCAACATTCAACTTCCAGGCATACTTAGAATCCATCCAATTGTATTGTCTTCCTTCCTTCTATTGGCACCAAACTAGACATCATTACTCAGACTCATCATGGAATTTCCATTGATACATATTTGCAACATCATACCTCCTTTATATCCAATAGTAATTCATCTCTTCATCCTCGTGGGATATCCCACATACCGAGATAAAAACTTATACTTATGAAGTCCATACTCCACTTCGTGTGACATCATTATCCTTTCCAGGGTCAAGCGTCCTTATAGGGGAATATTGGCCATCTCTGCATGGCACTTCTTCAACTGGGAAACGTGAAACACATAATGAACTCGACAGTCCTTGGGTGACTCCAACTTGTTGGCCACTTCTCTCATATGCTCCAAAACTCGGTATGGTCCTACAAATCTCGGGGCTAACTTTCCCTTAACTCCAAATCGTTTAACTCCTCGCAGAGGGGACACACGAAGAATTGCTCTATCTCCAATTTCATAGACTACCTCCTTGCGTTTTGAGTCTCCCATAACTCTTCCGCTGGATCGAGCTACCTTCAGTCTATCTCGAAGCAACTTAACATTCTCTTCTGACTCCTTGATCACATTTGGTCCAACTACTGACGGTCTCCAACTTCATCCCGCATCAAATGGTGTCTGGCTCCTTTTCCCATACAAAGCTTCAAAAGGGGCCATCTTCAAACTGGCTTGGTAACTTGTTGTTGTATGAGAACTCCGCGTAAGGTAGATTATCATCCCGACTAGATCCATAATCTAGCGCACACGCTATCAACATGTCCTCCAGAATCTGATTGACTCTCTCGATTTATCCATCGGTCTGCGGATGAAAGGCTGTACTGAACTCTAGCCTAGTACCCAAAGTCTGGTGCAGCTGATTCCAAAACTTTGAGGTAAACTGTGTTCTTCTATCTGATACGATGGTCCTCGGAACTCCATGCAGACATACGATCCTGGTCAATATATCTTGGCCAACTTCGCACTTGTATAGGTGGTTTCACTGGGATAAAGTGAGCCACTTTGGTCAAGTTTAATCAACTACTACCCAGATAGAATCATGTCTAGTTCGGGTTCGGGAAATCCGGTAATGAAATCCATGCCAAGCTTATCCCGCTTCCATTGAATTATCGGCATAAGTACATCGTAATCCTCTTTGGCTACGATGCTCTGCTTTTACTTTCTCTGGCATACATCACTTATGACTACATACTCAGCAATATCCTTCTTCATACCAGTCCACCAGAAACACTCCTTCAAATCCAAATACATCTTGGTGTTTCCAGGGAGAATCGAGTATGTGAGTCATGAGCCTCCTGAAGTATTAACTTCCTGATCTTTGCATTATTGGGCACATATACACGATCCTCGAATCATAAGATGTCGTGCTCATCCTTACGAAAACCTTTGGCCTTTCCTTTACTCATCCTCTCTTTTACCTCAGCAATCTCTTTGTCATCCTTCTGAGCTTCACGGATCTTTCTCAACAATGTAGACTGAACTTCCATTGCTGCAACAAAACCTTTGGGAACAATCTCCAACCGAAGTTCCCTGAGATCCTCAGCTAACTCCTTTGATAATCCTCCGATTATGAGGGTATTCGTCCTTGTTTTCTGTATGGTTGTGTCCTATTTCTCCACAAAGCTTGCATGCACTTTCTCCATATCATTTCCATAAGGCTTCAACTTCTGGGACACAAGCCAAGACTTTAATAAAGTCCACTTAAATTCCTTCCAGGTGGTTACTCCTTGCCATCCATTGATGGTTTGGTACATCCTCCACCAGGTAGCAGCACCTCTTTCAAAGAACGAAAGAGCATGCTGGGCCATATCCTTTCTGACTATAGGGTTATTCTCCATGTGATCCTCCATGTTCTGAATCCATAGGTCCAACTCCAATTGACTCATCGGTCCAGAAAATACAAGCTCATCTCCATTCATCCTCTATTGGGTCCAGGGGTTTTGGGGTGGGATAAGAGAGATAGAAGGGATGCACACAATACAAACAAAAGTTTTGAAAAGACAGGTTTTATTGTGGCTGTCGGAAAAAACATCAAACAAATGACAGCTCACAATCGTCGCATCTAACGCAAGTATATATCAGGGGTTGGGTCTTCTAATGGTCTATAGATATCAACGTCATCAAACTCTTCAAGTCTTGGTCATGTCTCTGGTGGCTCCTTCTGATCATGCTTGTCCTTCTCAAGTTCTTTTGCCAAATTATCTCTGTTGCTGCGTAGTCTCTCATGACGTCCTTTAATATTCCAGGGTTGCATTTCAGACTTCTAGGTTTCAAAATCCTTGGCATGAACCATGTCCTTCTATCCTTCAGCTCCTGACGAATCTCTTGTATCTCGAGGTTTTTGCTCCTCCAGCTTGGCTATTTTAATCTTCTGGGACCTGGGTTCTTCACGAACTGCTTCCTTGTCAAATACGGCTTCCTGCATATCCATCTTAAGGTTCCTGATGTAATGCTCCAGATCCCGGTGTTACATCAGCTAAGGTTAAAACTTCATATTGCTGATAGGTGCTCCATCAGCCTTCTACCATCCAATCCTTCCATGCATATGCATGCTTAACTCAGCACGGTGGCAATAGCATAAATGGACGATAACATCATGGATAGCCGTCTTTCTGCTCTTGTCATTTCCATGAGCTATCTCTCCATAGTTGATATCTCCTGCCTTAGGGTTTCCTTGACAAAAACTTTGAGTTTTTAACTCTCCATGCTCCGTTCTTACTCCAATACACCTTGATCTCGGGTATTGATAACTTCCATAGTCTGTCAAATTACATAAGTGTAACCTTCCAAGGTCATACCAAATCTGGAAATTTCTTCATATCCCTCAAATTCTCCTAGTCTTCGGAGTCTTCAACAGTTTTAATTTCCATTTACACGGTAAAATCCTCTTCATTCCAAATGGTCTTAGTTGTTCGATATCTTATCTCCTTGGAGTGGTCTCATCGGTCAACTCTTCGAGTGGTCAAAAGGGAAAAGGGTATGGTCTCACTAAAAGGGAATATTTGAATAAGCTCAGAAGAGAAGAGAGGTAAAAGATTCTTTTGAAAAGAAAGTTGTAGAGAAAAATCTTTCCTATGGGCTTGTCAGTTTCTAGGGTCACGTCCTACAGTCAACATGTGCTCTGATACCATCTTGTAGCGACCCGAACCGAATGGGTCAAGTCTCTGTGCTTAAGTTCATCCCTGGATCGGTATGCTGACACACACAGTACTCGAGGATTTATAACAGAGGTAAATCGCATGTATAAATAACGTAAATACTATTACCTCAATCAATATAGCGGAAGCAACAAGGTTGTGGATTCCCATCAACACCAACGGCAAAGTTGAGTGTAGAAATCGTAACCCTAACGTATCACTTACTCGTCGTCTAAAAAGTCTGCAACATGAAACGTTGCAGCCCGAAAACGGGTCAGCACATGGAATATGCTGACAATGTAACACATAGAGAGTAATGAAAGAATAAGCTATACTACATGCATATATAGCTGGTGGAAAAGCTCTATGGTTATAAGGTTTTGTGAAAAGCCAATTTTTCCCTACTGCAAAGGAATAAATTTATTTAACTATCATGGTGGTTGTGAAACATTGAGAATGGTTGACAAAATTCTCAATCCCAATTAAAAGTACTCATTAACAACCCAACAATATTAATTAGAAGTAACATGATGAGATTCACATGATATCCAAGTACTAGATACTCAAGATGTCCATAACCGGGGACACGGCTAATCATGATTAGTTTATACACTCGCAGAGGTTTATGACTTTTCCCCACAAGACTCGATCGCCTCCGTTGGATTTCTCGCACTACATGATGTTTGAGAAACGGATGACCGAGACATAGTCTTCCCGAAGCACTAGCACCTTACTTATGGGTAGATTGGTACACCTACTTTCCCCTACATCTGCTAGTCTACCCGTAAGAGTTCGCACAACTTAATCAACTATGCCAGAGCCCATAATGGCTTGTGGCTGCACACGGAAGTTTCTAGTTTGAATAATCTCATGATCCCTTTGAGCCTGGGTGGCGGTCCGAAGAAATACAGGCAAGTCCCGATAGAAACCAGGTGCCTAAATCCACCCAGATGTGTGTTTAAGTTGCCACCTTAAATAAACCATTAATTTAACAATCTCACATCTGTCATGGAATTCACTCAACCAATCCACATCTACTAGCATAGCATGGCATAATAAGCAAACGTAGAAGTAACTCCCAAGGGTTTGATAAAATAACAGGTAATAGGTACTACCTCAACTACTTCCCATCCCACAATTTAATTAGATCCTAATCATGCAATGTGTTTGAGGATAAATCTAATGCATAAAAACTGGGTATGAGATGAAGTATGATCAAAGTGTTACTTGCCTGCAAAGTTGATGAAGATGATTCGCACTCAAAACTCTTGATAGGTCTACTCGTCACACTCCGGTCAATCTATCATAATCAAGCAATAGTAGCCACACATAAGCAATCACTCAAAAAAATCGGAAAGAACGAAGAAACAATTCGGAAAACATCAAACCAAGCAAATGACTCTTGCAACATAAATTTTTTTCTAACAGTACCAAAATTATGTGAATTTGGCCTTATCAGAAAGTTTAGGTCAAGAGCTACGATTTGCAAAAAGAATCAACTCAAACGGAGTTATAGAACTCAAGTTATGATCAAACGAAATTCCAATACAAATCTGTTTGAATTCAAATTTTAAAACTTTCAAAAACCTGTTTGAGTTGGATTACTGGATAGAGGGGATCGTAACGAAGAAGTGGGCGTTGGTTTCGCTGAATTTCGACTTACGAGAAAAAATTTGTAGTCGTGTGAAAACCAGGGGCTAATCTGTGAATAAATATATTCACGGATAGGTCCCTGACCGAAATTAAAAAGAAAAAGAAAAACTCTACTGAGCGTTAACGTCACGCCGAACGTTAACGAACGAAAACCGTTCGCTTCCGCATCTAATCTAACGAGCGTTCACTAATTAGAACTAACTAAAAAACTGCGTTTAAAAAGAAAAACCGACGAAAACCGGATCGGGCGGCGGTTATACCGGTTCGCGGAGGTTCGGCGGTTTTCATGAAAAAACCAGCGGCGGCGAGGTCGAACTCTGGCAACGGCGGGACGGTGGCGGCAGCTCTGGTCCGGCCGGGGCGGCGGCTCCGGTGGTCAGAGGGCGCCAAGGGGTGAGGGGCGGGCGGGCGAGGCGAGGAGGATGGCGGCGTCGGCGGTGGTCCACGGGGGCGGGACGGAGCAAGGCGGCGGCGCCGGATCTCGCCGGCGGTGGCGAAAAGAGCGGCGATGGCGGGAGATGCGGGGCGAGGCGAGGAGAGAAGAGGGAGAGAGGGCTCAAGGCGCCTCCTTTATAGGGGGAAAGGGGAGGCGCGGCTTGGGGAAGGGGTAGGAGGAGGCCGGGGCGACCACGGCGAGCGGTGGCGGCGGCTCGGACTCGGGGAGTCCTGCTCGGGCACGCGCGAGAGAGACGACGGCGTTGTTGGGCCGGTTGGGCTTCGGCCCAGTTGGTCCGAGGAGAATTTTTTTTAACAGACAAACAAAACAAATAAAGCAAAGGAAAATAAAAATATTATATAGGCATATAATATATCAAAATTTTCAGAAAAAGATTTTCTACAAGATGAACATTATTCTAGCTTCAAATAAAATACACACAAATTCAAATAAAACAAAGTGTGCTTCTGCTCTAAAAAAATCCACTGAAAATCATTTTAAAAATACCAAAATGACTTCAAATTAATTTTTCTCCAATTTTCTGAGGTAGGGAATCATGTTACCCTATTTTCCATATATTTTACTTTTGGAGAAAAATAATTTGAATAAAACTCAAATAACTCCAAATTGAAAATAAATTCAAAGTCTTTGAAACTCCCAACTCATATTTCATATAATTTGAAGAAGTCATTTTATCTTCGCTCGTGAAAATCATTGAGTTGCATAAAGTTTTAGAATTGGAAATATTCTCAAATGAAATTCAAATATTTTCAACACCCCTTGTCATTTAAATAAATGGAAGAAGTCATGTCATCTTCTCTCCAGGGTTTTGTGATGAAAAGAATTTGAATTCCCGAAGATCATAAAAGCAAAAATGAAAGTTTGGGAAAGTCCTTTTATTCCCTCTCATTTAACTTTCAAAAAGTTTCGAATTTCACTCAATCAATCAAATCTATCTATTTATTATAACATTCCAAAATTTAGAATTTTGGGATGTTGCATCTCTTTACTCGTTCCGTAATGCATGATCCTGTGGCTAACTCATTAGTCACATTGAGCTCATTATGATGATGCATCACCGAGTGGGCCCAGAGATACCTCTCCGTCATACAGAGTGACAAATCCCATTCTCGATTCGTGCCAACTCAACCGATACTTTCGGGGATACCTGTAGTGCACCTTTATAGCCACCCAGTTACGTTGTGACGTTTGGTACACCCAAAGCATTCCTACGGTACCCGGGAGTTGCACAATCTCATGGTCTGAGGAAATGATACTTGACATTAGAAAAGCTCTAGAAAAACGAACTACACGATCTTGTGCTATGCTTATGATTGGTCTTGTCCATCACATCATTCTCCTAATGATGTGATCCCGTTATCAATGACATCCAATGTCCATGGTGAGGAAACCATAACCATCTATTGATCAACGAGCTAGTCAACTAGAGGCTTACTAGGGACATGTTGTGGTCTATGTATTCACACATGTATTATGGTTTCCAATTAATACAATTATAGCATGAACAATAGACAATTATCATGAACAAGGAAATACAATAATAACCATTTTATTATTGCCTCTAGGGCATATTTCCAACAGTCTCCCACTTGCACTAGAGTCAATAATCTAGTTCACATCACTATGTGATTGTAATGAATCCAACACCCATGGGGTTTGTTCATATCTCGCTTGTGAGAGAGGTTATTAGTCAACGGGTCTGAACCTTTCAAATCCGTGTGTGCTTTACAAATTTCTATGTCATCTTGTAGATGCAGCTACCACGCGCTACTTGGAGCTATTCCAAATAACTGCTCTACTATACGAATCCGGTTTACTACTCAGAGTCATCCGGATCAGTGTCAAAGTTTGCATCGACGTAACCCTTTACGATTTAACTCTTTACCACCTCCATAATCGAGAAAATTCCTTAGTCTACTAGTTACTAAGGATAAATTCGATCATTGTCAAGTGATCCATTCTGGATCACTCTTGTACCCTATGACCGACTCATGGCATGGCACACTTCAAAAGCGGTACACAAAGATAGCATACTGTTGAGCCTACGTCTAAAGCATAGGGGACGACCTTCATCCTTTCTCTCTCTTCTGCCGTGGTCAGGTCTTGAGTCTTACTCAATACTCACACCTTGTAACACAGCCAAGGACTCCTTCTTTGTTGGTCTATTTTGAACTCCTTCAAAATCTTGTCACGGTATGTATTCATTTGGAAGTATTATTAAGCGTTTTTGATCTATCCTTATAGATCTTGATGCTCAATGTTCAAGTAGATTAATCCAGGTTTTCCATTGAAAAACACTTTTCAAATAACCATGTATGCTTTCCAGAAATTCTACATCATTTCTGATCAACAATATGTTAACAACATATACTCATCAAAAATTCTATAGTGCTCCCACTCACTTCTTTGGAAATACAAGTTTCTCATAAACTTTGTATAAACCCAAAATCTTTGATCATCTCATCAAAGCGTACATTCCAACTCCGAGATGCTTACTCCAGTCCTTAGAAGGATTGCTGGAGCTTTGCGTACTTCTTAGCATCTTTCAGGATTGACAAAACCTTCTGGTTGTATCACATATAACCTTTCCTCAAGAAAATTGTCAAGGAACCAATGTTTTGACATCCTATCTGCAAGATTTCATAAATAATGCAGTAACTTCTAATATAATTCCAACAGACTCTTAGCATCGCTACGAGTGAGAGAGTCTCATCGCAGTCAACTCCTTAAACTTGTCGGAAAACATCTTAACGACAAGTCGAGCTTTCTTAATGGTGACACTTACCATCATTGTCCGTCTTTGTTTTAAAATCCATCTGCACCCAACAGCCTTACGACCATCAAGTAGTTCTTCCAAAGTCTACACTTTGTTTTTATACATGGATCCTCTCTCGGATTTTATGGCCTCGAGCCATTCGTCGGAATCCGGGCCCACCTTCGCTTCTCCATAGCTCGTAGGTTCATTGTTGTCTAGCAACATGACTTCCAAGACAGGATTACGTACCACTCTGAAGTAGTACGCATCATTGTCGACCTACGAGGTTTGGTAGTGACTTGATCTGAAGCTTCATGATCACTATCATAAGCTTCCACTTCAATTGGTGTAGGTGCCATAGGAACAACTTCCTGTGCCCTGCTACACACTAGTTGAAGTGACGGTTCAATAACCTCATCAAGTCTCCACCATCCTCCCACTCAATTCTTTCGAGAGAGAAACTTTTCCTCGAGAAAGGACCCATTTCTAGAAACAATCACTTTTGCTTCCGGGTCTGAAATAGGAGGTATACCCAACAGTTTTGGGTATTCTATGAAGATGCATTTATCCGCTTTGGGTTCGACCTTATCAGCCTGAAACTTTTCCACATAAGCGTCGCAGCCCCAAACTTTTGAGAAACGACAGCTTAGGTTTCTCTAAACCATAGTTCATATGGTGCCGTCTCAACAGAATTGCGTGGTGCCCTATTTAAAGTGAATGCGGTTGTCTCTAATGCCTAACCCATAAACGATAGTGGTAATTCGATAAGAGACATCATGGTATGCACCATATCCAATAGAGTACAGTTATGATGTTCGTTCACACCATCACACTATGGTGTTCTAGGCGGTATTAGTTGTGAAACAATTTCCACAATGTCTTAATTGTGTGCCAAACTCGGAACTCAGATATTCATCTCTATGATCATATCATAGACATTTTTTCCTCTTGTCACGACGATCTTCAACTTCACTCTGAAATTACTTAAACCTTTCAATAATTCAGACTTGTGTTTCATCAAGTAAATATACTTAGCATCTACTCAAATCATCTGTGAAGTAAGAACATAACGATATCCACTGCATGCCTCAGCACTCATTGGACTGCACACATCAAAATGTATTTCTACCAACAAGTTGCTTTCTTGTTCCATCTTACTGAAAACGAGGCCTTTCAGTCATCTTGCCCATGTGGTATGATTTGCATGTCTCAAGTGAGTCCAAATGATCCATCAGTATGGAGTTTCTTCATGCATATATACCAATAGACATGGTTCGCATGTCTCAATCTTTTCAAAAATGAGTGAGTCCAAAGATCCATCAACATGGAGCTTCTTCATGCGTTTTATACCAATATGACTCAAATGGCAGTGCCACAAGTATGTGGTACTATCATTACTATCTTATATCTTTTGGCATGAACATGTGTATCACTACCATCGAGATTCAATAAACCATTCATTTTAGGTGCAAGACCATTGAAGGTATTATTCAAATAAACAGAGTAACCATTATTCTCCTTAAATGAATAACCGTATTGTGATAAACATAATCCAATCATGTCTATGCTCAATGCAAACACCAAATAACAATTATTTAGGTTTAACACCAATCCCGATGGTAGAGGGAGCGTGCGATGTTTGATCACATCAACCTTGGAAACACTTCCAACACATATCGTCATCTCTCCTTTAGCTAGTCTCCATAGCCTTTTATTTCGAGTTACTAACACTTAGCAACCGAACCGGTATTTATTACCCTGGTGCTACTAGGAGTACTAGTAAAGTACACAATAATATAACATGTATTCAAAATACTTTTGTCGACCTTGCCAGCCTTCTCATCTACCAAGTATATAGGGTAGTTCTGTTGGGGAACGTTGCAGAAAATAAAAAAAATTCCTACGGTTTCACCAAGATCAATCTATGAGTTCATCTAGCAACGAGAGAGAGGAGTGCATCTACATACCCTTATAGATCGAGCGGAAGCGTTCAAGGGAACGGGGTTGAGGGAGTCGTACTCGTCGTGATACAAATCACCGGAGATCCTAGCGCCGAACGGACGGCACCTCCGCGTTCAACACACGTACGGTCAGCGTGACGTCTCCTCCTTCTTGATCCAGCAAGGGGGAAGGAGAGGTTGAGGAAGAGAGCTCCAGCAAAGACGACGGCGTGGTGGTGGTGGAGAGGCAAGATACTCGGCAGGCTTCGCCAAGCTCTTAACGGAGGAGGAGAGGTGTTGGGGAGGGGAGGGGCTGCGCCTTGGATGTTGTGTGCAGCCCTCCCCTCGCCCCTCTATTTATAGGGGAAGGGGGAAGGGGGTCGGCCCCCTCTAGATGAGATCTAGAGGGGGGGGGGGGCGGCGGCCAAGGGGAGGGGGCTTGCCCCCCCAAGCAAGGGGGGCGCCCCCACTAGGGTTTCCCCCACAACCCTAGGCGCATGGGCCCAAGGGGGGATGCGCCCAGCCCTCAAGGGGCCGGTTACCTGCCCACTACGGCCCATGAGGCCCTCCGAGATAGGTGGCCCCTCCTGGTGGACCCTCGGAACCCCTCCGGTGGCCCCGGTACAATACCGATATGCCCCCGAACCTTTCCGGTGACCGTATGACAACTTCCCATATATAAATCTTCACCTCCGGACCATTCCGGAACTCCTCGTGACGTCCGGGATCTTATCCGGACTCGAACAACATTCGTTAATCACATACAAGTCTTCCTAATAACCCTAGCGTCCACCGAACCTTAAGTGTGTAGACCCTACGGGTTCAGAATCATGAACATGACCGAGACAGCTCTCCGGTCAATAACCAACAGTGGGATCTGGATACCCATGTTGGCTCCCACATGTTCCACGATGATCTCATCGGATGAACCACGATGTCGAGGATTCAAGCAACCCCGTATACAATTCCCTTTGTCAATCGGTACGTTACTTGCCCGAGATTCGATCGTCGGTATCCCAATACCTCGCTCAATCTCGTTATCGCAAGTCAATTTACTCAGAACGCATAATGCATGATCCCGTGATCAAACACTTGGTCACTTTGAGCTCATTATGATGATGCATTACCGAGTGGGCCCAGAGATACCTCTCCGTCATACGGAGTGACAAATCCCAGTCTCGATCCGTGTCAACCCAACAGACACTTTCGGAGATACCCGTAGTATACCTTTATAGTCACCTAGTTACGTTGCAACGTTTGGTACACCCAAAGCACTCCTACAGTATCCGGGAGTTACAAGATCTCATGGTCTAAGGAAAAGATACTTGTGTTACGCCCAATATGCGACCCTATCCAAAAGGAACTCGACGGTCCCACCAAGGATAGACCCGCATATTGAAACGCTTTTGCAAGGTGGATATCATTACATCAACATTACATAATAGATGGGGATACATACATAAGGCACAAATGCCACAAGAATACATCAACTTCATACACGATCAACATCCGACTACGGATGAAACATAAACAGAAACTCAAACGACATCCACCACGCTAGCCCAGCTGCCGACCTGGAACCTATCCCCTGATCGAAGAAGAAGCAGAAGAAGAACTCCAACACAAGCAAACATCGCTCTCACGTCATGATCATCGCAAACCTGAACCTGCAACTGGTGGTGTAGTAATCTGTGAGCCACGAGGACTCAGCAATCCCATTACCATGGGTATCAAGACTAGCAAAGCTTAAGTAGGAAAGGAAGGGATAAAATGGTGAGGTTGCAGCAGCGACTAAGCATATATGGTGGCTAAAATACGCAAATGAGAGCGAGAAGAGAAACAAAGGAACGGTCGTCAACTAGTAATGATCAAGAAGTGATCCTGAACTCCTACTTACGCCGACATAACCCGTAAAACCGTGTTCTCCTTTCGATCAACCCCGAAAGAGACACTCACGGTTACGCACACGGTTGGTGTATTTTAATTGAGATCAACTTCGGGTTTTCTACAACCGAACATTAACAAATTCCCATCTGCCACATAACCGCGGGCACGACTTTCGAAAGTTTATACCCTGCAGGGGTGTCCCAACTTAGCCCATGATAAGCTCTCGCGATCAACGAAGGATATTCCTTCTCCCCGGGAAGCCCGATTAGTCTCGGAATCCCGGCTACAAGACATTTCACAGCAATAAGACAAGACCAAGAAGACCTCGGCGCGACACCACAGTAGTAGCCACAGATCTCGTCCCAGGCCACGACCGGATGAGCAGTCCGTACAACTAAAACGAAACCTCAAGTTTCGTTGAGGGGGTGCTGCAAAGCACTCTAGTTTGGACCAACACTTAGACAAGCATTGGCCCGGGGGGCTGAATAAAGATGACCCTTGGGTTAATTACTCCCAAGGGAAATGTAGGTGGTGGTGAAGCAAATGGTAAAACCAATGTTGGGCCTTCTTTGGAAAAGTCTTATTCAAAGCGAACTGTCAAGGGGGTCCCATAAATCACCCGACCGCATTAGGGACGCAAAATCCGGGAACATAACACCGATATGACGGAAACTAGGGCGGCAAGAGTGGAACAAAACACCAGGCATAAGGCCGAGCCTTCCACCCTTTACCAAGTATATAGATGCATTAATAATATAAGATATATTGTGATATCCCAACAGTAAACATGTTCCAACAAGGAACAACATCTCCTTGTTCCGACAAGGAACAAACTTCATCTTCACCTGCAACTAACAACGCTATAAGAGGGGCTGAGCAAAGCGGTAACATAGCCAAACAACGGTTTGCTAGGAAGGGTGCAAAAGGTTAGAGGCTGACATGGCAATTAGGTAGGCTTGAGCAACAGGTGATAGGTATCGCAACATAGCGGTAGAACGAAACAACTAGCATGGCAATGATAGTAGTGAGATCCAGGGTAGCGGTCATCTTGCCTGAAATCCCGCAAGGAAGAAGAACGAGTCCATGAAGAAGATGAACGGAAGTAGCCGAACCAAGCGTAGACGAACGAATCCTCACGATCGCAACGGAACAGGAACTAACAAGAAGAAGCACACAACATAGTAAACACACCACACATGAACAAGACATGATGCACAATGATGCATGACAAGCTACATGAAGCTACTCATGGCAAGGGATGATGCAAACAAGAGCAACACATCAAGGCAAGTTTAAATGAGGCCGGAAACAACATATAACAACTCCGGTAAGCCCTCATATGCAAATTTCGAAATTGGTCCAGATCTGAATAACTTTATGTTCAAGTTGTTAAACAGCAAGTTAAAATGCACCAAGATGATCTACACGAAATTCTAGTCAAGTTACATAAAATGCACCTAGAAGATATGAGCAAAACAAGTTAAACATGGCATTGATGCAAAATGCACAAACATCAAGCAAAACACCTCAAAACAAGGATGCAACATGATAATATGAAGCTACATGCAAAATCAAGCAAGTTTCATATAGAGCACACTCAAAACGGAGCAACGGTTCAACACATACACCCTATACAAGTTATAGCAACAATCTGTCCAAAACAGCAACTAGGCATATTGCAAGCATCAAAACAATAAGCTAAAGCATCTTAACATAATAACAAAAGGCATGGGCATGATCTACAGGTAAAGCATTACAAAACATGAACACTGAGCTATCTCCAGAAACAACTAGAACATGCTCAAAAACACATGGCAAGATTGCAAGTGATAACAGTTTCAGGCATTGGCAGAAATAACATCAGGTTGCAATGTTTAGAGCTATCAAACAACATTTACAGGAACTTAACATGGAAAATAAAGGCATGCCATGAATCTAATAATTGCATAGAACAAAAGTCCTTTAGTGACCATAAGCCAAAAAGGATCCGAAAAATATAGTAACACCCATGTCAATATCGAAAGTTTCGTTAACAGATTCAGCAACATGGCATGTCAAAAACTGATAACAAGTAGGCATGTTTACAAGCTCAATGCACTCACTACAGAGCCTTATATGAAAAACTAAGCATACATACATCAAGAAGACATGACATAGAAGACATACATGGCAAGAACAAGAACATAGCATATACGGATCAACCACAACAAGCTTGGCAAAATTGAATAACATGTAAACAATCTGCCAGGAAACATTTGATAGCAAAAGTAGAGCTCGATTGACTCAAGCTAGACTACTCCATAATTGCAAACAAGGGCATGGATGGATAGAGTAAAACATGTATAACAAAACATCCTTACTGAAGTATCACAAAATATGCATGGAACTCTATGTAGCATCAAGTTAACATGGCATCAAAATATCAGCAAAACAGGGCTGAAATCAGCAACAACAAGACACCTAGTTTGCATGGATGTGCTAGTCACCACATAGATCACAAAAATACATAGCAAGCACCACTTGGAATAAGACATGGCATATTTCAAAACACATGTAGGACTCAAGTCCATAGGATGCACACATAAATCATGGCAAAAATGACGAAAGTGCAAGTTCTGATAAAATCAGAAACTAACATCACATAGCACTCTTGCAACAGCATTTAGGGCAACAAGATGAGCTCAAATGAACATGATGCAATGAGATGAAATGATCTACTCTTCGAGGCGAACATTTTGACATATTATACGCTCAAAACGGAGCAACGATGACAGAGATATGATGCAATGAAAATGCAATAAAATAACAAAATGCTCGGGACTTCCGGGACGAAGTGGTACGGGACGAGCGGAGGCGTTTGGATCGTCGTGCGGGTGGATCTGATCCCACCCGCCGGATCCGGCGCCGGTGAGGTCTCCGGCGAGCTCTCCGGCGAGGGGAAGGCCGGCGAGGGGCGCGAGATGACGGAGTAGGTCGGGGAGGGCGCGGGGACGCGGATCCCGGCGAGAGGCGAGGCACCCGGCGAGGGAGGCGAGGCAGACGCGGCGGCGCCGGGCGCCGGACGGAGGTAGACGGCGGCGGGCGGAGCTGCGCGGCCCGGCGAAAGCACCGGGCTTCCCGGGCGGCGAGGCGATTTCGAGCCAGCGCGGAGGAGGCCGGAGCGAGGCGGCGGGCGGTACCATGGCGGGCGCGCAGACGGGAGGCGGGCGGCGCATGGCAGGGTCCGGCCATGGGCGGCGGCGCAGGCGACGCCGGGCGAGGGAGGCGGACGGACCGACGGGCGGCGGCGGCGGCGGGACGCTGGCTCGGGCGGCGGCGCAACCGGGCGGCGGCGGGCGAGGAGCGGTTCGCTGGGTTCTTGGATGGGTTTCCGCGGCCGCGGGCGGCGCGCTGGTCGGGCGGGCGACGTGGCAGCCCCAGAGTGGCTGGGCGCGGGCGGCGGGTGACGTGGCGCCGTCCGATTGGCCGGGCGGCGGCGGACACGTCCGGCGGCGGGGTGGACACGTCCGGTGGCTGCGGGAGGAGCTAGACTAGTGTTTTGGACCCGAAATTTCGAAGGGGGATCTAGTTTTATAGGTAGAGGGAGCTAGGAGAGTCCAAATGAGGTGCGGTTTTCGGCCACGCGATCGTGATCGAACGACCGAGAGCATGGAGGGGAGTTTGGTGGGTTTTGGGCCACTTTGGAAGGGGAGTTGGGCTGCAACAAAAGAGGCTTTTGCGGTTACCCGGTTAACTGTTGGAGTACCAAACGACCTCCAAATGATCCGAACTTGACAAAGCGGTTCACCGGTGCTATACCAAGGCCGCTTGACAAACCTCGGGCATTCCGAGAACGTTTGACACCCGCACATGAAAAGAGGTAAAAGGGGCGCCGGAGACATAGGAGTGCGGATTGCGAAAGCGGACAACGGGAAAAAGCTCGGATGCATGAGACGAACACGTATGCAAAATGAAATGCACATGACGACATGATATGAAATGCATATGATGACATGACAAAGAGAGACACGCAAACACCTGACATGGCAACGACGGCGAATAACTGACGGACACCTGGCGCATCGAATCCGGGGCGTTACAACTTGACATTGGAAAAGCTCTAGCAAACGAACTACACGATCTTGTGCTATGCTTAGGATTGGGTCTTGTCCATCACATCATTCTCCTAATGATGTGATCCCGTTATCAACGACATCTAATGTCCATAGTCAGGAAACCATGACTATGAGTTGATCAACGAGCTAGTCAACTAGAGGCTTACTAGGGACATGTTGTGGTCTATGTATTCACACATGTATTACGATTTCCGGATAACACAATTATAGCATGAGCAACAGACGATTATCATGAACAAGGAAATATAATAATAATCTTTTATTATTTCCTCTAGGGCATATTTCCAACAGTCTCCCACTTACACTAGAGTCAATAATCTAGTTACATTGTGATGAATCGAACACCCATAGAGTTCCGGTGTTGATCATGTTTTGCTCACGGAAGAGGTTTAGTCAACGGGTCTGCGACATTCAGATCCGTATGCACTTTGCAAATATCTATGTCTCCATCTTGAACATTTTCACGGATGGAGTTGAAACGACGCTTGATGTGCCTTGTCTTCTTGTGAAACCTGGGCTCCTTGGCAAGGGCAATAGCTCCAGTGTTGTCACAGAAGAGAGTGATCGGCCCCGACGCATTGGGTATGACTCCTAGGTCGGTGATGAACTCCTTCATCCATATTGCTTCATGCGCTGCCTCCGAGGCTGCCATGTACTCCGCTTCACATGTAGATCCCGCCACGATGCTCTTCTTGCAACTGCACTACCATCGCTCCACGATTCAACATATACACGTATCCGGTTTGTGACTTAGAGTCATCCAGATCTGTGTCGAAGCTAGCATCGACGTACCCCTTTACGAAGAGCTCTTCGCCACCTCCATAAACGAGAAACATGTCCTTTGTCCTTTTCAGGTACTTCAGGATATTCTTAACCGTTGTCCAGTGTTCCTTGCCGGGATTACTTTGGTACCTTCCTACCAAACTTACGGCAAGGTTTACATCAGTCCGGTACACAAGATGGCATACATAATAGATCCTATGGCTGAGGCATAGGGGATGACACTCATCTCTTCTTTATCTTCTGTCGTGGTCGGGCATTGAGCCGAGCTCAATCTCGCACCTTGCAATATAGGCAAGAACCCTTTCTTGGACTGATCCATATTGAACTTCTTTAATATCTTATCAAGGTATGTGCTTTGTGAAAGACCTATGAGGCGTCTCGATCTATCTCTATAGATCTTGTTGCCTAATATGTAAGCAGCTTCTCCAAGGTCCTTCATTGAAAAACACTTATTCAAGTAGGCCTTAATGCTGTCCAAGAGTTATATATCATTTCCCATCAAGAGCATGTCATCTACATATAATATGAGAAATGCTACAACGCTCCCACTCACTTTCTTGTAAACGCAGGCTTCTCCATAAGTGCAAGATAAACCCAAACGCTTTGATCATCTCATCAAAGCGAATGTTCCAACTCCGAGATGCTTGCACCAGTCCATAAATGGATCATTGGAGCTTGCATACCTTGTTAGCATTCTTAGGGTTGACAAAACCTTACGGCTGCATCATATACAGTTCTCCTTAAGATAGCCGTTAAGGAATGCCGCTTTTGACGTCCATCTCGCCATATCTCATAATCATAGTATGCGGCTATTGCTAACATGATTCGGATGGACTTCAGCTTCGCTACGGGAGAGAAAGTCTCATCGTAGTCAACCCCTTGAACTTGCCGATAACCCTTAGCGACAAGTCGAGCTTTATAGATGGTAACATTACCATCTGCGTCCGTCTTCTTCTTAAAGATCCATTTGTTTTCTATCGTCGCCGATCATCGGGCAAGTCTGTCAAAGTCCATACTTTGTTTTCATACATGGATTCTATCTCGGATTGCATGGCTTCAAGCCATTTGTTGGAATCTGGGCCCGCCATCGCTTCCTCATAGTTCGAAGGTTCACCGTTGTCTAACAACGTGATTTCTAGGACAGGGTTGCCATACCACTCTGGCATGGAACGTGTCCTTGTAGACCTACAAAGTTTAGTAGCAACTTGATCCGAAGTACCTTGATCATCATCATTAATTTCCTCTCTAGTCGGTGTAGGCACCACAGGAACATTTTCCTGAGCTGCACTACTTTTCGGTTCAAGAGGTAGTACTTTATCGAGTTCTACTTTCCTCCCACTTACTCCTTTCGAGAGAAACTCTTTTTCCAGAAAGGATCCGTTCTTGGCAACAAAGATCTTACCTTTGGATCTAAGGTAGAAGGTATACCCAATGGTTTCCTTAGGGTATCCTATGAAGACGCATTTTTCCGACTTGGGTTCGAAGCTTTTCAGGTTGAAGTTTCTTGACATAAGCATCATCCCCAAACTTTTAGAAACGACAGCTTAGGTTTCTTCCCGAACCATAATTCATACGGTGTCGTCTCAACAGATTTAGACGGAGCCCTATTTAAAGTGAATGTAGCTGTCTCTAGTGCGTATCCCCAAAATGATAGCGGTAAATCGGTAAGAGACATCATAGATCGCACCATATCCAATAGAGTGCGATTACGACGTTCGGACACACCATTACGCTGAGGTGTTCCAGGCGGCGTGAGTTGTGAAACGATTCCACATTTCCTTAAGTGCCTACTAAATTCGTGACTTAAATATTCTCCTCCACGATCTGGTCGTAGGAACTTTATCTTTCGGTCACATTGATTCTCTACCTCATTCTGAAATTCCTTGAACTTTTCAAAGGTCTCAGACTTGTGTTTCATCAAGTAGACATACCCATATCTACTCAAGTCGTCAGTGAGAGTGAGAACATAACGATATCCTCCACGAGCCTCAATGCTCATTGGACCTCACACATCAGTATGTATGATTTCCAATAAGTTGGTTGCTCGCTCCATTGTTCCGGAGAATGTAGTCTTGGTCATTTTGCCCATGAGGCATGGTTCGCATGTGTCAAATGATTCATAATAGAGAGACTCTAAAAGTCCATGAGCATGGAGCTTCTTCATGCGCTTGACACCAATGTGACCAAGGCTGCAGTGCCACAAGTATGTGGGACTATCGTTATCAACTTTACATCTTTTGGTATTCGCACTATGAATATGTGTAACATCACGTTCGAGATTCATTAAGAATAAACCATTGACCATCGGGGCATGACCATAAAACATATCTCTCATATAAATAGAACAACCATTATTCTCGGATTTAAATGAGTAGCCATCTCGTATTAAACGAGATCCAGATACAATGTTCATGCTCAAACTTGGTACTAAATAACAATTATTGAGGTATAAAACTAATCCCGTAGGTAAATGTAGAGGTAGCGTGCCGACGGCGATCACATCGACCTTGGAACCATTCCCGACGCCAAGATCGTCACCTCTTCCTTCGCCAGTCTCCGCTTATTCCGCAGCTCCTGCTTTGAGTTACAAATATGAGCAACAACACCGGTATCAAATACCCAGGAGCTACTACGAGCACTGGTAAGGTACACATCAATTACATGTATATCACATATACCTTTAGTAAGGCCGGCCTTCTTGTCCGCTAAGTATTTGGGGCAGTTCTGCTTCCAGTGACCCTTCCCTTTGCAATAAAAGCACTCAGTCTCAGGCTTGCGTCCATTCTTTGACTTCTTCCCAGCAACTGGCTTACCGGGCGCGGCAACATCCTTGCCTTCCTTCTTGAAGTTCTTCTTACCCTTGCCTTTCTTGAACTTGGTGGTTTTATTGACCATCAACACTTGATGTTCTTTGTTGATTTCTACCTCACGACTTCAGCAGATTGAAAATACTTCAGGAATAGTTTTCACCATCCCCTGCATATTGTAGTTCATCACAAAGCTCTTGTAGCTCGGTGGGAGCGACTGAAGGATTCTGTCAATGACCGCCTCGTCCGGGAGGTTAATATCCAGCTGGAACAAGCGGTTGTGCAACCCATACATTTTGAGTATGTGCTCACTGACAGAACTATTTTCCTCCATCTTACAACTATAGAACTTGTCGGAGACTTCATATCTCTCGACCCGGGCGTGAGCTTGGAAAACCATTTTCAGCTCCTCGAACATCTCATATGCTCTGTGTTGCTCAAAACGCTTTTGGAGCCCTGGTTCTAAGCTGTAAAGCATGCCGCACTAAATGAGGGAGTAATCATCAAGACGTGATCGCCAAGCATTCATAACGCCTTGGTTCTTCGCATGGGTGCTGCACCTAGCGGTCCTTCTAGGACATATGCTTTCTTGGCAGCTATGAGGATGATCTCGTGTTCCGGACCCAGTCCGTATAGTTGCTGCCATCATCTTTCAGCTTGGTTTTCTAGGAACGCGTTGAAGTTCATGTTGACATGAGCGTTGGCCATTTGATCTACAAGAAATTTTTGCAAAGATTTTAGACTAAGTTCATGATAATTAAGTTCATCTAATCAAATTATTTAATGAACTCCCACTCAGATTAGACATCCCTCTAGTCATCTAAGTGTTACATGATCCGAGTCGACTAGGCCGTGTCCGATCATCACGTGAGACGGACTAGTCATCATCGGTGAACATCTCCATGTTGATCGTATCTTCCATATGACTCATGTTCGACCTTTCGGTCTCTGTGTTCCGAGGCCATGTCTGTACATGCTAGGCTCGTCAAGTTAACCTAAGTGTTTTGCATGTGTAAAACTGTCTTACACCCGTTGTATGTGAACGTTAGAATCTATCACACCCGATCATCACGTGGTGCTTCGAAACAACGAACTGTCGCAACAAATATACGCTAGGGGGAACACTTTCTTGAAATTATAATGAGGGATCATCTTATTTACTACCGTCGTTCTAAGTAAACAAGATGCAAAAACATGATAAACATCACATGCAATCAAATAGTAGTGACATGATATGGCCAATATCATATAGCTCCTTTGATCTCCATCTTCGGGCTCCATGATCATCTTTGTCACCGACATGACACCATGATCTCCATCATCATGATCTCCATCATCGTGTCTCCATGAAGTTGCTCGCCAACTATTACTTCTACTACTATATCTAATGGTTTAGCAATAAAGTAAAGTAATTACATGGCGTTAAATCATTGACACGCAGGTCATACAATAATTAAGACAACTCCTATGGCTCTTGCCGGTTGTCATACTCATCGACATGCAAGTCGTGATTCCTATTACAAGAACATGATCTCATACATCACAATATATCATTCATCATTCATCACAACTTTTGGCCATATCACATCACAAAGCAATTGCTGCAAAACAAGTTAGACGTCCTCTAATTATTGTTGCATCTTTTACGTGGCTGCAATACGGTTCTAGCAAGAACGTTTTCTTACCTACGAAAAAGCCACAACGTGATTTGTCAACTTCTATTTACCCTTCATAAGGACCCTTTTCATCGAATCCGCTCCAACTAAAGTGGGAGAGACAGACACCCGCTAGCCACCTTATGCAACTAGTGCATGTCAGTCAGTGGAACCTGTCTCACGTAAGCGTACGTGTAAGGTCAGTCTAGGCCGCTTCATCCCACAATACCGCTGAAGCAAAATAAGACTAGTAGTGGCAAGAAAGTTGCCAATATCTACGCCCACAACAGATTTGTGTTCTACTCGTGCAAAGAGAACTACACATAGACCTAGCTCATGATGCCACTGTTGGGGAACGTTGCAGAAAATAAAAAATTCCCTACGGTTTCAACAAGATCAATCTATGAGTTCATCTAGCAACGAGAGAGGAGTGCATCTACATACCCTTGTAGATCGAGCGGAAGCATTCAAGGAACGGGGTTGAGGGAGTCGATTGCCGTGATCCAAATCACCGGAGATCCTAGCGCCGAACGGACGGCACCTCCGCTGCTCAACACACGTGACGGTCAGCGTGGACGCCTCCTCCTTCTTGATCCAACAAGGGGAAGGAGAGGTTGAGGAAGAGAGCTCCAGCAGCAAAGACGACGGCGTGGTGGTGGTGGAGAGGCAAGATTCTACAGGCTTCGCCATGCTCTTAAGGGAGGTGGAGTGGTGTTGGGGTGGGGAGGGGCTACGCCTGGGTTGTTGTTTGCACCCCTCCCCTCGCCCCTCTTTTTATTGGGGATGGGGATGGGGGCCGGACCCTCTAGATGAGATCTAGAGGGGGCGGTTAAGGGAGGGGGCTTGCCCCCAAGCAAGGGGCGCCCCACCAGGGTTTCCCCCAACCCCAGGCGCATGGGCCCAAGGGGGATGCGCCCAGCCCTCCAGGGCTGGTTCGCTGCCCACCACGGCCCATGAGGCCCTCCGAGAGGTGGCTCCTCCCAAGGACCCCGAACCCCTCCGGTGGCCCCTTGACAATACCGATATGCCCTCGAACCTTTCCGGTGACCGTATGACAACTTCCCATATATAAATCTTCACCTCTGGACCATTTCGAACTCCTCGTGACGTCCGGGATCTTATCCGGGACTCAACAACATTCGTAATCACATACAAGTCTTCCTAATAACCCTAGCGCCACCGAACCTTATGTGTAGACCCTACGGGTTCGGGAATCATGCAGACATGACCGAGACAGCTCCTCGGCCAATAACCAACAGCGGGATCTGGATACCCATGTTGGCTCCTACATGTTCCACGATGATCTCATCGGATGAACCACGATGTCGAGGATTCAAGCAACCTCAGATACAATTCCCTTTGTCAATCAGATGCGTTACTTGCCCGAGATTCGGTCGTCGGTATCCCAATACCTCGTTCAATCTCGTTACCGGCAAGTCACTTTACTCGTACCGCAATGCATGATCCCGTGATCAAACACTTGGTCACTTTGAGCTCATTATGATGATGCATTACCAAGTGGGCCCAGAGATACCTCTTCGTCATACGGAGTGACAAATCCCAGTATCTATCCGTGTCAACCCAACAGACACTTTCGGAGATACCCGTAGTATACCTTTATAGTCACCCAGTTACGCTGCAATGTTTGGTACACCCAAAGCACTCCTACGGTATCCGGGAGTTACACGATCTCATGGTCTAAGGAAAAGATACTTGACATTGGAAAAGCTCTAGCAAACGAACTACACGATCTTGTGCTATGCTTAGGATTGGGTCTTGTCCGTCACATCATTCTCCTAATGATGTGATCCCGTTATCAACGACATCTAATGTCCATAGTCAGGAAACTATGACTATCAGTTGATCAACGAGCTAGTCAACTAGAGGCTTACTAGGGACATGTTGTGGTCTATGTATTCACACATGTTTTACGATTTCCGGATAACACAATTATAGCATGAACAACAGACGGTTATCATGAACAAGGAAATATAATAATAATATTTTATTATTGCCTCTAGGGCATATTTCCAACTAGTTCTGCTTCAGTGACCGTTCCCCTCATTAAAGAAGCACTTAGTCTCGGGTTTGGGTTCAACCTTGGGTTTCTTCACTAGAGCAGCAACTGTTTTGTCATTTCATGAAGTAACCCTTCTTTCCCTTGCCCTTCTTGACTAGTGGTTTTACTAACCATCAACAATTGATGCTCCTACTTGATTTCCACTTTTGCAGTGTCAAACATCGCGAATTGCTCAAGGATCATCATGCCTATCCCTGATATGTTATAGTTCATCACGAAGCTCTAATAGCTTGGTGGCAGTGACTATGGAGAACCATCACTATCTCATCTGGAAGATTAACTCCCACTCGATTCAAGTGATTGTTGTACTCAGACAATCTGAGCACATGCTCAACGATTGAGCTTTTCTCCCTTAGTTTGCAGGCTTAAGAAACTTATCAGAGGTCTCATACCTCTTGATGTGGGCACTAGTCTGAAATCCCAATTCCAGTCTTTGGAACATCTCATATGTTCTGTGACGTTTCAAAAACGTCTTTGGTGCCACAATTCTAAACCGTTAGCATTACGCACTGAACTATCACGTAATCATCAAAACGTGTATGTCAGATGTTTCACAACATCCACAGACGACGCTCGAGGTTCAAAGACACCGAGCGGTGCATTAAGGACATAAGCCTTCTGCGTAGCAATGAGGATAATCTCGCCATTTTTACGGACACAGTCCGCATAATTTCTAATATCAACTTTCAACTAAATTTTCTCTAGGAACATATCTTAAACAGTAGAACTAAAGCGTAAGCTACGACATAATTTGCAAAGACCTTTTGTCTATGTTCATGATAATTAAGTTCATCTGATTATTTAATGAAATCCCACTTAGATAGACATCCCTCTAGTCATCTAAGTGATACATGATACGAGTCAACTAGGCCGTGTTCGATCATCACGTGAGACGGACTAGTCATCATCGGTGAACATCTTCATGTTGATCGTATCTACTATACGACTCATGTTCAACCTTTCGGTCTCTTGTGTTCCGAGGCCATGTCTGTACATGCTAGGCTCGTCAAGTCAACCTAAGTGTTTCGCATGTGTAAATCTGGCTTACACCCGTTGTATGCGAATGTTAGAATCTATCACACCCGATCATCACGTGGTGCTTCGAAACAACGAACCTTCGCAACGGTGCAATACGATTAGGGGAACACATCTCTTGAAATTTTAGTGAGGGATCATCTTATTTATGCTACCGTCGTTCTAAGCAAATAAGATGCAAACATGATAAACATCACATGCAAATCATAAAGTGACATGATATGGCCAATATCATCTTGCGCCTTTGATCTCCATCTACGAGACGCGACATGATCACCTTCGTCACCGGCATGACACCATGATCTCCATCATCGTGTCTTCATGAAGTTGTCTCACCAACTATTACTTCTACTACTATGGCTAACAGTTAGCAATAAAGTAAAGTAATTACATGGCGTTTTCATTGACGCGCAGGTCATACAATAAATTAAGACAACTCCTGGCTCCTGTTGGTTGTCATACTCATCGACATGCAAGTCGTGATTCCTATTACAAGAACATGATCAATCTCATACATCACATATATATATATATATATAATTCATTACATCCTTTTGGCCATATCACATCACATAGCATACCCTGCAAAAACAAGTTAGACGTCCTCTAATTGTTGTTGCATGTTTTACATGGCTGCTATTGGTTTCTAGCAAGAATGTTTCTTACCTACGCAAAACGACAATGGTGATATGCCAATTGCTATTTAACCTTCATAAGGACCCTCTTCATCGAATCCGATCCGATTAAAGTGGGAGAGACAGACACCCGCTAGCCACCTTATGCATCAAGTGCATGTCAGTCGGTGGAACCTGTCTCACGTAAGAGTACGTGTAAGGTCGGTCCGGGCCGCTTCATCCCACAATGTCGCCGAATCAAGATAAGACTAGTAACGGTAAGAAAATTGAACAAATCATCGCCCACAACTACTTTGTGTTCTACTCGTGCATAGAATCTACACATAGACCTAGCTCATGATGCCACTGTTGGGGAACATAGCAATAATTCAAAATTTTACTACGTGTCACCAAGATCAATCTAGGAGATACTAGCAACGAGAGAGAGAGAGGGAGTGCATCTTCATACCCTTGAAGATCGCTAAGCGGAAGCGTTACAAGAACGCGGTTGATGGAGTCGTACTCGCGGCGATTCAAATCGCAGTAGATCCGATCTAGCGCCCGAACGGACGGCGCCTCTGCAGACAACACACGTGACAGCTGGGACGTCTCCTCCTTCTTGATCCAGTAAGGGGAGAGGAGAAGTTGAGGGAGAGCTCCGGCAGCACGACGACGCGGTGGTGGAGCTTGTGGTATTTCTGCAGGGCTTCGCCAAGCACTACAGAGGAGGAGGAAGAGTTGGAGAAGGGAAGGGCTGCGCCAGGGAAGGGGTGCGGCTGCCCTCTATCTCCCTCACTATATATAGGGGGAAGGGGGTGGAGGAGGCGCCCTAGGGTTCCCTAGGGGAGGGGCGGCGGCCACAGGGGAAACCCTAGTTGGGTTTGGGCGCCCCCACCCCTAGGAAACTTGCCCCCCAAGCTAGGAGTGGTGGCTGCCCTAGGGGAGGCCCCCCCAGCTCTCCACGTTACGTGAGATGCGGTGGGAGGGCGCACAACCCCTTAGTGGGCTGATGTGCCTCCTCCCCTTGGCCCATAAGGCCCCCCAACGCTTGTCGGAGCCTCCGAAACCCCTTTCGGACACGCTGGTCGTCACCCGGTACTCCCAGAACAATTCCGGACTCCAATACCCTTCGTCCAATATATCGATCTTCACCTCCGGACCATTCCGGAGTTCCTCGTCACGTCCGGATCTCATCCGGGACTCCGAACAACATTCGGTAACCACATACTATTTCCCATAACAACTCTAGCGTCACCAAACCTTAAGTGTGTAGACCCTACGGGTTCGGGAACCATGTAGACATGATAGAGACGTTCTCCAGCCAATAACCAACAACGGGATCTGGATACCCATGTTGGCTCCCACATGTTCCACGATGATCTCATCAGATGAACCACGATGTCGGGGATTCAATTAATCCCGTATACAATTCCCTTTGTCCACCGGTATGTTACTTGCCCGAGATTCGATCGTCGGTATCCCAATACCTCGTTCAATCTCGTTACCGGCAAGTCTCTTTACTCGTTCCGTAACGCATGATCCCCTGGCTAACTCATTAGTCACATTGAGCTCATTATGATGATGCATTACCGAGTGGGCCCAGAGATACCTCTCCGCCATACGGAGTGACAAATCCCAGTCTCAATTTGTGCCAACTCAACCGATACTTTCGGAGATACCTGTAGTGCACCTTTATAGCCACCCAGCTACATTGTGACGTTTGGTACACCCAAAGCATTCCTACGGTACCCGGAAGTTGCACAATCTCATGGTATGAGGAAATGATACTTGACATTAGAAAAGCTCTAGCAAAACGAACTACACGATCTTAGAAAAGCTTAGGATTGGGTCTTTTCCATCACATCATTCTCCTAATGATGTGATCCCGTTATCAATGACATCCAATGTCCATGGTCAGGAAACCATAACCATCTATTGATCAACGAGCTAGTCAACTAGAGGCTTACTAGGGACATGTTGTGGTCTATGTATTCGCACATGTATTACGGTTTCCAATTAATACAATTATAGCATGAACAATAGACAATTATCATGAACAAGGAGATACAATAATAACCATTTTATTATTGCCTCTAGGGCATATTTCCAACAGGAAGGAGGAGAGAGGGAGAAGGAAAGGGGGGCACCGCCCCCCTTCCTAGTCCAGTGCGGACCCAAGGGGGAGGGGGCGCGCGGCCTGCCCTCGCCGCCCCCTCTCTCTCTCCACTAAAGCCCATTAGGGCCCATATACTCCCCGGGGGTTCCGGTAACCCTCCGGTACTCCCGTAAATGCCTCAACACACTCGAAACCATTCTGATGTCAAAACATAGTCATCCAATATATCGCTCTTTATGTCTCGACCATTTCGAGACTGCTCGTCATGTCCGTGATCATATCTGGGACTCCGAACAACCTTCGGTACATCAAAACACATAAACTCATAATACCGATCGTCACCGAACGTTAAGCGTGCGGACCCTACGGGTTCGAGAACTATGTAGACATGACCGAGACTCATCTACGGTCAATAACCAATAGCGGAACCTGGATGCTCATATTGGTTCCTACATATTCTACGAAGATCTTTATCGGTCAAACCCGCATAACAACATACTTTGTTCCCTTTGTCATCAGTATGTTACTTGCCCGAGATTCGGTCGTCGGTATCATCATACCTAGTTCATTCTCGTTACCGGAAAGTCTCTTTATTCGTTCCGTAATGCATCATCCCGCAACTAAATCATTAGTCACAATGCTTGCAAGGCTAATAGTGATGTGCATTACCGAGAGGGTCCAGAGATACCTCTCCGATACTCGGAGTGACAAATCGTAATCTCGATCTATGCCAACTCAACAAACACCATCGGAGACACCTGTAGAGCATCTCTATAATAACCCAGTTACGTTGTGACGTTTGATAGCACACTAAGTGTTCCTCCGGTATTCGGGAGTTGCATAATCTCATAGTCATAGGAACATGTATAAGTTATGAAGAAAGCAATGGCAACAAACTAAATGATCATCATGCTAAGCTAACGAATGGGTTAAGTCAATCACATCATTCTTTAATGATGTGATCTCATTCATCAAATGACAACTCTTTGTCCATGCCTAGGAAACTTAACCATCTTTGATTAACGAGCTAGTCAAGTAGAGGAATACTAGTGACACTCTGTTTTTCTATGTATTCACACATGTACTAAGTTTCCGGTTAATACAATTCTAGCATGAATAATAAACATTTATCATGATATAAGGAAATATAAATAACAACTTTATTATTGCCTCTAGGACATATTTCCTTCATTTCCCCGCGGTGTGCAACTCTATTGCCCCTTCCGTGCAAATTAGGTGCAGTAGTAGACAATTTTTGAGATAATATAGCCAATCTGCCAGCCTTGTGGTGGTTCTCATGGGTCATGTGTTTTCCCCTGTTATGTGCAATTAGGGACTATTACGTGTGCAAATTAGTACCTATGCTTGCCAATTTCCCAATATTCTCTATCCAAGCTGCCAGCCTTTGTGATTGATCTGGTGGTCCGTGTGTTTTCCCGCTGCTGCGTGCAACTAGGAACCCTTGTTTGTGCAACTTAGCACCAATGCTTGCCAATTTTTGCAATATAGTGTACCCAATCTGCCAGCCTTGCGGTGGATGTGGTGGTCCACGTGTTTTTATTCGGCTGTGTGCAAATAGAGATCATTACTTGTGCAAATTAGTACCAATGGTTGACAATTTTCCAATATAGTCTACTGATTTTTCTGCCAGCCTTTCTGCTGGATCTGGTCGTTCGTGTTTTTTTCCCTGTTGTGTGCAACTGGGGCCTCTTGATTGTGCAAATTAGTACCAATGCTTACCAATTTTCCAATATAGCCTACCCAATCTGCAGTCTTTGTTGTGGATGTGGTTGTTCATGTGTTTTCGCCTGATGTGTGCAAATAGGGACCCTTATTTGTGCAAATCAGTACCAATGCTTGCCAATTTCCAATATAGTATACCCAATTGTTTTTCTGGATAAATTTCTTGTTGGCTATGCATTTTTTGTTTGTTCCAGTTGCACAAGTTATCATACTGAGCTGGTTGCCTTTAGTTAACTATTTTTCTGCCTACTTATTACTTTGCCACAGTTAAACTTAGTTGGCTTATATGCTGTCCAGTTTGCACAAGGTTGACTGTCTAGTTGGCTGCATCATTGTAGTAGTTGGTTGTCCATATGTTTTATAGTTTTTTGCACTATGTGTCCTGCATATGTGTAGAGGTCTGCAGATCAAAGCAACCTTTTATGATTTCAATAGTTTGTTTGCGCATCTTCTAACTATGTTTTCTTTTGTTGTATCCCCTCTCAAGTAGGCAAAAATAGTTATAATAGGAGGAGATGGGGATGGCAATGAAGAAGATGTATTTTTCACTTTTTTCTGTTTTTGAGTTGTTTTCAACTTATGCATGTATGCTAATGTCCTTTTTTTCATGTTTTCTTTGGTTGCTTAATCAGTGTTCTGGAAGTCAGTCGCTTTGCCGGAACTCGAAGCGTGCTGCTAATCGCCAGCCACGACCTGCGCGGAGTATTCAGTAGGGAGAGGAAGTCGAGGTAAGTGGCATGCTGATGACACAAGCACCTTATTTTGGTTTTGTTTGGGTCATATAATAATTTTTGTTTTTTCCCATGCTCATGTTTTTTATTTTCTTAGGATGTTGATCAGTTTCGTGTTGTAAAACGGACTAGGCGTGCAGCAGTTGGAAGGGGAGCTGAGTCATCTACTAGGGTAAGTAAATTCTTGAAATATAAGTGTTTCTCGCTTTTTAGACGCTGATGAAATTATGCAGCCATTGGCACCATTATTTTTGTTGTAGTTGGTCAACAACAATGTTGTAGTTGACATCACTGGTCATCTTGATCTAAATATAGTTTTACCACAAGTTGACATGAGTTGGCATCTTGTTGTTGACATTAGTTGGCATCTTGTAGTTGACATCATTGGTCACCATTTTGTGCAGGCAGCAGTTGCTGGAGGAACTGCCGCATCTTCCGCAGCAGATGCTGAGGTACGTGGGATTTTTTTACATAATGAAAAACTACTCCAGCAGTACATGGTCATTATTTGTAGTAATGCAAAAGTTTCAAAGTTGCACATGGTCATTATTTGCAGTAATGCAAATGTATTAATGTTACTATTGTTTATCCTGTCAAATAAAATACTCCATGTCAATATTGCTAGTGTTTACTCCTATGAAATAAACTACTCCATGTCAAAATGAACCTTGCTGTAGGTGAATCTTTTCCATTAATCAAACTTAACTGAACTTAAAACACATGATCCTTGTTAATTACTGATTGTTTATAATTGTTTTCTTGAGTACTTAATCATGATCTGGAGTACTAGCATGGAGTAATTTTTTTGCAAGAGTACAATTACAAGCATGAGTACACATAATTTCTTGTAACAGATGGAGCACATAAAAATGGAGTAGCTCACCTACTGTTGATCTGCTAATTTGTCAATTTTCTGCTTTAGCTAAATGGAGTACTCCTTGCTAATCTTGTATTTGTTGATGTGCTAATGTAATGCTATTTAACAGTTCCTTGCAAACCTTTTTTAGTTGCTGTTATCTTGTTGCAATATCATTTCTTATTGTTGCACATCCTCTAGAACTTTTTGTAGTTGTCAGGTCTAGTATATTTTCTTAGTTTTTTTGTAGGTTGCACGCTAGTAGTCTTTAGTTGTCATCATGAGCTTTATTAGTTGCACAAAAACATCATATTAGTTGGCATGATCCATTTTATGTTTATATAGTTTTTGCAACACTGATCCAAATGATGATTGCTAGTTTTTTTCCTGTTTTTTCTCTTGTGTTTAATGTTTCCTTAATGTTTTTATTTTCTCATCAATGTGCCAAGAAGTGAAGGAGTTGAGGTGGCTGCAGGGAAGATGTGGAGCGCCATCACAAGCGGGCAGGATAAGGGCATCACTGTGGCGGTTTGCAAAGTTCAACGGCTCTCTATCCCCACCGCAAAAGTCTGAGCTAGTTTCGAGGTTGTTTGGGGGCCTCTTGAACTTATCAGACACACTTCCAGCGGACCTCACTAAGTTCCTGGTGCAGTCCTACCAGCCAGAGAGCTCTGAAATGGTTTTCCCAGGCAGGGGAAGGATTCGTGTCGATGGTGACAGTGTTCAAAGGGTATTTGATCTCCCAAACAGGGGTCAAAAAGTCATATATGTAGTTGACAAGGATGCAACTAGGAGATTCAGAGAGGCTTTCAACATAACTGGAGATTCTCATCCCTAGATCACTACATGGTGCAAGATGATTCAGGATATGGCTGGAAGAATGGATAACACATTCTTTATGGCCTGGCTTGCGGTTGCATTGAACACTTTTCTAGCACCAACCACGGCCCTGAAGCTCAGTACAAAGTGCTACAGACTTGTGCTAGATCATGAAATGCTCATGAACACAAACATCTGCCTCTTTGTAGCAGAACACATAAATGAAGCTTTCCAGAACATGGACCAGGAGAAGCAAACATCCTGATGCTGCTTGTATCACTTGATGGTTAGTGAAAACGAGCACTTCCATGTGTTCTTCTTCTTTGTGCAGTTATAGTTTTATGAAAATACTCCTCATAATAACTGAACTTGGCTTTTCCTTTGTTGGGTCTGGTGCAGATACTATACCTTGATGCGCTCATTCATGATATCCCAGTAAGCAACTGCGCGATACAAGCGAATGCATGGGATAGTATTCTAATTGCCAAGGTGATCAAGAAGGACACGATCTCTCCTAGTGTGTTCGGCAAATTACAAGTGAGTTCTCTTTTGTTTTTTCCAACTGTGTCTTCTTTTTATGTTCTATTCATGTCTGCTCACTTTTTGGAAATTGCACAAAAACTGTGATCAGTTGGCACAACAATGCATGTAGTTGCACAGCTTGTAGCTTTAAGTTTGGCATCTACACACATGTTCATTTTTTAATTGGCACACCATCTATTTTAAGTTGCACAGTTTTACTTATCTTGTTGCACAGATGTGTGACATGAGTTGGCAGAAACTTTTTTAGGTGCCATGTGGGTTGCATAGTTTTTTTGTCTTTGTTCAGTTGCGTATATGTAGAATCGAATTGTCTACCCAGTATCTTGTTGTAGTTGCACAGGTTATAATGTTTGGTTTCATTCAACACACAAATCTGTTTTGGTAACCTTGTTATTTTCTTTTTCTCTTTTTTACATCATCTTAAAGAGGAGTATAGAGGTACGGAGCTGACACCACTGTTTGGTGGTATTTTGCAAGCTGAAGCATTCATGGCATCCAAGTTACCAATAACCTACAATCCGCAGGTTAGTCTTTTTGCATACAGAAGTTTGTATTAGTTACCAACATTTTCTTTTGGCTGAGATGTATGTTTAGTTGCACATATATGCCTTTTTAGTTGTGAGAATACAAGATTCAGTTGGCTGGGATGTATGTTCAGTTGCACATATATGCTTTTTTAGTTGCACATATTCTTTGGACAGTCAATGTGTTCGTTTGCAACCAATGACATCAACTTGGCAGAATGCATGTTTAGTTTTGGCCACAATGCATGTGTAGTTGGCTAGAATCATGTTTTTAGTTGGCTAGAAAATATGTCTTAGTCGGCTTGCTTAACACATCATGGTCAGTTATGGACATTTTCTTTTTTTTAAATGTTTTCTAACTGAATCAGTACTGAATTTTTTTTGTGCTGATGCAGAAAAAGGCAAAGATTGCCAAAGTGGTTAATGACCTGTGCAAGCTGTAACTGGACAGGTTGGCACCTTCATTGAAGCAGTTGCCAAGATCGATGACGAGGAGCCGGATATTGATCCCTACGTACAGCAGCCATCAATGCGAACCGGGACGTCACGCCGTGCTCCAAAAAGAAAGAGACAGGTTTCAACTATACAAGAAGAAGAAGAGTTTGTTGAGGAGGAGTCAGAAGAAGATGAGGAAATGGAAGCAACGCTAGATGTTGATGATGATGAGGACACAGATGCGGATGAATCAGAGGAGGAGGACAAAGAGGAGGATGACAAAGAGGAAGATGCAGAGGAGGAGGAGGAGGAGGAGGAGGAGGAGGAGGAAGAAGAGGAGAAAGAAGAGGAGGACAAAGAAGAAGAGGACAAAGGAGAGGAGGAGGACAAGGAAGAAGATAGTGAGGCAGAGGAGGGGGAATAAGAAGATGAGGCCAAAGAGGGGGACGGAGACAAAGGTGCAGCAGTTGATGGCAGTGAGGGGGTAGAAGATGATGAGGAAGAAGACGAGGATGTTGATGGTGATGATCAAGGGGGATCCAATGGAGGCAGTGACAACAACGATGATGATGATGACAACACCCCTGGTTCTGGTGGTACAGGCGGCAACACATCCAGGAGGACTAGCAGCTCTGCCAACCCTGCCAGCAGCAGCAATTCATTGAGGAGCAGGAGCACATTACACATGTTGATTGACAAAACTTGTTGGAAAGACAAGGATTTGCCGAAGTCAAAGAAAAACGATGAAGCAGAGTCTCAGGGCAGCATTGATATGTTCAAGCTGTGCAACTTGAAGCCGGCTTTGCCAACCACCTTTCCCATGCCAGATTTTAGTGACAAAGAGATGTGTGAGAACATAAACTTTGCCATTGATCAGAGCCTGTTCTTATCAAGTGAGGCTGAAAAGAATCAAATTGACATGGAGGAAGAAGGAAAGGGTCTTGACTGGGTTCATTGAAAGAAAAAATACAAGGAATATTTGAAGCAGCTTCCAGGTGTAAGCTGCAGCAAGGGCAAGGCAACATCCGTGGCAAACCCTCACGTGGTCCAGAAGCGCAAAGCAGTTTCAATGAAGAAGAATCTGCAGTTGCCTCAAACCAAGGAGAAGATGGTGAGTGGAGATGCTGAAGTAAATGTGGTCAAGGAAGCTATGGTTCAAACTGATATGCCAACTGTTGTGAGCAGAGAGCCAACCACCATCACATGAGTTCAACAGATCAAAGGGAAGACTCGACTTTCAGCAGTCCCACCTAAACCAGCTAAGCAGCAAAAGATTGTCAAGTTTTCCAAGGGCACAAAGGGGGAACATGGCACAAAAGATGTGGGGTTCAGAGATGAGACAAAACTGCGTGCCACCGCAATTGATGCAGGGGTGCCAAGTTCTGCTAGGTTGCTGCCAACTCAGACTGAAAAGATGCCAACTGAAGATACCAGTGTGCCAACTGATGTGTCAGTTAGCAGTGTGGTCACAGTCAAAACCACCACTGCTGCTCAGGAAGGCACCAGTGCAACTACAAGCCCCAAGGTGCCAACTCATATAGATACTTCAATGCCAAACACAAAAGAAGGTGATCAAACTGCCAAAGTGCCATCCCCAAGAGCTAGCACACAACAGCCAAGCAAGCCTGCATCACTAAGAGCTGACTTTCAGCACTCATTAACACAAGATGAGTGTTCAACATTGTAAGCATGTGCAAGCCTCCCAGGCCGCCAACTACAACACTATTGCGAACCAAGTCAGCGAATGATGCACCTGTGTATGTGCCGCAAGGAGATGCCCTGGGCCTTCAACCCATACGCAGATCAAACTCTTGCAGCTATCATGGTGATGGGTTCTGCGATGCACCATCTTTTGACCTCGGCATAGATGGTGATGCTCCAGCACCTGCTCCAGCAGCAGAAACAACGGAAGCCGATGTGGTTGTCATAGATGAGGGTGAGTTGGACACAACAGCTGTGAATGAAGGATGCGCTGTTGATGATGCTGGCAAGGCAATAGCTCAAGAGCCAGATGTTGGATCACCAGACAGTTGCCACACCCCGATATGCGCAGAACCAGAAGTTGGCACAAGCAGTTCTTTAAGACCACCTGTTGCACGAAGACAGAGGAGGGTAATAAGGCCCGCAACATCTCAAAGGTCTCCATTCATTAACTACAACAAGAAGAAGACGTTCAGCTCCAATGAGGCAGTCAACAAGCTTTATGCTGCCCTCATGTATTGGGTCAGGCATCTTCCACGAGCAAATAATGAGGCTACTAGGTAAACCAACTCCCCACAGCCTACATACATATCTTTTTCAGTTGCAAAGGACCAGCCACTTAGTTGCACAGAGAAGCAGAGCATGTTGCACAGAACAGGGCTTTTAGTTGCACACTATTTTGTTTTAATTTTATACACATTTTTTGTTGCTGTGACCCTTCGAGCTAACTTGTCTTTTTATTTCTTTAAAAAAAATTCAGCCCTGAGATAATCAGGTATGGTGCTTTCTACATTTCTTTAAAGGAGTTAGTTGATTCGATGAAGCCGGTTCAATGGCTGTCAAGAATTGTTATTGAGACTGGAATCTTACACATCATGGATAACTTACCAGAAGGGTCAAAGAAGGTCGTTATGCCACTGAGGTTTTCTGTAAAAAAATTCAAAACCTTTTTCCCCTCTTCTTTTTTGTAGCACTTTTGTTGACCAATTCAGGGAGTCCTTTCATCTAGTAAGAAGTTTGAGGCATGCTTATAATCTCTGCAGATCAATTTACAGCAAGGGATCCACAATGTGAATGAGATAAACAAGAAGTTTGATTACAAGAACCGTCTCGACAAACAAGACATGGTGACTGTTGTGCCCACATGATCTATCTCTTTAGTTGGCACCCATAGCATGTTCAGTTGCACATGACACATATGTTAGTTGGAAAATACTTTCTGGCAACCTGTTTTAACTTCACCAAGTCTTTTACTGTTTTTCTTACCTACAGTGTGTATCTGTGTCTGAAATCGTTCACGCTTGCAGGTCATATGTGTGAAATCGTTCACACATATGTTAGGTGGCCAGTGCTTGAGTGCGCTGATGTAAATGATAAGGAGGGAGGTAGGCATTATTGGGTCTTCAATGTCAACTTGAGGGACGGACACTTCGAAGTTCTTGATTCAGACAGGAAGATGGACAACATTGAGCTGATGAACACCGCCTCTACCATTATGGGGCAAGACGCCATGACTATGGAGGAAGCATTACCCAAAGTTCAGCATCGAGCACTTCCAGATTATTGACATTGACGTACCGAAGCAGCTCGGCAAGTAAGACAATAAGCATGGCATTCTTCTCAAATTTTTACCATCAATTTGTAGTTTTTAATTTTTTCTACATGTGCAATCTTTAGTTTTTTAAGACACAGAACTAGGTTGCAATCTGTTTTTCATTTTTATGAGTTTCTCATGGATTATCTAGTCAGTTGCATAGTGCCACATAAGTAGTTGCGCAGTGGTACATAAGTAGTTGCACAGTGGCACATTAGTAGTTGCACAGTTTCACAGAGTACATTAGTATCTTTTTTGGTTTTAAATTTCTGTGACAAATTTTATTTTTTGCCCCCCGCAGCAATGAGTGTGGGCTGTTCGCACTGCTTAACGCCACTGAGTGCACGGTAGCCAACTGCCCAACTACGAACCCAAGGAAGTACTCAACATCAGGAAGAAGCTGGCATATGATTGGTCACCAGCCCGCACTCCGCCCCATGGAGGAAGTTGCTCAGATACTACAAGGACTAGGTCAGTACTCTTTTCTTTTCTATGCTCCATGGAGGAAGTTGCTGGTTTGCATAATTTTTGAGCAGATTTTGTAGTTGCACAATAGTAGTAATTCTGGTTGCAACTCAATATCATCACTTTTGTTGACACATTAGGAGCACTGGACATACAATTGTTCAACAACTAAATATTTAACCATTTTCCAACAAGGCACAAATAGCAACCATTTTTACACAGTGCATGAACTAATTCAAGGAAAACAAATTAGATAAGAGAAATCATAGATGCTGAATGTGTCCACTTGGTCCCAACATTGCTCAAAAACCATCATTCTTTTCCTTTTTTGTCACAAAGATACAAACGATGAAAGAGAATCGCAGCAGCCTGAGTGGACACACACCAACAGTGTGCTCTGTAGATTGGCACTGGCTGCATTTGTTCTTCTCCTTTGGGTGTAGCTCCATCGCTGATTTGTACCGTCGAGTCTTCACCCTACCCTTTTTAGTAGACCTTGGAGGATCCCTGGGCACAAAATCATCAGAGGCTTGTGCAGGGGATGCAGCCTCCAACGGGGCAGTAGGACAAGTGTGCGTGGGCGCTAGACCATCACGAGGTTGTGTTCGATCACCTGCGGAATAATAATATAAAAAAGTTTAGTTTTTCTTTGCGCAACCAGGTCTGATGTTCTCTTCAACCATGCAGACCATGTTGTGCAACTAACTGGTTGATGTGTGCAAGTTAAGTTAAAAAACTGTAGTAGCATGGTCCGTCATGGCACTTGGATGGTAATCACCTATAGCCAGAACAGGAAAAATAAGTTTTTTTATCTTGATGCGCGAACTAACATAGCGTGTGCAACTGGGTAGCCTGTTCTGTGCAACTGGGCACCATGATGTGTGCAACTGAAGTCACACACCTAGTTGCATGGGGATTTTGGGGCAGGTAAATTACCTGGGTGGTGAGCCCCCTGAGTACTCCCTGTAGGGCCATTGGGAGGAGCACGCGGGGCACTACTTGTTGGGCCAGGCGGGGGAGGAGGTGGCGGAGCATGCCGTGTAGGGCCTGGAGGTGGAGGAGGTCCTCGAGGGTTGCCATCACCTATAGCCAGAACAGGTAAAACAAGTAAGTTGTTCATCTTGATGCTCGAACTAACACAACGTGCGCAACTGGGTAGCCTGTTCTGCGCAACTAGGCACCATGATGTGTGCAACTGAAGTGACACACCAAGTTAGATGGGGAGTTGGGGCAGGTAATTACCTGGATGACGAGCGCCCTGAGTGCTGCCTGTAGAGCCATTGGGAGGACGACGCGGGGCACTGCTTGTTGGGCCAGGCGGGGGAGGAGGTGGTAGATGATACATCTCCATCGTATCTACTTCTCCAAACACTTTTGCCCTTGTTTTGGACTCTAACTTGCATGATTTGAAAGGAACTAACCCGGACTGACGCTGTTTTCAGCAGAATTGCCATGGTGTTATTTTTGTGCAGAAATAAAAGTTCTCAGAATGACCTGAAACTTCACGGAGAATATTTTTGGAATTAATTAAAAATACTAGCGAAAGAATCAAGACCAAGGGGCCCACACCCTGTCCACGAGGGTGGGGGCGCGCCCCCTACCTCGTGGGGCCCCTGGTGCTCCACCGACCTCAACTCCAACTCTATATAGTCACGTTTGGGGAGGAAAAAATCAGAGAGAAGGATTCATCATGTTTTACGATACGGTGCCGCCGCCAAGCCCTAATCTCTCTCGGGAGGGCTGATCTGGAGTCCGTTCGGGGCTCCAGAGAGGGGAATCCGTCGCCATCGTCATCATCAACCTTCCTCCATCACCAATTTCTTGATGCTCATCGCCGTGCGTGAGTAATTCCATCATAGGCTTGCTGGACGGTGATGGGTTGGATGAGATTTACCATGTAATCGAGTTAGTTTTGTTAGGGTTTGATCCCTAGTATCCATTTTGTTCTAAGATTGATGTTGCTATGACTTTGCTATGCTTAATGCTTGTCACTAGGGCCCGAGTGCCATGATTTCAGATCTGAACCTATTATGTTTTCATGAATATATGTGAGTTCTTGATCCTATCTTGCAAGTCTATAGTCACCTATTATGTGTTATGATCCGTTAACCCCTAAGTGACAATAATCGGGATACTTACCGGTGATGACCGTAGTTTGAGGAGTTCATGTATTCACTAAGTGTTAATGCTTTGATCCGGTACTCTATTAAAAGGAGGCCTTAATATCCCTTAGTTTCCAATAGGACCCCGCTGCCACGGGAGGGTAGGACAAAAGTTGCCATGCAAGTTCTTTTCCATAAGCACGTATGACTATATTTGGAATACATGCCTACATTACATTGAGGAACTGTAGGTAGTTCTGTGTCACCCTATGTTATAACTGTTGCATGAGGAACCGCATCCGACATAATTATCCATCACCGATCCAGTGCCTACGAGCTTTTCACATATTGATCTTTGCTTAGTTCCTTTACCGTTCCCACTGTTACAATTACTACAAAACTGCTACTGTTACTTTTGCCACTGTTACCGTTACTTCCATATTACTTTGCTACTAAATACTTTGCTGCAGATATTAAGTTTTCCAGGAGTTGTTGAATTGACAACTCAACTGCTAATACTTGAGAATATTCTTTGGCTCCCCTTGTGTCGAATCAATAAATTTGGGTTGAATACTCTACCCTCAAAAACTGTTGCGATCCCCTATACTTGTGGGTTATCAAGACTATTTTCTGGCACCATTGTCGGGGAGCATAGCTCTATTCTTTGAGTCACTTGGGATTTATATCTGCTGATCACTACGAGGAACTTGAAAGACGAGAAAACCAAAATTTTTCCCTCAACTACGAGGGGAGGTAAGGAACTGCCATCTAGCTCTGCACTTGATTCACCTTCTGTTTTGAGTAAGCTTGCGATACCTAAACCCGCTTCTGCTATTAATTCTGATATGTCGCATGTTATTGATGGTGCCTCTTCTGCTATGCATGATGCTTATGATGAAACTACTTCTATGCTTGATACTACTGTGCCACTAGGTGAATTTCTTGATGAACAACTTGCTAGGGCTAGAGAGAATGAAATTATTGAAACTGATAATATTGATGAAAGTGATGATGAAGATTCTCCCCTAGACATGAATTACTGTTGTGCTCGAGGGTTATGTTATGGATGAAGAAACTGCTAGAGACTTTCTTGCTTGCATTGATAGATATGATCTTAAGAAATTATTAGCTAAGCTGATAGAAAAATCTTTGAACGCTAGAATGCAATATGACCCTGCTTTTGCTACTTCGCCTATCTCAGACATCGATAAGGATTATGATTTCTTTGTCGATCTGAGATAATTACTTTGGTTGAATCTGATCCTTTTATGGCTATGAATCTGAAACTGTTGTGGCACATCTTACTAAATTAAATGATATAGCCACCCTATTCACTAATGATGAGAAAACTACGCTACTACTATATCCTTAAATTATTTCCGTTCTCATTAAAGGGTGATGCTAAAACATGGTTTAATTCTCTTGATCCTGGTTGTGTGCGTAGTCCCGAGGATATGATTTATTACTTCTCGCTAAATATTTCCTGCTCATAAGAAACAAGTGGCTTTAAGGGAAATATATAATTTTGTGCAAATTGAAGAAGAGAGTCTCCCACAAGCTTGGGGGAGGCTTCTCCAATTACTTAATGCTTTGCCTGATCATCCTCTCAAGAAAAATGAAATACTTCATATCTTTTATAATGGACTAACCGATGCTTCCAGAGACCACCTGGATAGTTGTGCTGGTTGTGTTTTCAGGGAAAGAATAGTTGATCAAGCTGAATTGCTATTGAATAATATGTTGACTACTGAAAATAATTGGACACTTCCTAAACCAACTCCTAAGCCAACTCCGAAGAAGAGGGGTATTCTATTTCTCAGTCCTTAAGATATGCAAGAGGCAAAGAAATCTATGAAAGAAAAGGGTATTAAAGCTGAAGATGTTAAGAATTTACCACCTATTGAAGAAATACATGGTCTTGATAACCCGACACAGGTAGTAAAGGTAAATTCTCTCTATAGATTTGATGAAGGTGATATTCCTCGTTATAAGTCTTCTAGCCAATGCTTAGATGAGTTTGATAATTTTATTGTTAAACAATAAAACTTCAATGCTTATGTTGGTAGACAATTGAAACGTAATGCTTATATGATTGAACACTTGAGTGATTATATGGCTAGAATTTAAGGTGAACTTAAACTTATTAGTAAACATGCTTCTATGGTTACTACTCAAGTAGAACAAATGCTTAAAGCCCAAAATGATTTGCTCAATGAATTAAGTAATAAGAAAAATGATAATGTTGTTAGAGTTATGACTAGAGGGGTTAAAATGACTCAGGAACTTTTGTATACTGAGGGCCACCCTAAGAGAATCGAGCAAGATTCTTAGAGAGCTAATGTTGATGCACCTAGTCCTTCTAAGAAGAAGAAAAAGAAAAATGATCGGACTTTGCATGCTTCTAGTGAACCTGTTGTTGACACACCTGAGAATCCCAATGATATTTCTATTTCTGATGCTGAGACACAATGTGGTAATGAACATGAACCTAGTGATAATGTTAATGATGATGTTCATGTCGATGCTCAACCTAGCAATAACAATGATGTAGAAATTGAACCTGCTGTTGATTTTGATAACCCACAATCAAAGAATCAACGTTATGATAAGAGAGACTTTGTTGCTAGGAAGCACGGTAAAGAAAGAGAACCATGGGTTCAGAAACCCATGCCTTTTCCTCCTAAACCATCCAAGAAAAAGGATGATGAGGATTTTGAGCGCTTTGCTGAAATGATTAGACCTATCTTTTTACGTATGCATTTGACTGATATGCTTAAAATGAATCCTTATGCTAAGTATATGAAAGAAACTATTACAAATAAAAGGAAGATACTGGAAGCTGAAATTTCCACCATGATTGCTAATTATACTTTTAAGGGTGGAATACCAAAGAAACTTGGAGATCCTGGAGTACCAACTATACCTTGCTCCATTAAAGGAAACTATGTTAGAACTGCTTTATGTGATCTGGGTGCCGGTGTTAGTGTTATGCCTCTCTCTTTATATCGTAGACTTGATTTGAATAAGTTGAAACCTACTGAAATATCTTTGCAAATGGCTGATAAACCAACTGCTATACATGTTGGTATTTGTGAGGATGTGCCTATTGTGGTTGCAAACGTTACTATTTTAACGGACTTTGTTATTCTTGATATTCCCGAGGACGATAGTGTGTCGATTATCCTTGGTAGACCCTTTTTGAATACTGCAGGGGCTGTTATTGATTGCAACAAAGGCAATGTCATGTTTCATGTTAATGGTAATGAGCATACGGTACACTTTCCGAGGAAACAACCTCAAGTCCACAGTATCAATTCTATTGGAAAAATCACAACAATTATTGTTGGAGGTTTTGAATTTCCTCTTCCTACTGTCAAGAACAAATATGATATTCTTATTATTGGGGACGTGCATACCCCCGTTGAGGTAACCTAGTGCTAGTCGAAAATTCTCCGGTTTCATGCGATTCAGAATGAGTTTGTTAACAAGACTTGATCAACCTTGTTAGTGGATTCCTTTTGATGAGCATGAGATGGATGAATTTAGAAAACACAACTCTCTATACCCTCCTTTTAGTTTTTGTTATTTAGATTAAGTAAAGCAAAAATAGTATTTTCTGTCTGTTTTCTGAATTATCCATGCAATAAAAAAATACCATGAAAATAAAAGTTCTTCAAATGTCCTGAAAATCAAATATGATTTTTTCTAGAATATTTAAGAATATCTGGAACTGAGAACACACTAGAGGGGGCAACCACCTGGCCACGAGGGTGCAGGGCGCGCCCTACCCCCTGGACGTGCCCCCTTCCTCGTGGGCCCCTCGTGGCCCCCCTCCACTTATTCCAGCACCCACACACTCCTTCTTCCTCCAGAAAAAATCACCAACCAGCTCAAGCACGAGTTCTAGCTCATCTTGCTGCCATTTTCTATCTCCTTGCTCAAAGCTCCATTCACAAAACTGCTCTAGGGGATTGTTCTTCGGTATGTGACTCCTCCAATGGTCCAATTAGTTTTTGTTCTAGTGCTTTATTTATTGCAAATTTTTGCTGCTTAGGTGGCCCTGTTCTTGGGCTTGCATGTCAAATTTATTTGGTCCCAAGTAGTTCTAATGCATGGTATAGTCTCTAGGCACTTGTGGGAGTAGTTGCTATCAATCTTGTTGAGTTTGGTTCACTTTTATTTTGAGTCACTAAAAATTTCAAAAGTTTTTCAGAGGAAGAAATATGTTTAGGAAAACGTACCAAGGTGGTTCCTCAAAGAAGCAAGGACCCAGGCTTGCGATACGTGAGCCGGACCATGAACTACCAAGAGAAGCTCAAGTGCGGCCTTGTGAATGGCCTTCAGAAAATTTCATGGTCCAAGCAGGAATTAAGGAGGAATTTGACGCATATGTGCGTAATGCTGAAATTGAGGGCTTCATGTTAGATAAGTGCCCCCAATATTACCACCTAACTGATTCCTTTCTGAGAAGGTTTAAATTTACATCTTCACGCAATTCTCACACTGTCCTATTTGATCTCTATAATAAATCTTATACCATGGACTTAGAAGATTTTAATACTGCTTGTAAACTCCCCAATGGGGTAGTGCTAGTGAACCTCGCAAATCTGAGTTTAAAGATTTTCTTGCTAGTATCACTATGGGGGAATCTAGAGAAATAACACAAGCTACCATAGGGAGCATTCATTTTCCTGCTATACATTATTTTGCTCTCGTAAGCGGTAAGGATGAGGCATGTCACATGTGTGTTCCAGATCTTAGTGTTCTCAAGAGTGTTGTGTTAGGAGATAAACAATATAACTTGGGGGCCATTGTTGCACATAGGTTGCATTATAATAGTATTAGTGGAGATTTTTTCGGTGGAATTTATGCAACCCATGTAGCTAATTATCTTGAGATACCCATACATGAAAATGATATGGAACTGCCTCCTGCTTATTTAGATTATAATGCTATGGTTCGTCATCAGTTTGTTGAGAGGAACGAACAGTTCCTCCAATACCGACTAATATTTGACAAGCGTCGCATTGTCCATGTTGCTCTCCCTGCTCCTGGTTTCTTTGACTTTCAGGCAAAAAGGAGATATATTATAACCAGGGATGAGGCGAACGAGTATGAGAGGAGGACAGAGGCAGCTCGCCTCCAAGCTGCAGCTAATGAGGCAATAGCTGCTGCATCTCAGTACGACCCCAGCTACAACTTTGATCCTTGGGCATAGACCAACTTAGGCCAAAAGCCTAATCTTGGGGGAGTACGTATTTTCACCGAGATTACATTCATGTTCACACACTCATTTTAGTTGTCGGTGCTCGTACTTTTTCATTGTATTATCCATGCTAGCTTATATTCCTTTTTCTCGCTTTCTTCTTGGGTGCTTGAATAACCTTAAGAAAAACCAAAAAAGTAGTTGTAGCTTTTAGCTAGTTTACTTTCCATGCCTGTAGTAGTAATAATTAAAAGAAAACCCAAAAAGGTTTCTCGTTCTTCTTTTGCTTGTTGGGAGCTTTCCCGTGTAAATAGTTTTATTTCTTTTCTTTGGGGGTCGAAAGGAGAAGACCATAATGAAAATGTTGAGTGGCTCTTATATGCATTATTGTTGACTTAACCAGGAGCCCATATTACCTTGTCTTCTCCCTTGTATAAAATGCTTGCAGATTCCATCTTAGACCAATGCACGTGCACTATTATTATTATCCACACCGTCCGATTGTGCAAGTGAAAGGAAATAATGACGATATATGATGGATTGATTGAGATGAGAGAAGCTGGTATGAACTCGACCTCTCTTGTTTTTGTAAAGATGATTAGTTCATCGTTTCTGATTCATCCTATTATGAATGAAACATGTTTGCAATGACAATTAGAGATTATAGTTGCTCATGCCATGCTTAATTAGCTAGGAGTTTATAATGGTTTGCCTTATGTGCCAACATGCTATTAAAATGGTTGTGATGTGGTATGATAGGGTGGTATCCTCCTTTGAATGATTCAAGTGGCTCGACTTGGCACATGTTCACGCATGTAGTTGAAACAAAATCAACATTGCCTCCACGATATTTATGTTCATGGTGGATTATATCCTACTCATGCTTGCACTCAATGTTTATTAATTTTAATGCATGTTCATGACTGTTGTCGCTCTCTAGTTGGTCGCTTCCCAATCTCTCTCTAGCCTTCACTTGTACTAAGCGGGAATACTGCTTGTGCATCCACTTCCATAAACCCCAAAGTTATTCCATATGGGTCCACCATACCTTCCTATATGCGGTATCTACCTGCCGTTCCAAGTAAATTTGTATGTGCTAAACTCTAAACCTTCAAATGAAATTATGTTTTGTATGCTCGAATAGCTCATGTATCAACTAGGGCTGTCTGTATCTTCCATGCTAGGCGGGTTATTCTCAAGAGGAGTGGACTCTGCTCCTCTCTCATGAGAAAATGGCTGGTCACCGGGATGACTAGTCCCATGCTCAAACCAAATCAAAATAATTGCAAACAAAACTCCCCAAGGACTGTTGTTAGTTGGAGGCACCCATTGTTTCGGGCAAGCCATGGATTGATGCTTGTTGATGGTGGGGGAGTATAAACTTTACCATTTTGCTTGGGAACCGCCTTTAATGTGTGTAGCGTGGAAGATATCGAGATCTCTCGGTTGTTAGGTTGACAATGAAAGTGTGCCGCTCAAAATATTATTTATCTCTATTTCAAAACCGAGCTCTGGCACCTCTACAAATCCCTGCTCCCCTTTGTGAAGGGCCTATCTATTTACTTTTATGTTGAGTCATCCTCCTCTTATTAAAAAGCACTAGTTGGAGAGCACTGTTGTCATTTGCATCCATTACTATTAATTTATATTGAGTATGACTATGACTAGATCTCTTTTACCATGAATTACAATGTTTAGTCAGTCTTTGATCTTCAGAGTGCTCTGCATTTATGTTTTGCAGTCTCAGAAAGGGCTAGCGAGATACCATCTTGTTATATCATATTATGATTGTTTTGAGAAAGTGTTGTCATCCAAGATTTATTATTATTGCTCGCTAGTTGATTATGCCACTGATATGAGTAAACATGAGACACAAATGTTATTGTAAATATGGTTAGTTCATAATCTTTGCTGAAAACTTGAATGTTGGCTTTACCTATTTACAACAACAAGAGCAAACAAAGTTTGTAAAAGTTTTTTTTTCACGTTCAGTTTATCAACTGAATTGATTGAGGACAAGCAAAGGTTTAAGCTTGGGGGAGTTGATACGTCTCCATCATATCTACTTCTCCAAACACTTTTGCCCTTGTTTTGGACTCTAACTTGCATGATTGAATGGAACTAACCCGGACTAACGCTGTTTTCAGCAGAATTGCCATGGTGTTATTTTTGTGCAGAAATAAAAGTTCTCGGAATGACCTGAAACTTCACGGAGAATATTTTTGGAATTAATAAAAAATACTAGCGAAAGAATCAAGACAAGGGGGCCCACACCCTGTCCACGAGGGTGGGGGCGCGCCCGCCTACCCCCTGGGCGCGCCCCCTGCCTCGTGGGCCCCCTGGTGCTCCACCGACCTCAACTCCAACTCTATATATTCACGTTCGGGGAGAAAAAAAATCAGAGAGAAGGATTCATCGCGTTTTACGATAAGGAGCTGCCGCCAAGCCCTAATCTCTCTCAGGAGGGCTGATCTGGAGTCCGTTCGGGGCTTCGGAGAGGGGAATCCATCGCCATCGTCATCATCAACCTTCCTCCATCACCAATTTCATGATGCTCACCGCCGTGCGTGAGTAATTCCATCATAGGCTTGCTGGACGGTGATGGGTTGGATGATACCATGTAATCGAGTTAGTTTTGTTAGGGTTTGATCCCTAGTATCCATTATGTTCCGAGATTGATGTTGCTATGACTTTGCTATGCTTAATACTTGTCACTGGGGCCCGAGTGCCATGATTTCAGATCTGAACCTATTATGTTTTCATGAATATATGCGAGTTCTTGATCCTATCTTGCAAGTCTATAGTCACCTATTATGTGTTCTGATCTGTTAACCCCGAAGTGACAATAATCGGGATACTTACCGGTGATGACCGTAGTTTGAGGAGTTCATGTATTCACTAAGTGTTAATGCTTTGGTCTGGTACTCTATTAAAAGGAGGCCTTAATATCCCTTAGTTTCCAATAGGACCCTGCTGCCACGGGAGGGTAGGACAAAAAATGTCATGCAAGTTCTTTTCCATAAGCACGTATGACTATATTCAGACTACATGCTTACATTACATTGATGAACTGGAGCTAGTTCTGTGTCACCCTATGTTATAACTGTTGCATGAGGAATCACATCCGACATAATTATTCATCACCTATCCAATGCCTACAAGCTTTTCACATATTGATCTTTGCTTAGTTACTTTACCGTTGCCACTGTTACAATTACTACAAAACTGCTACTGTTACTTTTGCCACCGTTACCGTTACTTCCCTATTACTTTGCTACTAAATACTTTGCTGCATATATTAAGTTTTCCAGGTCTGGTTGAATTGACAACTCAACTACTAATACTTGAGAATATTCTTTGGCTCCCCTTGTGTCGAATCAATAAATTTGGGTTGAATACTCTACCCTCGAAAATTGTTGCGATCCACTATACTTGTGGGTTATCAGTGGAGCATGCCGTGTAGGGCCTGGAGGTGGAGGAGATCCTTGAGGGTTGCCATCATCTGATGGCCCAGTAGCAGCAGCCGGTTTTTTCTTTTTCTTTGACTTGTTCAGGTGGTTGATCTCGATACGTGCCCCGCGCATATCCTTGTATATAATTTCCTGTGCTGCATAAGAGCCACTTGCAAACTTGGCTAGTTTCCGAAAATTGTATATCATGTTTCTCTCTCTTATCTGCTTCTTTGATTGAGGAGGCATTTCATCTGGTTGCTCATACCCGGTCCCTGGCGCACTAGGGATAGCAGTAGGTGTCCACCGTCTTAGCATGTACCTTTCCGGTATGACATCAACTCCAAGATGGGTGAACACCTTGAGGATGTGGCAACAGAGCATGTCGTCCTTGTCCATTTTGCAGCATTCACACAAATAGGAAGCCTCCCCCACCCTTGCCTACACTAAGAAGTTTCGAGAACCATATTTGGCAACAAATTCCTGGTTCGGTCTGAGCTCAAAAAGTTCAACACCAACTAGGAACGCATTATGACGTCTAATCAGCACAAACTCTTCTCTGAACTTGCGGTAAAGGTCCCTAGTGTAGGTTTCGTAAGCTTGCCTCTCTATTGGGAAGTTGGACCATAGCTCAATCTTAAGGTGTTCTGTCCTGTAATCATTGCAGCCTTCCTTGGCAAGGGTGTGGTTCTGAATTTTTCATATTGCTTGATGAAGTTCAGCATTGAATTGTGTGGGTTCACATATCTTTTTAGGACGGCGTTGAACCCCTCACTACGTTGTGTAGACTGCAGGAAGGAGAAGAACCTGTGTTTGAAGTAGCACGGCACCCAAGTTAACCTGTATTCGTACAACTTCTCAAAGTGTGTGTGTCATAGCCTCGTACTTCATCATTAACCCAGCCCAATTCTGCTCAAACTCGTCTATAGTGAAGCTGAAGTCAACACAGTAGTTGAAATCATCAGAGAGCCTTGGATTCCGCCACAACAACCAACCAACTTTCTTTGAGCCTTTTTCATGATGTGCCATCGACAACAGCGATGCACTATGGATGGAAAGATGCTCGATATTGACTGCCTCATTGCACCATCCTGATCGGTTATGAAGTTGTCAGGAGGTTTTCCATCCATAGCCTCTAGGAATGCTCGGAAGACCCAATCAAAGCTTGATGCCAACTCCTGCCTCACAAATGCGCAACCTAGCATGAAAGATTGGCCATGTCGGTTTATCCCGATGAAGGGCGCGAACGGCATATTGTACATGTTGGTCATGTAGGTGGTGTCAAACGATATGCAATCGTGGTACGCCTCCACATAAGCTTTTTGAGCTGAGCCATCCACCCAAAATATGTTGACAACTCTGTCCTCTTCATCATATTTTACCTTATAGAAGAAGTCTGGATCATTTTTTTTTGTATATCCTTGAAGTGCGCAATTGTCTCAAGCATGTCACCCTCATTTGTGTCATCTCTACGGAAACTTGTACACAGATTTGTTATTGCCTTTGGTCCGAACGGCACCATCATCTTAGATCCATAGAACTCTGCCATTACATGCATCATACGTCCTGCATAATACAAAAAGAAACAATATCTCTTTTTTTAGTCGCACGAGTGCACATATTATATCCAGCTGCACAGTAATATGACATGTGTTGGCACAGAAGATAGTTGCAGGAAATGGACAACCAGCTGCATCTTTTTTTTTCATTTTTGTACACATGACACTATGTAGTCGCACAGTGAAGGTAATCTAGTTGCACACTTAAGGCATTTTAGTTGCACACTAGTACCGTAACAGTTGCACACTTGACTGCCTAGAGGGAAACTTAATTCTGTAAGGGATATAGAAACACACATGTAGTCAAGTTGCAGTTATACAAGATGCGCAAAAACTCCTTTTCATCAGGAGAGATGCCTTGGTGGGATCCCAATTACTTGGACAACAAAGGTTTGTTCACAAGCGGATGATTGTGGTCACGAACAAAGTGCATCACCTCCCATCGCCCATCGATCAGCTTCACCAACATTTTTGCCTTGCATTGAGTCTGCTTTATTGTCTCGCGTTTTTGTTTCTTCTTTTTCTTACTAGGACCAGCCTCCTCTTTAGCAAAGATTGGAGGTTCATCTTCCATTTCCTCATCAGTGTCAACAGGTTTTGGATCTGGTATAGGGTCCAGGACAGGAGGAGCCTCAGCTCCTCCATCATCAGCTTTTGGCTTCTTGTACTTGTTGCAGCAAAACTGTTGTTTTACCAATACATTGCCTGTCCGCCTAGAGGCGTTCATTTTGACAGAGAAACCCATCCGTAGGGCGTAGCTATTGTAGTGATCCTTAGCAATTTGAAGGCTGTCAAACCTCATGCCAACATAGGGTTCCATTGTCTGAGAACCAGCCTCATCATCTCCTTCTTCTCCTTGCACAACACCATCTACAGCACCAGCTCCGAGCTCAGTCCTGGTTGGACCAGGAACATTTGTCGCGGTGCCCGTGTCATCAAGAGTATGGCTCTCTGACTGCAAAGACACTACAGGGGCACCACGGGTTGATGACTGCCCTGCCACATTGTCATGGCCCATAGGGTTAGGCCCACGACTTGTCTGCGTGTAGTAAACAGAGCACCCATTTTCTGTCCAATTTCCTTGCGGTATGCTGGGTTGCTGCTCATCCATATCATGAGGAAGCTCATTGAGATCAGGAGGCAACTCATTGAGATCAAGCATATTTTTCCTTTTTTTGGCTGCTGCCACACATCCACTGCATATAAAAAATAAGGAAGTGATGTCAAGTTTTAATCATCAAAAAGTGTTTCAAACAACCTAAAAACTTAGTAAATAGGCAGTTGCACACCATTTTATGTCAATCTTAGTTCCAAAAGCAACATGTCTATAGCAGAATCTTTCATTATAATAGGTATGCATTTTTTGTTTGCACAGACTTGTTATGTTAGTTGCACAGTTTGCAGTAAATAGTTGGCAAGAACATGACTTTTTTACTACAGAGTTTTTCTGACTATTTCCTCTGTTGTTGCAATGATCCGCGGGTTTTCTATTAGCAAAGAGCTGATTCAGAATTTTCTGCACATAATTTGGACACAATTTGATGCTACATTTTGAGATTGAAAATCCAGGTGAAAGAAGAAAGAAGAATTGGATGACAGGTTATAGATATATGTTTTTCATCGTCGTTTTTGTTTTTACTTCCAGTATATTTGAGCATATTTTTACACTATAGCTTTGCAATAGGTGTGCTACCAGAATATATGTGTGGGACAAGTATATATGCGTGACTACTTTAATATGGTTTATGGCTTCAATAGCCTTGTTTATTTCTCTGTTGCACAAATTGCTGGAGAAGTTGCTATTGATCATTGTGTGGTTTTCACAAAAGTTCTTGTGTTTTAGCTGTCGTACTGCAGATTTTTGGTTTTGGCTAGAATAGATCTTTCAGTTGGCCAGGATGCATATATCAGTTGGCCAACATGCATGTTTAGTTGGACAGTCAATGTGTTCAGTTGGCTAGAATAGATGTTTCAATTCCCTAGGATGTACATATCAGTTGGCCAGCATGCATGTTCAGTTGCACAGTCAATGTGTTCAGTTGGCTAGAATAGATGTTTCAGCTTCCCAGGATGCATATATCAGTTGGCCATCATGCATGTTCAGTTACCTGATCAATGTGTTGATTGGTTAGAATAGATGTTTGATTGGCCAGGATGCATATATCAGTTGGCCAGCATGCATGTTCAGTTGGCTAGAATCATGTTTTAGTTGGCCAGATACTATGTCTTAGTTGGCTTGCTGAACACATATAGGGGAAACTTGCCTGGCATGCATGTTAGAAAACATGTTCAGTTTTGATCTCAAACCATGTTTAGTGTGCAGATGCACTCATGGGGGGGGGGTGGGGGTGGTGTGATATTTGACAATGGGGTGATGTGGCAGATCCACTCCTTTTTTGTAGCAGCTTCTCCATGGATTTGGTGATAGATCCGTGGAGAAGGGTGTTTATAGATGCAGTACAAGAAGGGGGAGAACTGAAGAGGGGCAGAGAGGAATTACTTGCCTGATGTTGCTGCTTGGTATGGCTCTGATCACCCTGTCCTTTAGATCAATTTGTTGAAGCAGTTTCTTCTACTTTTGGGCTGCCATGGCGGTTGTACATGAGGAGGAAGAAGGAGCCTTGGATCCCCTTCTTTCATGGAGGACAAGAAGGTAGCATGGGAGGGGCTGGGGCGAGCGGGCGAGGGAGGGGCTGGGACATGGGGGCGAGCGAGCGTGGGGACAGCTGGCCACTGGGGGATCGCCTTTTCTGTTCGGGATTGGGCGCTCCATCGCCTCGGTTTGGTGGCCGCCTGTCCCCTTCCTTTTCTGTACCGCGGGGGGACAGGGGCTTACCATTTTAGGCCGGCTTCTCGATCGCACTAGTGGGCATCCGGCCGCCCACTAGAAGCGTCCTAGAAATATAATCCCTACATCAGCTCATTGAGAAGAGCATTTCGGAAAAGCGGAAAGCAGGGAAAGAAAAGGTTCAGGTTCACTAGAGAGCCCTATTACAAAGAGATACAAGAGCAGCAAAATCGGCCGAGACGTGGACATCTACAAGATGTAGGCGCCCTCCTGCAATGCCCTCCTAGTCTTCATGGGTGGTGCCGCAGCGGCATGGGGAGACCAGTAGGTGATGAGGGTCAACACCGGGCTGGTCAAGGTCGTCTTGCCGCCGAGGCCTCGCTTCTTGGGCGATGAGAAGCTCCCATCATCATCAGAGGTCTTGAGGTTCCTCCGTGGTTCAAGCACCAGTGAATTGTGGGGGTTCAACCACAAGTGATCAGCATAGGTTTCTGAAGGAATTTTGCCAGTTGTGCCGCAAATACCATCAGTCTTTCCTTACATGAGTCCGGAGATAGAATAACCAGTTCCTGACTGTGTTCAAGATCGATCTCAGCACTTGGTTAATAGAGATCCAAGTATTGCTATTGAAAATCATAGAATTTCTATTTTTCCAAAGACACCACACCACAACTGAACTAACAGTATTTAAGGCAGAGTTTTTGTTGTTAGAAATCCAAAATCTAGCAACAGACTCAAAGTTAGCCCCCATTTGAACATCAGAGTGCTCATTAATGAAAGCCCACACGTTTTTAGCCACAATACAGTCAAATAACATGTGCATATTGGATTCATGTTCAGAGCAATGTGAACACAATCAAGAGGTTTAATGTTATGCCTCTTCCTTAGGTTGTCTCTAGTCATTAGCTTATTGTCCAGCACTCTATATCCATACTATACATGCAACGTTAAGCTACTTTACGAGATCAAACAATAGACCCAAAAAAATCGACTCCAAACGGACATAAACGAACTTGACATCATCCCAAAAGATCATCTGAGTTCATCGCCGGACAAGTTCCTAAACATCAACAACCAAAAATGATATAAACAAAGGAGGAGAAGCGAGATCACCACTTCCGCGCCGAGCCTTCGCCCTTCCGGTCGCCGACGCAGCTGTAGGCGTCCACGACTGGTGGAGAATCTTGGTCGTCTTTGGAGGAGGTGGAGCTGTCGTCATCATCGGAGTCGGACTCAGACAGGACGATCAACCCCTTCATCCGGCGGACGGCCTTGTCCTGTTGCCGGTTTAGCTTGGCGATCCGATCCGTTTCCACCGCTGGCTCCTTCGGCTCCCGTTCTGACTACTCTATGGCCAGCCGGAGCACCTTCACGTTCTTCCGCCTGAGGCGGCAAGCTTCCGTCTCCGCCGTCATGAGCTGCAGTGACGCTGCAGATCTGGAGCCGCTCTTGTGTCCACCTTGGATCGCTCCATGGCAATGCGGAGGGCCAGCTACTCATCGTAGTCAAAGTCAGAGCCGGAGTGGCTGCCGGAGCTCGACATTGCGTCGGATTTGATCGGAATGTTGGAGGGAAGAGGACAAGACGGAGCGAGACATGCGAGCGGAGTGAGCTGGGGTTCGGAGCTAGGCGCTGGACTGGGGATTTTGTGGGACCTATGTGGGGTCCTTGGTGGACCGGGCCTGTCTGACGAACATGCCCGAGCGCGCCCAGGCGGCCCCATATCCGCCCTAGATTTGGGCTGGATATGAGGGGCGACGGACAGCCCGGGAGTTTGAGGCCGGTTTGAGATGCCCGGGTGGGTCGATTTTTTTATGACCGGGCAGCCCGCCCAGCGTTTGAGACACGTTTGGAGCGCCCGGCTGTAGATGCTCTAAGGGCATCTCCAACTGCAATCCGCAAAATTCCTCCTACATCCGTCTGCGAACAGGGGGCCAGTCCACGCATGCTGATGCGAAAGGCCGCATCCAACGCTGTCCACATACATTTTTCTTTGGGATGCATTATGTTATGATAATATATTATGTTACCTGCTACCTCTTGAGCTTGTGTTGGATTTCCTTGAAGAGGAAATGTGATGCAACACAGTAGCGTAAGTATTTCCCTCAGTTTTTGAGAACCAAGGTATCAATCCAGTAGGAGGCTACGCGCGAGTCCCTCGTACCTACACAAAGAAAATAACTCCTTGCAACCAACGCGAATAGGGGTTGTCAATCCCTTCACGGTCACTGACGAGCGTGAGATCTGGTAGATATGATAGATAATATTTTTGGTATTTTTGGTATAAAGGTGCAAAGTAAAATAAAAGGCAAAGTAAAAAAGCAAAGCAATAATAAAGCGTAGGAAGATTAATATGATGAAGATAGACCCGGGGGCCATAGATTTCACTAGTGGCTTCTCTCATGAGCATAAGTATTTTATCGTGGGTGAACGAATTACTGTTGAGCAATTGACAGAATTGAGCATAGTTATGAGAGTATCTAGGTATGATCATGTATATAGGCATCACGTCCGAGACAAGTAGACCGACTCACCTGCATCTACTACTATTACTCCACTCATCGATTGCTATCCAAAGCATGCATCTAGAGTATTAAGTTCAAGAAAACAGAGTAACGCCTTAAGCAAGATGACATGATGTAGAGGGATAAATTCATGCAATATGATAAAAACCCCATCTTGTTATCCTCGATGGCAACAATACAATACGTGCCTTGTTGCCCCTACTATCACTGGGAAAGGACACCGCAAGATTGAACCCAAAGCTATGCACTTCAACCATTGCAACAAAGATCAATATAGTAGGCCAAACCAAACTGATAATTCAAAGAGACTTGCAAAGATAACCAATCATACATAAAAGAATCCAGAGAAGATTCAAATATTGTTCATAGATAATCTTGATCATAAACCCACAATTCATCGGTCTCAACAAACACACCGCAAAAAGAAGATTACATCGAATAGATCTCAACGAGAGAGGGAGAACATTGTATTGAGATCCAAAAGAGAGAAGAAGTCATCTAGCTACTAACTATGGACCCGAAGGTCCGAAGTAAACTACTCACACTTCATCGGAGGCTATGATGATGTAGAAGCCCTCCGTGGTGGATTCCCTTCCCATGGAGCTCCTAACAGGCCCCAAGATGGGATCTCGTGGATACGTAAAGTTGCAGCGGTGGAATTAGTTTTTGGCTCAGATTCGATTGTTTGGGGTGCAATGAGGTATATATAGGAGGAAGAAGTACGTCGGTGGAGCTTCGTGGGCCCCACGAGGGTGGGGGCACGCCTGGGGAGGTAGGGCGCGCCCCCCTACCTCATGCCCACCTTGAAGCTTCCTTGGCGTAGGGTCCAAGTCTCCTGGGTCATATTCGGTGAGAAAATCACGTTCCCGAAGGTTTCATTCCGTTTGGACTCCGTTTGATATTTCGTTTCTTCAAAACTCTGAAATAGGCAAAAAACAGCAATTCTGGGCTGGGCCTCCGGTTAATAGGTTAGTCCCAAAAATAATATAAAAGTGGAAAATAAAGCCCAATAATGTCCAAAACAGTAGATAATATAGCATGGAGCAATAAAAAATTATAGATACGTTGGAGACGTATCAGGCATCCCCAAGCTTAATTCTCGTCCTCGAGTAGGTAAATGATAAAAAAAGAATTTTTGATGCGGAGTGCTACTTAGCATAATTTCAATGTAATTCTTCTTAATTGTGGTATGAATATTCAGATCCGAAAGATTCAAGACAAAAGTTCATATTGACATAAAAATAATAATACTTCAAGCATACTAACAAAGCAATTATGTCTTCTCAAAATAACATGGCCAAAGAAAGTTATCCCTACAAAATCATATAGTCTGGCTATGCTCTATCCTCACCACACAAAGTATTTAAATCATACACAACCCCGATGACAAGCCAAGCAATTGTTTCATACTTTTGACATTCTCAAACTTTTTCAATCTTCACGCAATACATGAGCGTGAGCCATGGATATAGCACTATATGTGAATAGAATGGTGGTTGTGTGTAGCGACCCGACCTCAGACGGTCAAGCCTCTGTGTATCTGTGCCATCCCTGGATCAGTATGCTGGCACACACAGTACATCAATGTATATATCAAAGTGCAATCACATGTATAAATAACGCAAAATGATATGTACCTCATAATACTCAGCGGAAACAATCAAACGGGTGTGGAGTCCCATCAACGCCATCGGCAGGTTGAGTGTAGACCGTAACCCTGTATCGTAACTCTTACTCGTCGAGGAAATATCCGCAACATGATACGTTGCAGCCGTGTAGGTCAGTACATTGAATGTACCGGCAAGATCACAATAAGAGAAAACAGATGATAAACTATACTATATGCAGTATGGCTTTGTGGCTCTGTGTCTGGGTTTTGTTTGCGTAAAAGCTGGTTTTATTTTCCCTACATCAAAGGAATAAATGAAGTCTGTACTATGGAGTTTTCTATCATGACATGGTTCCGCCAACCGATGTCTCATAGCCCAAATCATCATAAGTTGCCCACAATTAAGTTATCAGTCCGGTGTTGAGAGTTCGAGATAGATCCAAGTCCAGATGCTCAAATTGTCCGTGAATCGGGGACATGGCTAATCGATTAGGTTTTAACCCTCTGCAGAGGTTTGTACACTTTACCCGCAAGATTCGATCCCTCTTTTTACGTTCTCGCACTTCAGGGTGTTTGAGAACAAGATGAGCGAAACATGATCTTCCGAAGAGTTCCCACGACCCTTTATGCGGTGCTCATCCAATCCTACCGTAGTTCTACATCCGCTAGCACCGTCCCAGCCAGAGTCACAACTAAGGTCAACCAAGCCAGAGCCCATAGTGACTTGCGGTTGCACAGTAAGCTTCCGGGCATGAAGTATACTTCCGTCTCTTTGAGTCTGGGTGAAGCTTTCCGCAAGATGTCATGGCGCTTCTCCATGCATCCCGCCAACCTTTGGATTCTCCAGGTGCCCACAACCATCCTTCACCCAAAGAGTGTGTATTAATTCTTGTCTCGAGTCTTGAAGTCTTGAGGCCTTGAAGATGCAGTCCTTGCAGATTCCATCATGGAGTTGTCGTCATTGACGTAGAGTCCTCCTTCTTCACACCACTCTCGAGCACTCATACCAACCCCGTCTACTATAGCGTAGCATTAAAATAAATAACGTCCCGGACTTGGTAACAGGGTGATGGGTTCCTACCTCATGCATACTACTCAACTACAAGAATTCAATATCACTATTGTAGGGTTGTTGCAAAGATGCCACTAAATGCAATAAAAACATAGGTATGAAAGCATGGTCAAAGTGAACTTGCCTGGTAAGTTGATGAAGATAACAACACTCTCGAATAATGAAGATAACAACACTCTCGAACTTGCCTTAGTAGAACTATTCGTCACTCCGTTGAAAATCTATATAGTCATAGCATTCATATAAGCAAACATCCTAGCAAACAATTCTAACACTCATAATGAAACCAACAATTAAAAATGCAAATCAAGGGACACCAAATAAAAACAAAGGAAAACTACACAACAAAACTACCAAAGAAAACTCGGAGAAAACAAATCAAGGTTTTCACCACATCAAGCATCAACTAAGAAATAGTTTTACACAACTAAAACTTTTCTTAACAGAACCTAAGCATGGGTTTTGCTAACTAACAGAAGAGAATTCATCATGCAACTAGGAGCAAAAGAATCACTTTAAAATCTATTATAAAACTCCTATTAGGCCTAAAGCAAATTCTAGTAAGAAAAATAAAATAAAAGTTTTATTTATTGCAAATAAAAGTTCATGCTCTAAAGTTACAGAAACTAACCTAGAATAAACTATCACATATGAAAAATAAAATTATTTGCTAATTAAAACAATAGGAAAACAGTAGCTAGTTAAATAATTAAGAACTACATGGTTTTGATTAAAACTATTTTTTTATTAATCCTAAAATGCCCAAATAAATTCCTACGGTTAGGCAATGTCAAAACAAAGTGGTGACAAAAATAATCACTAAAAAATAATATTCCTAACTCATTTTATAGCAGAATTACTAATCTGTCTAAAACTAAAATAAAGCAATTTTAAATAATTTAAACATGGCCAAACATATTTTCTGCAGAAACTATAAGAAATTTGCAAACCAACAAAAAAAGAATCACTTAAAAATATTAAGTAGATTAAAAGATATGAATTTTTCAAATCTGAAACTATTCTGTTAAAACAGAAAACGAAAAATAAAGAAAAACGGCCTAATGGGCCTATCTAACGCCCTGGGCGTAATATAACTAAACGGGCCCTAGGGTTTAAACGAATCGGCCGGTCTAATAAAAAAAACTTAACTAAAAATAAACAGGATCTAACCGGAATAAAACCCGGTTTATCAGAAATAACCTACCCCTTCGGGGAATCTAATCCTAACCGTCCGACCTAGATCTAACGGCGGGGAAGACTCGGCGACTTCTAGACGACGGCAGACGGCAGCGGCTCGGGCGGCAGTGCTCCGGCGACTCCGGTGGTCGAGGCGTCGGCGGAGGTCTCCCGTGAGCCTTGACGAGGTGAGCTCGGGGTGGGGGTCGAGTGAGCTCGGGGTGGCGGGGTGGGTCGGAGACGAGGTTAATGGCGGCGGCGGGCGTGCTCGGTTGCTCGGCGGCGTTTGCGGAGGAGGAGAGGGTCGAGGGGCGAGGGGGGAATGAGGTCGGGGGTATAAATAGGCGGGGCACGACTTGGGCGAGGGGAAATATCCGGCGAGGAGATCGGGGGGATCCCGGAGATCTCGGGATCTCCGGCGAGCGGCGGAGCGGTTTGGCGTGGGCGAGGGGAAGGTGACGGGGTGGGGCCACCGTCGCTGAGCGGGAGGGGAGGCGGCGGTTGGCCGAGGCGAGAGGGTTTCGGGCTCGGTCGGGCCGGCTCACGGGCGGCCGGGCCGGGTCGGCTTGTTCGGGCTGAGCCGCCTGGTGTTGGTTGGCTGGCCGGGCGCCAGGGCTTTCTTTTTTCCAAATTTTTTTGAATAATTAGGAGAGAGAAAATAATATAAATATAAATATTTTATATAGGACATATATATATCAAAATGATCAGGGGAATATTCCCTATCATTTGAACATTTTTTTCAGAGGCAAAATCCAAACTTTATAAAAATTCATTTTTTTTAAATTCCAAATAAAACTCAAATTTGAAAGGGGTTTCCAAGGCACTTTCAAATGACTTCAATTTGATTCTTTTTAACTTCCAACTCATATTTCATATAATTGAAGAAGTCATTTTATCTTCCCTCATGAAAATCATTGAGTTGCATAAAGCTTTGAATTTGAAATCTTCTCAAATGAAATTCAAATCTTTTCAAAACCCTTTTCATTTCAAATGGAAGAAGTCATTTCATCTTCACTCTAGGGTTTTGGTGTTGGAATGGAATTGAATTCATTGAGATCCAAAAAGGGCAAAAGGGGATAGTTTTGGGAAAGTCATTTTATTCCCTCTCATCCAACTTTCAAAAGTTTCAAATTTCACTCAATTTCACTCAATCAATCAAACAAACAATCAGACAACAAGCATAGTTATTTATCTAATATAACATTCCAAAATTTAGAATTTTGGGATGTTACAAACCTACCACACTTAAAATGAATCTCGTCCTCGAGATTCGAAGAGGCTAACAAGAAAGGGTTAGGGGTTGGGGTCCGCTAGCAAACGTTTGGTCGGAAGGTCGGGGTGCTACCACACTTAAAACAAGGTCACGGTCCCAATAAACTCAGATACTTCCTCCGGAGTGCCGATAATGTATGTCCCTTCACATATCTTACAATAGCTCCTCCATTAACGCTCTTCTGTCAGCAGCATAGGGTTTTCCTCCAAATCTTGGGTCGGTTCGTCAAAGTTGAAGTTCGTCCAAGACTGGATCGTCTTAGCTGATAGGTGCATGTCCATTCTAGACAACTATCGAAATACTCATGGTGGTCTACCATTAATGGTTTCTCCTGCAGAAAACGGGTGCAGGTTGAACCTCACCGTATGATCTACGATTGGCAACGGTTGCCTGTAAGGGGTTCCATCGTCCTACCATTCTATGGTTTTATGGCTTATCGCGTCGACACTCTTCTAAGGTTTTCAAGGCTCTCTGATTTTCCATCAACATATGATAGTTCATGATAGAAGTCTCCGGTATGGGGGCCAATCCATCCTGTACTTGAACCATTACTAACTATGCAGACATTGAATCACGCATTCTAACACTTGGTCATACTCACAAGCATTGCAGAATTTCTCCTGTATTGAACAGGGATCGGGTAAATCCTTTGGTTCCACAAGCCAAACAAAGCATCTATCGTTACTTCACCACTCTCAGGTTTTTGCGTAACCTCCTACGAAACGTATGCTGATTGGATCACTGATTCTTCCAAATTTATTCCTTTATCAAGGTTACATCTGTTCCTTTTCAAAATCCTGGGCCTGTGGGTTATGGCCCACTTCAACACTAGTGCAGCTTTAACTCATCCTTGGAGTAACTCTCTTGTTCCATATTACACCTCCTTTAAATCCAGTAGTACTCTGTTTCTTCATACCATCATATCAAAAGCAAAACTCCAACTTTTTTTCCTTCGAACTACAGTCCGTGGAATATATATTTTCTTATCCATTAGTCTAGTCTTCTTCACAGGGTACTACCACCCTAAAAATGAAATTCACAAATCCATCCATAGACCATATTTCTCATATCCTCGAAAATGGTCAAAATCCGTGTTCATAGAGTAACAACTCATACAATTAAACATATGAAAACATGTCACCTTAACTTTATTGATTTCATGAATTCATTACAATATCCGAGACTTTCATTACATAAATTCAACTCCATATCCTTATGGAAACAATTGCTTCCTACTACACTTATTACCAATATCAAAATTCCAACTACTCAGCTCCAGCTTTCATCTTGTCGGAACATTTAGTAGCATAATGTCCTGCTTCCTTGCAGCGAAAACAAAATGACTTTCGATAAGTCTTTGGGCTTCTTGGAGATGGTGCTCGCTCCTTGAGTTCCTTGCTTCCTTCGAGACAATGATTGGCATAATGCCCGACGTCCTTACATTCAAAATGGTAATATGACTCTTGTCCCTATTTGCAGAAATTGGGTTGTTACGAGGGTGTCCGGGTTTCTTTGTTACGATCAAACCTTCTATTCCCTGTGGATCAAACTCTATTGCTTCCGTCGGAAGTATCCCGGATACTCTTTTCTTTCCTTGGTGCAATCTTTGTGAAAAATGTCCTTCTTCTCCACATGAATAGCGTGCATTGGAGTAAAATCTGTTGAGGCCTTCTCCATCAAGGTCTTCAACACATTCCTTCATCACCGGGTTCTTTCATAACTTCTCGGAGGGCTTCTTTCATTCCTTCTTCCTGCTCCTGAATAGTTTGTTGCACCATGGGGTAAATGTAACACTTGAGTCGGGTAGTGGGTGGTTCCTTCACACAAGAAACAAGTCACACGACTAGTTGGGCATTCCTCACCGGGTGTTTCTCCTCACAATGAGGGCATCCATCCTTGTGTTCCCCACAGGTGTGTCCTATTTCTCTGCAAATCTTGCAGGCACAAGGTTTATTTCTTGGTGTATCATGTTGCTTAGGATAAGACGAGATCTTGTCGAGTCTTCTTGAATTCTTTCCAAGTCTTTGCTCCATTCCTTCCTGTATAGCTTGATGCATCTGCCACCATGTTGCAGCACTTCCTTCAAGTAATCTTGGAGAGCGTAAGATACTTCATTCTTCCTTGAAACCAAATTGCTCCCAAAGTGATTCTCCATGTTACGAATCCATAGCTCGCCTCCGGTGAAGTCTTGATCCAGAGAATATCAGTCCAACTTCATTCATCATCTATGGGGTCCAAAAGTTTTGAAATGAGATATGAGAGAGGTGGGGAGGGATATACACACAATACAAACAATAGTTTTTGAAGAAACAAGTTTTACTTTGTGGCTGTCGGAAAACATCAAACAAATGACAGCTCACAAATCGCCGCATCTAACGTAAGTGTGTAACAGGGGCTTGGTCTTCTAAAGGTCAAATAATTCTTCAGATTCTTCAAATTCTTCTAGTCTTCGGAGTCTTCAATTGTTGCAGCTTAAACTCTTCTAATGCATGGTCAAATCCTCTTTACTCTGAAGAGGCCATCAGTTATCCGATATCTTGTCCTTCTTGGAGCGGCTTCAGCTGATTCTTCATGTGATCAAAAGGGAAAAGGGGTATATTCTAACTATTTGAGGTGAGAGTGTCTATTTGATAAAATCAGAAGAGATGAGAAGTAAGAGTCTTTTTGAAAATAAAGTTTTAGAGATTTTCGGTCCTAGGGGCTTTCCGGTTTCTAGGGTCACGTCCTCTGATCAACATGTGCTCTAATACCATATTCAGAAGCGACCCGACCTCAGACGGTCAAGCCTCTGTGTATCTAATGCCATCCTCGGATCAAGATCTTTGGCACACACAGTACATCAATGTATATATCAAAGTGCAATCACATGTATAAATAACGAAAAACTGATATATACCTCATAATACTCAGCGGAAACAATCAAACGGGTGTGGAGTCCCATCAACGCCATCGGTAGGTTGAGTGTAGACCGTAACACTGTATCGTAACTCTTACTCGTCGAGGAAATATCTGCAACATGATACGTTGCAGCCGTAGGTCAAGATTACATTGAATGTACCGACAAGATCACAATAAGAGAAAACAGATGATAAACTATACTATATGCAGTATGGCTTTGTGGCTCTGTGTCTGGGTTTTGTTTGCGTAAAAGTTGGTTTTATTTTCCCTACATCAAAGGAATAAATGAAGTCTGTACTATGGAGTTTTCTATCATGACATGGTTCCGCCAACCGATGTCTCATAGCCCAAATCATCATAAGTTGCCCACAATTAAGTTATCATCCGGTGTTGAGAGTTCCGAGATAGATCCAAGTCCAGATGCTCAAATTGTCCGTAATCGGGACACGGCTAATCGAATAGGTTTTAACCCTCTGCAGAGGTTTGTACACTTTACCCGCAAGATTCGATCCTCTTTTTACGTTCTCGCACTTCGTGGTGTTTGAGAACAAGATGATCAAACATGGTCTTCCTCAAGAGTTCCCCGACCACCGTCCGGTGCTCATCCAATCCTACCGTAGTTCTACATCCGCTAGCACCGTCCCCAGCCAGAGTCACAACTAAGGTCAACCAAGCCAGAGCCCATAGTGACTTGCGGTTGCATGTAAGCTTCCGGCATGAAGTATTCTTCCATCTCTTTGAGTCTGGGTGAAGCTTTCCGCAAGATGTCATGGCGCTTCTCCATGCATCCCGCCAACCATCGGATTCTCCAGGTGCCCGTCAACCATCCTTCACCAAGAGTGTGTATTGAATTCTTGTCTCGAGTCTTGAAGTCTTGAGGCCTTGAAGATGCAGTCCTTGCAGATTCCATCATGGAGTTGTCGTCATTGACGAGAGTCCTCCTTCTTCACACCACTCGAGCACTCATACCAACCCCGTCTACTATAGCGTAGCATTAAAATAAATAACGTCCGGACTTGGTAACAGGGGTGATGGGTTCCTACCTCATGCATACTACTCAACTACAAGAATTCAATATCACTACAGTAGGGTTGTTGCAAAGATGCCACTAAATGCAATAAAAACATAGGTATGAAAGCATGGTCAAAGTGAACTTGCTCAGTAAGTTGATGAAGATAACAATACTCTCGAATAATGACTTGGTAGAACTATTCGTCACTCCGTTGAAAATCTATATAGTCATAGCATTCATATAAGCAAACATCCTAGCAAACAATTCTAACACTCATAATGAAACCAACAATTAAAAATGCAAATCAAGGGACACCAAATAAAAACAAAGGAAAACTACACAACAAAACTACCAAAGAAAACTCGGAGAAAACAAATCAAGGTTTTCACCACATCAAGCATCAACTAAGAAATAGTTTTACACAACTAAAACTTTTCTTAACAGAACCTAAGCATGGGTTTTGCTAACTAACAGAAGAGAATTCATCATGCAACTAGGAGCAAAAGAATCACTTTAAAATCTATTATAAAACTCCTATTAGGCCTAAAGCAAATTCTAGTAAGAAAAATAAAATAAAAGTTTTATTTATTGCAAATAAAAGTTCATGCTCTAAAGTTACAGAAACTAACCTAGAATAAACTATCATATATGAAAAATAAAATTATTTGCTAATTAAAACAATAGGAAAACAGTAGCTAGTTAAATAATTAAGAACTACATGGTTTTGATTAAAACTATTTTTTTATTAATCCTAAAATGCCCAAATAAATTCCTACGGTTAGGCAATGTCAAAAAAAAGTGGTGACAAAAAGAATCACTAAAAAATAATATTCCTAACTCATTTTATAGCAGAATTACTAATCTGTCTAAAACTAAAATAAAGCAATTTTAAATAACTTAAACATGGCCAAACATATTTTCTGCAGAAACTATAAGAAATTTGCAAACCAACAAAAAAAGAATCACTTAAAAATATTAAGTATATTAAAAGATATGAATTTTTCAAATCTGAAACTATTCTGTTAAAACAGAAAACGAAAAATAAAGAAAAACGGCCTAATGGGCCTATCTAACGCATACAGGCGTAATATAACTAAACGGGCCCTAGGGTTTAAACGAATCGGCCGGTCTAATAAAAAAAACCTAACTAAAAATAAACCGGACCTAACCGGAATAAAACCCGGTTTATCAGAAATAACCTACCCCTTCGGGGAATCTAATCCTAACCGTCCGACCTAGATCTAACGGCGGGGAAAGACTTCGGCGACTTAGGACGGCGACGGCGACGGGCGGCTCGGGCGGCGAGTGCTCCGGCGACTCCGGTGGTCGGGGCGTCAGCGGAGGTCTCCATGGGCGCTGGCGCGACGAGGTGAGCTCGGGGTGGGGTCGAGTGAGCTCGGGGTGGCAGGTGGGTCGGGACGAGGTTAATGGCGGCGGCGTGCTCGGTTGCTCGCCAGCGTTATGGAAGGAGGAGAGGTTCGGCGAGGCGAGGGGGAATGAGGTCGGGGGTATAAATAGGCGGGCACGACTTGGGCGAGGGAAAGATCCGTGAGGAGATCGGGGGATCCTGAGATCGCGGGATCTCCGTGAGCGGCGGCGTGGTTTGGCGTGGGGGAAGGTGACGGTGGGGGCCACCCGTCGCTGAGCGGGAGGAGGCGCGTCGGTTGGCCGAGGCGAGAGGGTTTCAAGTGGCTCGGTCGGGCCGGGTTGGCTCACTGGGTCAAGGCCTGGTGTTGGCTGGGCAGTTATTCGGCCGGCGCCTGTGGGCTTTTCTTTTTTCCAATTTTTTTGAATAATTAGGGAGAGAAAATAATATAAATATAAATATTTTATATAGGACATATATATATCAAAATGATCAGGGGAATATTCCCTATCATTTGAACATTTTTCCAGAGGCAAAATCCAAACTTTATAAAAATTCATTTTTTTTTAAATTCCAAATAAAACTCAAATTTGAAAGGGGTTTTCAAGGCACTTTCAAATGACTTTCAATTTGATTCTTTTTAACTTCCAACTCATATTTCATATAATTGAAGAAGTCATTTTATCTTCCCTCATGAAAATCATTGAGTTGCATAAAGCTTTGAATTTGAAATATTCTCAAATGAAATTCAAATCTTTTGAAAACCCTTTTCATTTCAAATGGAAGAAGTCATTTCATCTTCACTCTAGGGTTTTGGTGTTGGAATGGAATTGAATTCATTGAGATCCAAAAAGGGCAAAATGGGATAGTTTTGGGAAAGTCATTTTTATTCCCTCTCATCCAACTTTCAAAAGTTTCAAATTCCACTCAATTTCACTCAATCAATCAAACAAACAATCAGACAACAAGCATAGTTATTTATCTAATATAACATTTTCCAAAATTTAGAATTTTCGGATGTTACATTGTGGAGAAGATAAAAAGAGGGGAAGATAGTCTCACATGAACTAGGCGCATCAACGGGCTATGGAGATGCCCATCAATAGATATCAATGTGAGTGAGTAGGGATTTCCATGCAACGGATGCACTAGAGCTATAAGTATATGAAAGCTCAACAAAAGAAACTAAGTGGGTGTGCATCCAAGTCGCTTGCTCACGAAGACCTAGGGCATTTTGAGGAAGTCCATCATTGGAATATACAAGCCAAGTTCAATAATGAAAATTTCCCACTAGTATATGAAAGTGACAAAATGAGAGACTCTCTATCATGAAGATCATGGTGCTACTTTGAAGCACAAGTGTGGTAAAAGGATAGTAACATTGTCCCTTCTATCTTTTTCTCTCATTTTTTTATTTTGGCATTTTCTCTCTTTTTTATGGCCTCTTTTCCTTTTTTTATTTTTTTATTTTTCGCCCGGAGTCTCATCCCGACTTGTGGGGGAATCATAGTCTCCATCATCCTTTTCCTCACTTGGGACAATGCTCTAAAAATGATAATCATCACACTTTTATTTTCTTACAACTCAACAATTACAACTCGATACTTAGAACAAAATATGACTCTATATGAATGCCTCCGGCGGGGTATCGGGATATGCAATGAATCAAGAGTGACATGTATGAAAGAATTATGAACGGTGGCTTTGCCACAAATACGATGTCAACTACATGATCATGCTAAGCAATATGACAATGATGGGGCGTGTCATAATAAACGGAACAGTGGAAATTGCATGGCAATATATCTCGGAATGGCTATGGAAATGCCATGATAGGTAGGTATGGTGGCTGTTTTGAGGAAGGTATTTGGTGGGTTTATGATAACGGCGAAAAGTGCGCGGTATTAGAGAGGCTAGCAATGGTGGAAGGAAGAAAAGTGTGTATAATCCATGGACTCAACATTAGTCATAAAGAACACATATACTTATTGCAAAAATCTACAAGTTATCAAAGCAAAGTATTACGCGCATGCTCCTAGGGGGATAGATTGGTAGGAAGAGACCATCGTCATTCCCCGACCGCCACTCATAAGGAAGACAATCAATAAATAAATCATCCTCTGACTTCATCACATAACGGTTCACCATAATGCATGCTACGGGAATCACAAACTTTAACACAAGTATTTTTCAAATTCACAACTACTCAACTAGCATGACTCTAATATCACCATATTCATATCTCAAAACAATTATCAAGCATCAAACTTTTCTTAGTATTCAACGCACTCAAAAGAAAGTTTTACAAATCTTGAATACCAAGAATATTTAGATTATTTAAGAAAATTACCATGCTATTTAAGACTCTCAAAATAATCTAAGTGAAGCATGAGAGACCAATAGTTTCTATAAAACAAATCCACCACCGTGCTCTAAAAGATATAAGTGAAGCACAAGAGCAAAACTATATAGCTCAAAAGATATAAGTGAAGCACATAGAGTGTTCTATCAAATTCCAATTGATGTATGGCTCTCTCAAAAGGTGTGTACAGCAAGGATGATTGTGGTAAACTAAAAATAAAAGACTCAAATCATACAAGACGCTCCAAGCAAAACACATATCATGTGGTGAATAAAAATATAGCTCCGAGTAAAGTTGCCGATGGAAGTAGATTTAAAGAGGGGATGCCTTCCGGGGGCATCCCCAAGCTTTAACCTTTTGGTGTCCTTATATTATCTTGGGGGTGCCATGGGCATCCCCAAGCTTAGGCTCTTGCCACTCCTTGTTCCATAATCCATCAAAAGATTTCACCCAAAACTTGAAAACTTCACAACACAAAACTCAACAGAAATCTCGTGAGCTCCGTTAGCGAAAAGAAAACAAAAGACCACTTCAAGGTACTGTAATGAACTCATTATTTATTTATATTGGTTTTAAACCTACTGTATTCCAACTTCTCTATGGTTTATAAACTATTTTACTAGCCATAGATTCATCAAAATAAGCAAACAACACACGAAGAACAGAATCTGTCAAAAACAGAACAGCGTGTAGTAATCTGTAACTAACGCAAACTTCTGTAACTCCAAAAATTGAGAAAAAGTAGGAAGACCTATTAAATTTGTTTATTGATCATCAGCAATTGGAATCAGTATTTTATCATGTTCTGCTGATTTTTAACAATTGTTTTCGTGAACAGAAAGTTTCTGGAAATTACAGCAAGATCAAATAACTATCATCCAAGAAGATCCTATAGGTTTAACTTGGCACAAACACTAATTAAAACATAAAACCACATCTAAACAGAAGCTAGATGGATTATTTATTCCTAAACAGAAGTAAAAGCAAAAAAAAACTAAAAATAAAATTGGGTTGCCTCCCAACAAGCGCTATCGTTTAACGCCCCTAGCTGGGCATAAAAGCAAGGATAGATCTAGGTATTGCCATCTTTGGCAGGCAATCCATAAGTAGCCCTCATGATAGATTCATATGGTAATTTTATTTTCTTCCTAGGGAAGTGTTCCATGCCCTTCTTTAATGGAAATTGGAATCTAGGATTCCCTTCCTTCATATCAATAATTGCACCAATCGTTCTAAGGAAAGGTCTACCAAGAATAATAGGACAAGAAGGATTGCAATCTATATCAAGAACGATAAAATCTATGGGCACATAATTCCTATTTGCAACAATAAGAACATCATTAATTCTTCCCATAGGTTTCTTAATAGTTGAATCCGCAAGGTGCAAGTTTAGAGAGCAATCATCAAAATCACGGAAATCTAGCAAATCGCACCAAGTTCTGGGAATAGTGGAAACAGTAGCACCCAAATCACATAAAGCACAAAATTCATGATCCCTAATCTTAATTTTAATAGTTGGTTCCCATTCATCATAAAGTTTTCTAGGGATAGAAACTTCCAACTCAAGTTTTTCTTCATAAGATTGCATCAAGGCATCAACGATATGTTTGGTAAAGGCTTTATTTTGACTATAAGCATGAGGAGAATTTAGCACGGATTGCAACAAGGAAATACAATCAATTAAAGAGCAACTTTCATAATTAAATTCCTTGAAATTCAAAATAGTGGGTTTAGCAACATCTAGGGTTTTGCTTCCTTCAATCCCACTTTTATCAATTTTAGCATCAAGATCTAAAAACTCTGAATTCTTGGAACGCCTTCTAGGTAAAGGTGGATCATATTCAGTCCCATCATTATCAAGATTCATATTACAAAAAAAATATTTAATAGGGGACACATCAATAACTTTTAGATCTTCATCTTTATTTTCATAGGAATTGGAAGAACACGCTTTAATAAAGGCATCTTTCGTAGCACGCATCCTAGAGGTTCTTTCTTTGCACTCATCAATGGAAATTCTCATGGATTTGAGAGACTCATTGATATCATGCTTAGGAGGGGTAGATCTAAGTTTTAGAGAATCAACATCAAGAGAAATTCTATCAATGTTTCTAGCCAATTCATCAACTTTAAGCAATTTCTCTTCAAGCAAAGCATTGAAATTCTTTTGTGAATTCATAAACTCTTTAACACTAGTCTCAAATTCAGAGGGCATCTTATTAAAATTTCCATAAGAGTTGTTGTAGGAATTTCCATAATTATTATAAGGATTACTAGGATAAGGCCTAGGATTAAAATTTCCTCTATACGCGTTGTTACCAAAATTATTCCTACCAACAAAATTCACATCCATAGATTCATTATTATTCTCAATCAAAGTAGACAAAGGAATATCATTAGGATCAGAATAAACACTCTTAGTAGCAAATAATTTCATAAGTTCATCCATCTTTCCACTCAAAACATTAATTTCTTCTATCGCATGCACTTCTTTATTAGTAGATCTTTCAGTGTGCCATTGATAATAATTAACCATAATATTATCTAGGAGTTTAGTAGCATCTCCTAAAGTGATTTCTATAAAAGTGCCTCCTGCGGCCGTATCTAAAAGATTTCTGGAAGCAAAATTCAACCCGGCATAAATTTTTTGTGTAATCATCCACAAGTTCAAACCATGAGTAGGGCAATTACGTATCATTAATTTCATTCTCTCCCAAGATTGTGCAACATGTTCATGATCAAGTTGCTTAAAATTCATAATATCGTTTCTAAGAGAGATGATCTTAGCGGGAGGAAAATACTTAGAGATAAAAGCATATTTGCACTTGTTCCAAGAATCAATACTATTTTTAGGCAAAGACGAAAACCAAGGTTTAGCACGATCTCTAAGCGAAAAAGGAAATAGCTTCAATTTAACAATATCATTATCAACATCTTTCTTCTTTTGCATATCACATAAATCCACGAAGCTATTTAGATGAGTAGCGGTATCTTCACTAGGAAGGCCGGCAAATTGATCTTTCATAACAAGATTCAACAAAGCAGTATTGATTTCACAAGATTCAGTGTTGGTAAGAGGAGCAATCGGAGTGCTAAGGAAATCATTATTGTCGGTATTGGTAAAGTCACACAATTTGGTATTATCTTGAGCCATCGTGACAAACAAGCAATCCAACACACGAGCAAACAAAAAGTAAGCGAGAAAAAGGCAAACGGAAAAGAGAGGGCGAATAAAACGGCAAGGGTGAAGTGGGGGAGAGGAAAACGAGAGGCAAATGGCAAATAAAGTAAGCGGGAGATAAGGGATTGTGATGGGTACTTGGTATGTTGACTTTTGCATAGACTCCCCAGCAACGGTGCCAGAAATTCTTCTTGCTACCTCTTGAGCTTGCGTTGGATTTCCTTGAAGAGGAAAGGTGATGCAAAGACTGATGGCGTAAGTATTTCCTTCGGTTTTTGAGAACCAAGGTATCAATCCAATAGCAGGCTACGCGCGAGTCCCTTGTACCTACACAAAGCAAATAACTCCTCGCAACCAACGCGAATAGGGGTTGTCAATCCCTTCACGGTCACTTACGAGCGTGAGATCTGATAGATATGATAGATAATATTTTTGGTATTTTTGGTATAAAGATGCAAAGTAAAATAGAAGTCAAAGTAAAAAACCAAAGCAATAATAAAGCGTAGGAAGATTAATATGATGAAGATAGACCCGGGGGCCATAGATTTTCAACTAGTGGCTTCTCTCATGAGCATAAGTATTTTACGGTGGGTGAACAAATTACTGTTGAGCAATTGACAGAATTGAGCATAGTTATGAGAGTATCTAGGTATGATCATGTATATAGGCATCACGTCCGAGACAAGTAGACCGACTCTGCCTGCATCTACTACTATTACTCCACTCATCGATCGCTATCCAAAGATGCATCTAGAGTATTAAGTTCAAGAAAACAGAGTAACGCCTAAAGCAAGATGACATGATGTAGAGGGATAAATTCATGCAATATGATAAAAATCCCATCTTGTTATCCTCGATGGCAACAATACAATACATGCCTTGCTGTCCCAACTGTCACTGGGAAAGGACACCGCAAGACTTAACCCAATGCTAAGCACTTCTCCCATTGCAAGAAAGATCAATCTAGTAGGCCAAACCAAACTGATAATTCGAAGAGACTTGCAAAGATAACCAATCATACATAAAAGAATTAAGAGAAGATTCAAATATTGTTCATAGATAATCTTGATCATAAACTCACAATTCATCGGTCTCAAAAAACACACCGCAAAAAGAAGATTACATCGAATAGATCTCCACAAGAGAGGGGGAGAACATTGTATTGAGATCCAAAAAGAGAGAAGAAGCCATCTAGCTACTAACTATGGACCCGAAGGTCTGAAGTAAACTACTCACACTTCATCGGAGAGGCTATGATGATGTAGAAGCCCTCCATGGTGGATTGCCCTTCCCATGTGAACTCCTAATGCACCCCAAGATGGGATCTCGTGTATACGTAAAGTTGCGGCGGTGGAATTAGGTTTTGGCTCCGTGTCGATCGCTTTGGGGTGCAATGAGGTATATATAGGAGGAAGAAGTACGTCGGTGGAGCTTCGTGTGCCCCACGAGGGTGGGGGGCGCGCTTGGGGGGTAGGGCGCGCCCCCCTACCTTGTGCCCACCTCGAAGCTTCCTTGGCATAGGGTCCAAGTCTCCTGGGTCATATTCGGTGAGAAAATCACGTTCCCGAAGGTTTCATTCCGTTTGGACTCCGTTTGATATTCCGTTTCTTTGAAACTCTGAAATAGGCAAAAAATAGCAATTCTGGGCTGGGCCTCCGGTTAATAGGTTAGTCCCAAAAATAATATAAAAGTGGAAAATAAAGCCCAATAATGTCCAAAACAATAGATAATATAGCATGGAGCAATCAAAAATTATAGATACGTTGGAGACGTATCAGGCATCCCCAAGCTTTATTCCTGCTCGTCCTCGAGTAGGTAAATGATAAAAAAAGAATTTTTGATGCGGAGTGCTACTTAGCATAATTTCAATGTAATTCTTCTTATTTGTGGTATGAATATTCAGATCCGAAAGATTCAAGACAAAAGTTCATATTGACATAAAAATAATAATACTTCAAGCATACTAACAAAGCAATTATGTCTTCTCAAAATAACATGGCCAAAGAAAGTTATCCCTACAAAATCACATAGTCCGGCTATGCTCTATCTTCACCACACAAAGTATTTAAATCATGCACAACCCCGATGACAAGCCAAGCAATTGTTTCATACTTTTGACATTCTCAAACTTTTTCAATCTTCACACAATACATGAGCGTGAGCCATGGATATAACACTATATGTGGAATAGAATGGTGGTTGTGGAGAAGACAAAAAGAGGGGAAGATAGTCTCACATCAACTAGGCGTACCAACGGGCTATGGAGATGCCCATCAATAGATATCAATGTGAGTGAGTAGGGATTGCCATGCAACGGATGCACTAGGGCTATAAGTATATGAAAGCTCATCAAAAGAAACTAAGTGGGTGTGCATCCAACTCGCTTGCTCACGAAGACCTAGGGCATTTTGAGGAAGCCCATCATTGGAATATACAAGCCAAGTTCTATAATGAAAACTTCCCACTAGTATATGAAAGTGACAAAATGAGAGACTCTCTATCATGAAGATCATGGTGCTACGTTGGAGCACAAGTGTGGTAAAAGGATAGTAACATTGTCCCTTCTCTAATTTTTCTCTCATTTTTTTATTTGGGCCTTTTCTCTTTTTTATGGCCTCTTTTCCTTTTTTTATATTTTTTATTTTTCATCCGGAGTCTCATCCCGACTTGTGGGGGAATCATAGTCTCCATCATCCTTTTCCTCACTTGGGACAATGCTCTAAAAATGATGATCATCACGCTTTTATTTTCTTACAGCTCAATAATTACAACTCGATACTTAGAACAAAATATGACTCTATATGAATGCCTCCGGCGGTGTACCGGGATATGCAATGAATCAAGAGTGACATGTATGAAAGAATTATGAACGGTGGCTTTGCCACAAATACGATGTCAACTACATGATCATGCTAAGCAATATGACAATAATGGAGCGTGTCATAATAAACGGAACGGTGGAAAGTTGCATGGCAATATATCTCGGAATGGCTATGGAAATGCCATGATAGGTAGGTATGGTGGCTGTTTTGAGGAAGGTATTTGGTGGGTTTATGATACCGGCTAAAAGTGTGCGGTATTAGAGAGGCTAGCAATGGTGGAAGGAAGAAAAGTGCGTATAATCCATGGACTCAACATTAGTCATAAAGAACTCATATACTTATTGCAAAAATCTACAAGTTATCAAAGCAAAGTATTACGCGCATGCTCCTAGGGGGATAGATTGGTAGGAAAAGACCATCGCTCGTCCCCGACCGCCACTCATAAGGAAGACAATCGGTAAATAAATCATGCACCGACTTCATCACATAACGGTTCACTATACGTGCATGCTACGGGAATCACAAACTTTAACACAAGTATTTTTCAAATTCACAACTACTCAGCTAGCATGACTCTAATATCACCATATGTTGGAAATATGCCCTAGAGGCAATAATAAAAGGATTATTATTATATTTCCCTGTTCGTGACAATTGTCTTTTATTCATGCTATAATTGTATTATCCGGAAATCGTAATACACGTGTGAATACTTAGACCACAACATGTCCCTAGTGAGCCTCTAGTTGACTAGCTCGTTGATCAACAGATAGTCATGGTTTCCTGACTATGGACATTAGATGTCGTTGATAACAGGATCACATCATTAGGAGAATGATGTGATGGACAAGACCCAATCCTAAGCATAGCACAAGATCGTGTAGTTTGTTTTGTTAGAGCTTTTTCCAATGTCAAGTATCTTTTCCTTAGACCATGAGATCGTGTAACTCCCGGATACCGTAGGAGTGCTTTGGGTGTACCAAACGTCACAACGTAACTGGGTGACTATAAAGGTGCACTACAGGTATCTCCAATAGTGTCTGTTGGGTTGACACGGATCGAGACTGGGATTTGTCACTCCGTATTGCGGAGAGGTATCACTGGGCCCTCTCGGTAGTGCATCATCATAATACGCTCAAAGTGACCAAGTGTTTGGTCACGGGATCATGCATTGCGGTACGAGTAAAGTGACTTGCCGGTAACGAGATTGAACAAGGTATTGGGATACCGACGATCGAATCTCGGGCAAGTAACATAACGATTGACAAAGGGAATTGTATACGGGGTTGCTTGAATCCTCGACATCGTGGTTCATCCGATGAGATCATCAAGGAGTATGTGGGAGCCAACATGGGTATCCAGATCCCGCTGTTGGTTATTGACCGGAGAGCCGTCTCGGTCATGTCTACATGTCTCCCGAACCCGTAGGGTCTACACACTTAAGGTTCGGTGACACTAGGGTTGTATGAATATGAGCATGCAGAAAACCGAATGTTGTTCGGAGTCCCGGATGAGATCTCGGACGTCACGAGGAGTTCCGGAATGGTCCGGAGGTAAAGAATTGTATATAGGAAGTGCGGTTTCGGCCATCGGGAAATTTCGGGGTCACCCGGTATTGTATCGGGACCACCGGAAGAGTCCCAGGGGTCCACCGGGTGGGGCCACCTATCCCGGAGGGCCCCATGGGCTGAAGTGGGAGGGGAACCAGCCCCTAGTGGGCTGGTGCGCCCCCCCTTGGCCCCCCTGCGCCTAGGGTTGAAAACCCTAGGGTGGGGGGCGCACCCCACTTGCCTTGGGGGGCACTCCACCCCCCCTGGCCGCCGCCCCCTTGGGATATTCCCATCTCCAGGGCCGGCGCCCCCCTAGGGGGCCTATATAAAGGAGGGGGCGGGCAGGGAGGGCAGCCGCACCCTGAGTCTTGGCGCCTCCCTCCCCCTGCTACACCTCCTCCTCCTCCCGTAGTCGCTTGGCGAAGCCCTGCCGGAGCCCTGCTGCATCCACCACCATGCCCTCGTGCTGCTGGATCTTCATCAACCTCTCCTTCCCCCTTGCTGGATCAAGACGGAGGAGACGTCATGCTGACCGTACGTGTATTGAACGCGGAGGTGCCGTCCGTTCGGCGCTAGGATCTCCGGTGATTTGGATCACGACGAGAACGACTCCCTCAACCCCGTTCTCTTGAACGCTTCCGCACGTGATGTACAAGGGTATGTAGATGCATCTCTCTCTCTCTCGTTGTTAGATGAACTCATAGATGGATCTTGGTGAACGTAGGAAATTTTTTATTTTATGCAACGTTCCCCTTCAGTGGCATCATGAGCTAGGTCTATGCGTAGTTCTCTATTGCACGAGTAGAACACAAATCTGTTGTGGGTGTAGATGTTGTCAACTTTCTTGCCGTTACTAGTCTTATTTTGCTTCAGCGGTATTGTGGGATGAAGCGGCCCGTACCGACCTTACACGTACGCTTACGTGAGACAGGTTCCACCGACTGACATGCACTAGTTGCATAAGGTGGCTAGCGGGTGTCTGTCTCTCCCACTTTAGTTGGAGCGGATTCGATGAAAAGGGTCCTTATGAAGGGTAAATAGAAGTTGACAAATCACGTTGTGGTTTTTCAGAGGTAAGAAAACGTTCTTGCTAGAACCCTATTGCAGCCACGTAAAAGATGCAACAACAATTAGAGGACGTCTAACTTGTTTTTGCAGCAATTGCCTTGTGATGTGATATGGCCAAAAGTTGTGATGAATGATGAATGATATATTGTGATGTATGAGATCATGTTCTTGTAATAGGAATCACGACTTGCATGTCGATGAGTATGACAACCGCAGGAGCCATAGGAGTTGTCTTAATTATTGTATGACCTGCGTGTCATTGATTCAACGCCATGTAATTACTTTGCTTTATTGCTAAACCGTTAGCTTTAGTAGTAGAAGTAATAGTTGGCGAGCAACTTCATGGAGACACGATGATGGAGATCATGATGATGGAGATCATGGTGTCATGCCGGTGACAAGATGATCATGGAGCCCCGAAGATGGAGATCAAAGGAGCTATATGATATTGGCCATATCGTGTCACTACTATATATAATTGCATGTGATGTTTATTATGTTTATGCATCTTGTTTACTTAGATCGACGGTAGTAAATAAGATGATCCCTTATAATAATTTCAAGAAAGTGTCCTCCCTAACTGTGCACCGTTGCTAAAGTTAGTCGTTTCGAAGCACCACGTGATGATCGGGTGTGATAGATTCCTACGTTCACATACAACGGGTGTAAGACAGTTTTACACATGCAAAACACTTAGGTTAACTTGACGAGCCTAGCATGTACAGACATGGCCTCGAAACACAAGAGACCAAAAGGTCGAACATGAGTCGTATGGAACATACGATCAACATGGAGATGTTCACCGACGATGACTAGTCCGTCTCACGTGATGATCGGACACGGCCTAGTCGACTCGGATCATGTAACACTTAGATGACTAGAGGGATGTCAAATATGAGTGGGAGTTCATTAAATAATTTGATTAGATGAACTTAATTATCATGAACATTAGTCTAAAATCTTTGCAAAATGTCTTGTAGATCAAATGGCCAACGCTCATGTCACTATGAACTTCAAAGCGTTCCTAGAGAAAACCAAGCTGAAAGATGATGGCAGCAACTATTCGGACTGGGTCCGGAACCTGAGGAAGGGTAAGAAGAACTTCAAGAAGGACGACAAGGATGTTTCCGCGCCCGGTAAGCCAGTTGCCGGGAAGAAGTCAAATGGACCCAAGCCTGAGACTGAGTGCTTTTATTGCAAAGGGAAGGGTCACTGGAAGCGGAACTGTCCCAAATACTTAGCAGACAAGAAGGCCGGAAACACTAAAGATATTGCTAAACCGTTAGCCGCACCCTGAGTCTTGGCGCCTCCCTCCCCTTGCTACACCTCCTCCTCCTCCCGTAGTCGCTTGGCGAAGCCCCGCCGGAGCCCTGCTGCATCCACCACCACGCCGTCGTGCTGCTGGATCTTCATCAACCTCTCCTTCCCCCTTGCTGGATCAAGTCGGAGGAGACGTCACGCTGACCGTACGTGTGTTGAACGCGGAGGTGCCGTCTGCTCGGGCGCTAGGATCTCCGGTGATTTGGATCACGACGATAACGACTCCCTCAACCCCGTTCTCTTGATCGCTTCCGCACGCGATATACAAGTGTTATGTAGATGCATCTCTCTCTCTCTCTCTCTCGTTGCTAGATGAACTCATAGATGGATCTTGGTGAACGTAGGAATTTTTTTATTTTATGCAACGTTCCCCTTCACCATATTCATATCTCAAAACAATTATCAAGCATCAAACTTTTCTCAGTATTCAACGCACTCAAAAGAAAGTTTTACAAATCTTGAATACCAAGCATATTTAGATTATTTAAGAAAATTACCATGCTATTTAAGACTCTTAAAATAATCTAAGTGAAGCATGAGAGATCAATAATTTTTATAAAACAAATCCACCATCGTGCTCTAAAAGATATAAGTGAAGCACAAGAGCAAAACTATATAGCTCAAAAGATATAAGTGAAGCTCGGGGAGGGAGGACTGGGCCGCGACGAGGGAGGGCCGGGCGCGGCGAGCCCGGGGCTGTAGCGACCCGACCTCAGACGGTCAAGCCTGGTTATTCTTGTGCCATCCTCGGATCAAGATGTCTGGCACACACAAGACATCAATGTATATATCAAAGTGCAATCACATGCATAAATAACGTAAAACTGATATATACCTCATAATACTCAGCGGAAACAATCAAACGGGTGTGTAGTCCCATCAATGCCATCGGCAGGTTGAGTGTAGACCGTAACCCTGTACCGTAATCTTACTCGTCGGAAGAAAATATCTGCAACATGATACGTTGCAGCCGTGTAGGTCAGTACATTGAATGTACCGGCAAGATCACAATAAGAGAAAACAGATGATAAACTATACTATATGCGGTATGGCTTTATGGCTCTGTATCTGAATTTTGTTTGCGTAAAAGCTGGTTTTATTTTACCTACACCAAAGGAATAAATGAAGTCTGTACTATGGAGTTTTCTATCATGACATGGTTCCGCCAACCGATGTCTCATAGCCCAAAATCATCATATGTTGCCCACAATTAAGTTATCAATCCGGTGTTGAGAGTTCCGAGATAGATCCAAGTCCGGATGCTCAAATTGTCCGTAATCGGGGACACGGCTAATCGATTAGGTTATAACCCTCTGCAGAGGTTTGTACACTTTACCCGCAAGATTCGATCCCTCTTTTACGTTCTCGCACTTCGTGGTGTTTGAGAACAAGATGACCAAACATGGTCTTAGAAGAGTTCCTCGACCACCATGCGGTACTCAACCCATCCTACCGTAGTTCTACATCTGCTAGTACCGTCCCAGCCAGAGTCACAACTAAGGTCAACCAAGCGAGCCCATAATGACTTGCGGTTGCAGGTAAGCTTAGGGCATGAAGTATTCTTCCGTCTCTTTGAGTCTGGGTGAAGCTTTCCGCAAGATGTCATGGCGCTTCTCCATGCATCCTGCCAACCACTGGTTTCTCCAGGTGCCCACAACCGTCCTTCACCCAAGAGTGTGTATTGAATTCTTGTCTCGAGTCTTGAAGTCTTGAGGTCTTGAAGATGCAGTCCTTGCAGATTTCATCATGGAGTTGTCGTCATTGACGTAGAATCCTCCATTCTCACACCACTCCCGAGTACTCATACCAAACCCCGTCTATTATAGCGTAGCACTAAAATAAAATATCGTCCCGGGCTTGGTAACAGGGGGATGGGTTCCTACCTCATGCATACTACTCAACTACAAGGATTCAATAACACTACTGAGGAGTGGTTGCAAATATGCCACTAAATGCAATAAAACATTGGTATGAAAGCAATGGTCAAAGTGAACTTGCTCGGTAATACTTGATGAAGATAACAACGTTGTTTAAAATGACTTGGTAGAACTAATCGTCACTCCGTTGAAAATCTATATAGTCAAACATAGCATTCACATAAGCAAACATCCTAGCAAACAATTTTAGCACTCAAAATAACAATCAAAACAGCAAGGAAAATCGATAATAAAACTCAAACAAAATCAAAAGAAACTTCAAATAAAACTACAAAGAAAAACTACTAACGAAGATCTATGACTTTGCTACAAACATCTAATATAGTTTTGCCGTAAGTAAAAACTTAACAACAATTAAAATACTAAACTAATAAAGTAACAGAAAATAAAATGTAAAATAACTAATTTAACAGAAAGTATTTTTTCCATAAAATTTTATTTGCAAAAAGAAACACATAAAAAGCTTTTATAAATCTCTAACTATGACCTATAGAAGGTTTCATATAAAACTAAGGAAATTTTTTTTTAAAATAAAAATAAATTTTCTCCTGTTGTCTAACAGAAACACAACTAATTTTGTCAAAAGTGACAAAAAGAAATAATTTAAAACTAATAAAAACAATAAATAAAAAGCTAAAACAGAACTAATATTAAAACAGTACTGTTTTGCTAAAAACCTAATTTAAATTAACCTGAAAATAAAATACTAAATACTACTGGATAAACAAAGGTCCTAGAGACCAGGAGCAAAAAGAATTAATTAAAAACCTATTTTTAAACTCCCGGAATAAGCAAAACAAGCTTTAATTCAAATCTGATCTAACTCAATTTTTATAAATCCAAACATAGACAAATTATATATTTTGGAAACTACAAGAAAATTGTGATCTAGCATAAAAAGAATCAGCATCATTGGACTTCTAGATCAAAAGTTATAAGCTAAACAAGAACGGAACTAAATCTGTTACGGAAATAAATCTGAAAACGAAAACGGAGTTACCTGTACGTGAGGCAGAGATGGCAGGAAGGACACGGCGATGTGGACGGCTGCTCAAGGGGGCGAGGTCGCCCAGGGTGGGGGTGGCGGAGGAGGGGTCGGCGCTTGGGAGGTGCGGTGGGGTGCTGCAGGGCGATGGGGAGGTTCCAGGAGAGCTCCTGGTGAGCGTTTCTAGGCAGGAAAAGGAGGACGGTGGCGATGAGGCTACGGGCAGGGAGGGGGCGTGGTGATGGGAAAAATGGAACGAGGAGAGGGAGGGGGTTTTATAGGCGGTCTCGGGAGGCGCTGGGATGGAAAGACGAGGGAGATCGGGAAGGTGGAGTTTCCTGTCTCCATGGATATGGAAAGCTTGTGTAACGTGAGAGGAAACTAAGGAGATGATCTCTTGTTGGGCTAGAATAGGAAAGTGCTTAATGGGCCAGCAGGTTTTTCCTAATAAAAACGATTCCATTCCTATTTTTAAAATTAGGAAACTAAAACAATAAAAAGGAAATCAAATCAATTGAATAAAGAGTTTTTATATACTAAATTTATCAGAAAAATAAAATGTAGATGATGAGCATTATTCCACGGCCAAAATAAAAACTTAAAAAAATGTTTTTCAGAAAATCCCTAAAGGCTTTATTTCTTTTTGCAAATAATTTTAAATAAAAACTTTGGTTTTTCTTGGCTCAAATATTTTCAAAAATGCCCCTGATTTTGGAGGGTCATTTTCCTCCGCTCTTTCTTGCTTGCAAGAATTTATTTTTCGGGGTATTTCTTGGGGAAGAAAAATAGAGAAGCAAGTGCAAATATTTGAAAGAATTAAATTGCAAAACTCCGTTCAAATTCTTTATAGTTGAAGAAGTCATGTCATCTTCTCTCATTAATTTTAATAGGATGAATTTGAATTTACCGGAGAAGGGGAAAGTCATTTTATTCCCTCTCATTCAAAAGTTTTTGAAAAGGTTCAAATTTCACTCAAGTTTAATTCACTCAAGTAAACAAACAAACAATTCAATTAATTATATTAACATTCCAAAATTTGGGATGTTACACGGGCCGAGCGCGGAGAGCTCTTGGTCGGGCGCGGCGAGGGAGGGGCCAGGCGCTGCGTCGAGCTGGGGGCGGGCGCGGGAGGAAAGCTGCGTCTCCACATTTCGTGTCCGCTTTTTGGTCTTGTGCGTTGGGTTCATCCATGGACAACCCCTGTCCAGCTCATGTCCGTTAGGCGGACGGGTGATCCAAATGGATAAAATGCGGACAAAATTCGTGTCCGTTTGGGTCAATGCGTTGGAGTTGCTCTTAATACTTCGGATGCATAGTGGATAGCGGTCTTTGAGTTGAATATTAATAATTGATGCATTTGGATTAACGATCTACTTATTACAGATGTAATGCCTATATAAAATCATATCGTTTATAAATATTACAATTTAATCGCCGTCCAACTATAATTTGGTCACCACACCATTTAGCCAGTAGTGAGGAAGCAGTACTAGTACCGACGAAAACGTCACCTCCCATCAAACATTTATAAGACATCAAAGTATCACTATCTTTCTAACCATTCAATCACAAACTGATTCTCTCTAGTTCTCCTGGCTCCAAATTTGTTTTCACAGAAAGCCAGCAACACCTTTATCTTAAAATTCGTTCAGGTGTACAAGCCGCTAACTAACTTTGTGCACTAAGTTCAAATTCAAGGAAGAAGTACGAATGAACCAAAGAAGATCACAATTTAGTGCACCACAATGTAGTGCCAATGTTTCCATCGTAGTGCCACAAGGTTGGTTCATTTGAAATACTTGAAACGGCAAACATTGGCACCACGAGGGAAACAACTGCTACTGTATCGAGCAGCAGCCGGGCTTTCCCCCGCCGTGGTGCCGACGCCAGCTCCCGTCGTCGTGCCGGTGCCGCTCGATCATCGGGGAGTAGTTCGCCGGGTGGCTGCGCGCCACCGCGCTTGCATAGCTGCTGCCCCCGTACCCGCCGTGCCCGGCCGCGGGCACGCGTGGTAGAAGGACGGGGTGGACGCGCTGGGATAGTATCCCGCTTCGGCTTGCCTGTGGTCTCCCGACCACCACGCAGCGCCTGGATTGGCCGCCGGCGACGGCGCGTAGACCGGGTACGTGGCGCGGCCGGGAGTGTTCGAGGGATGCAGGTGGTACGGCGACCGGGACTGTCCGCCGCCGACGTCCATGGACGTGCCCGGCAGATACCCTGACGCCGAGGTGCCTTCGGATAGCGTCCGCAGCTGCACTATCTCGGCCTCCCCGACCTCCTTCTTCAGTTTCTTGGTCAGATGGCTCTCGTCCACGCCGTCGCCGATGACCACCAGCAGATCCCTGTCCCTGCCGGCCACCGTGATGGACACCACTCCTGAATTGAAACACGCCCAGTTTAATTCACTGCATGCAGGTGAAGAAAGAATCGATCAGCGGCGGGGTCGTACTTACCGCTGACGGCAGCGGCCACCTTGAGAGCTCTCTTGTGGTATTTGTCCGAGCCCGGCTGCATCCGGATGATGATCTCCTTCTGAAAGATTTCCACCAGCGCTTCAGACGTGTTAGTTACATACAAATAAACAGACAGACGCATCACCAACATAAACTGGATTCCAAGAACTTCTTACTCTCATGGTGTTTGAGGTTGCAGCGGTTCAAGGGATCCCGAATAAACAAGATGTGCTGAGGCAAGATAAGAATGTTTTGCCGTCCGCCGTATGGCTGTAGAGCACGCACGCTACGCATGCATAGATAGTGCTGGCTGTGCTAGGACGTGTGGTGGTGACCGGTCATATACATCTCCTATCTTTGAGATGGAAATTTCTTCGTTGTTCTGGTCGCTGACGAGGGCTACGGATGACTGCAGTGGAAGAATTGCATGACAGTTTCAGAAAACGACATATTTTGTTTACAAACCTGAGACTGTGACTTGGCACCGCAGACTTTGCCCAATTCAAACATAAAAGGATATCGTAAACCACACAAAGCAGGACATCTCACCGGCCATTTTTTTCTCGAGCTAGAAGGGAGTAATAAAAAATTGACCAAAGGTGCAAATTATATAGACATGTGCCCTGGAGTGTTGACATAAGAGCTCTCAAGGAAAAAGCAATCTGAGTGATTGAAAATTCGTGGCCGAAGTGGAATCCAGGAACATGATTCGTGGCGTGCCATTTGGATCAAAGCTGCCGCTGTGACTAGATCGTATGTACTGTAGCAGTTGAGAGGTGCTACTAGATGGCACTGGTTTGACCAAAGCTAGCTTGACGTCCCTGCTTGCGAAAGCAGCGCCTTGTCATGCTCCTGTCATCTTTATCACGGGGAGTAGAGCCCAATAAAGAAAAAAGAAATGGTTGGCTACTTGATGGGTGAGCACTTCTATAATTGCAGGTTAGCTCTACTACCTGAGTAAGGCATGTTTATCCTACCTAAGGGCAACTCCGACGCACGGTCCCAAACAGACGTCCGTTTTGTTTAGATTTTGTCTGTTTGGGGATGATAATGAAGCAGTGTCTGTTCGGATTTGTGGAGCACTGGCCATGCGCTGAACGCACGACCTCATTTTAGCCGCATCTTTGTCCAGCTGCATGCAAATTTTTCAAAGCAACAAAGATTTAGCTAATGCCAGCGGCCATAGTTCACGCCAGCGGCCTGGTTCATGCCGCCGGCAACAAAGTTAGCGACCTACAAATGGACACCCTCTAGTTTCACGCCGGCAACAAAGCCAGCGGCCGGGACACTACCCAGCCTTCAAAACGAACAAGTTTGTGACACGGGCAATGAAGTCAGCGGCCAGCACACTAGCAAACCTTCAAAATGAACAAGTTTTTGGCATCGTCAACAAAGCCAGCGGCCGGCACACTAGCCAGCCTTCAAAATGAATGGCCATAGTCTACGACCGAGGTCTCACCTTGTTCAGGCCGTCTCGGGCAAACATCTCCTTCTGTCGGTTCGCGAACCAAGCCTTCCTCTCCGGTGACATGCTGATCTTGTCGATGGTCATGATCGCGAGCGCCACCTCTTTTGCTTTGGTGTCGGCATTAGTGGTCTCGATCACGAGCTTCTTCAGTTGAGCGGCCTCCTCAATGTCAAGCTTCCTCCTCTTCGCGGCCTCCTCCATGTCAAGCTTCTTCGTTTGGAGTTCTAGGTATATCTTCATTTGCTCCTCCTCTCCTCCCTCACTTCCTTTTGACTCATCATGCCTTCCAAAGTAGCTTGCAAGGCCATGGACGACGCATAACGCTTCTCGTCGGCCTTCGAGTTGGTCTTGCCCCTCGGCCTCTTGAGCAAGTCTCCCTCCTCAACCACGGCCGCCTTCCCTCCTTTCTTCTTACGAGCGGCATATTGGTCTTTGAACTTGCGACCTTTGATGAGCAACCAACAATACGTGAGTGTAAATGGCTTGTTCTTGTGCCGGGCCTTGAAGGATTCCGAAGATTGGAATGCCTACACAATGAAAGATGATGCCGCAATTGTAAAATGGAAGGACCCACATGCATGAAACATAAAGATGGCATGCAATGGAAAACACGAGAGGTTCATACCAAGTCACCAACGCCTAGGCCACTCACGGGACTGGCTTGGACGCTCTCAAGCGCGAAACAATACTTGTTGCACTCTTGTTGAATGAACCTCCATCTCTTGTGGATTGAGTTGATGCCGCGGGTGCTCGCAAATTGGTAGGGGGCAAACGTCCTTCGCTCATGAAAGGTTTTGTGAACTCTCGTCCAAAAGACGAATCCTTTTTGCTCGACACCTTTCGTGGGATCTTGACCTATCTCCATCCAACTCTCGCAAATCAAAGTGTCCTCCTCTTGAGTGTATGATCCCGTGTGAATGCTTTGCCTCCTCCTTTGTGCGTCGGCCCTTTGGTGAGCTCATCGATAAACACCAATGGCTCCTCTGCAATGCCGACCTATTCTTCCTCATCCTCACAATACATGTCATCATCTTCATGCCATGAGTTGCCATGATCGTCGATCTTATCTTCATCATGGCCACCGAATAGGTCGTCGCCATACTGGTCGCGGCTGTCTTGGATTCGGGTCATGTCCGGATCGAAAGCGTCGCGTTGGCCGTCGATATTGAAGGCCTCACCATGGCCCTCGAAGATGATGTTCTCCATGAACGCGCCGTGGTCCGGTTCGTTGACCGTTGGCGTCGACAGTGGCATTTCGTGGAACAGCTTGCGGGCGCCCGGAAGGTTGGCTGTAGGAATCGACCGGGGCTGCTTCCTTTATGTCTCGCCGGAGGGCTGGCCAGCGCCATTATACCCCAACGTCACGTTGAGGTCGATCACGCCCGCGGTCGGGATGCCGGGGGTGGCCGGTGCGACCATGATGGCGTCCGGAGACGTGAAGAACCGAGTCTGATCATGGCCATACAGCGGCGACGTACGATACCCGGGCATCTCCGGTGTGATAGACAAGCTCGGGGACCGCTACTGCGGAGGGCGAAAGGCCGACGAGCCTGTGCTAGCCGTGGCCATGGCAGCGACCGAGAGAATGACCGGTGGGGGTTGGAACAACCCTAACATGAGGAGGGTGTGCTCCTTGGTGATGATGGACTCCTTGTTGTTGCCGTTGGCCTGGTGCTACGCGACACGTAGCAAGGTTATCTCGGCGGCGTAGTCGGCAATGACTTTCTTCTCCGCCACCCTTGTCCCCGCTTCTTCCTCTTATCGATTCAGCGTTGAGCTTGGCGAGCTCCGCTGGCATGGGCTCCGCCCGTGGCTTCTTGGGACCCTTCGTCTTCGCCGTAGGGCGAGAGGCCGCGATCGGGTCATCGGGTTTCTGCGGGGCACCGGCTATGGAAGAGGGAGGTAAGGGGGCACGAGAGGGCTTTGGGTGAAATCTAGGAAAATTCAGCGCGTGTGTCCTCAACGGGCGGGCCAGGGGAGGACAAGGGCGCGCGTCCGCCCGTCCGCGTGCTATCAATTTCGACGCAAGCACGGCCAAAATTCGGGCCAGGAATGGGTCAAAAGCGGACGTTTGTTCATTTTCTCCCGTGCGTTGGGCTGCATTTTGTGTCCATTTACCCCCAAACGGACACAGTCGGACCATTTGGGCTCGTGCGTTGGAGTTGCCCTTATGAATCAGTGGTCTAGTGATGTTGTTAATTGACCAGAAACCACTCTGGGGAGTTTGAAGGAGAGAAGGAGAAGGGGAAGGGGAAGGGTAAGGGCAAGAGGATGAAGAAGAGGAGGAAGAAGAAGAGGAAGAATAATAATAATAAGAAGAAATTGAAGGGGATCAATATATCTTAATGCTATGGCTGGGTTTTACCTTAATGAACGTGTTAGCAGCTGCAGATGCTTGCTAATAGTTCTAATTAAGTGCATAGAATTCCAAGTAAGGGATGACATGCTAGCAGAGGCCTCTGCCACATAAAAACTTGTCATAGGTTTAGTAACTTAGCTAATTGCCTAGGGATAATTTCTCACAATTAATTGCTTGTATCTGCGTTGCTATTTCCCCGAAGAGGAGAGGATGATGCAACACAACAACGGTAAGTACTTCCCTTGGTTCTGAAACCAAGGTTATCAATCCAGTAGGAGGATCCACCCAAACTATGTAAACAACGCCTGCACACAAATAACAAATACTTGCAACCCAACGCGTAAGAGGAGTTGTCAATTCCTCCGCGGTATTGAGATAGATTAAATTGTATGAGATTTGATAAATAGATCTAACAAAAACACAAAGTAAAATAAATAAAGAAAAAGTGCAAAAGGGTATTTTTGGGTTTTGATAGGATAGGAAATAGACCCGGGGGCCGTAGATTCACTAGAGGCTTCTCTCGAGAAAATAGCATATTGTGGGTAAAAAATTTACTGTTGGGCAATTGATAGAAAAGCAAATAATTATGACGATATCCAAGGCAGTGATCATGTATATAGGCATCACGTCCAAGATTAGTAGACCGATACGATTCTGCATCTACTACTGTTACTCCACATATCGACCGCTATCCAGCATGCATCTAGTGTATTAAGTAAGAACGATGACATGATGTAGACAAGATCTATTCATGTAGGAATATACCCCTTATTTTTATCCTTAATGGCAATGATACATGCATGTCATGTCTCTTTCTTTCACGGAGATTGAGAACCGCAAGATCAAACCCATCACAAAGCACCTCTTCCCATGACAAGAAAAATCAATCTAGTTGGCCAAAGCAAACAAAGTTTCGGAGAAGAAATACGAGGCTATAACAATCATGCATAAGAGAGTTCAGCAAAGACACAAACAATATTCATAGATAGATCTGATCATAAACTCACAATTCATCGGATCCCAACAAACACACTGTAAAAAGTCATTACATCAAATAGATCTCCAAGAACATCGAGGGTAACATTGTATTGAAGATCAAAAAGAGAGAAGAAGCCATCTAGCAACTACCTACGGACCCATAGGTTTGTAGTAAACTACTCACGCATCATCGGAGGGGCAAGGGTAACGATTGAGAACCCCTCCATGATCATTGACCCCTTCGACAGAGTGCCGGAAAAGGCCTCTAGATTAGATCTTGTGGTTCTAGAACTTGTGGCGGTGGAAACTGTTTTCTCTCGACTCCCCTAGGGTTTTTATGATTTTAGAGTATTTATAGAGCTGATAGTCGGTGGAGAAGCCTCCCGTGGGTCCCAGTACCCACCAGGGCGCGCCAGGGGACTCTGGCGCGCCCTGGTGCCTAGTGGGCCACACAGGCATCCTCCAATGCATTTCTTTGGTTCCTTGGGTATCTTCTGGGCAGAAAAAATTCTCCAAAAAGTTTCGTGCATTTGTACTTCATTTGGTACTGATATTCTGCAAAGTAAAAACAAGCAAAAAACAACAACTGGCACTGCGCACTATGTCAATAGGTTAGTCCCAAAAAAGTGATATAAAGTTGCTATAAAATGAATATAAAACATCCAAGATTGATAATATAACAACATGGAACAATAAAAAATTATAGATACGTTGGAGACTTATCAACATTCTACCACAACTTTTCCACACTCGCTATATTTTTGTTTTATTTAAACAACACCTAACTTTTATTTTCACGTTCTTTACTATCTCGCAAACCTATTCCTTTACACTTGCAAAGTACTTTATTTCTTGTTTCTAAGTAAAGCAAACGTGTAGTGTGCGTAGAGTTGTATTGATGGTCGATAGAACTTGAGAAAATATTACTTCTACTTTTAGCTCCTCGTTGGGTTTGACACTCTTATCGAAAAGGCTACAACTGACCCCCCACACTGTGGGTTGTCAACACCTTTTCTGGCGCCGTTGCTGGGGAGCAATTGAAGGAAATATGCCCTAGAGGCAATAATAAAGTTGTTATTTATATTTTCTTATATCATGATAAATGTTTATTATTCATGCTAGAATTGTATTAACCGGAAACTCAGTACATGTGTGAATACATAGACAAACAGAGTGTCCCTAGTATGCCTCTACTTGACTAGCTCGTTAATCAGGGAAGGGTTAAGTTTCCTAGCCATGGACATGTGTTGTCATTTGATGAACGAGATCACATCATTAGAGAAAGATGTGATGGACAAGACCCATTCGTTAGCTTAGCATAATGATCATTTAGTTTTATTGCTATTGCTTTCTTCATGATTTATACATGTTCCTCTGATTATGAGATTATGCAACTCCCGAATACCGGAGGAACACCTTGTGTGCTATCAAACATCACAACGTAAATGGGTGATTATAAAGATGCTCTACAGGTGTCTCCAACGGTGTTTGTTGAGTTGGCATAGATCGAGATTAGGATTTGTCACTCCGTGTGCAGAGAGGTATCTCTGGGCCTCTCGGTAATGCTCATCACTATAAGCCTTGTAAGCAATGTGACTAATGAGTTAGTTCCGGGATGATGCATTACGGAACGAGTAAAGAGACTTGCCGGTAACGAGATTGAACTAGGTATGATAACACCGACGATCGAATCTCGGGCAAGTAACATACCGATGACAAAAGGAACAACATATGTTGTTATGCGGTTTGACCGATAAAGATCTTCGTAGAATATGTAGGAGCCAATATGAGCATCCAGGTTCCACTATTGGTTATTGACCGATGATATTTCTCGGTCATGTCTACATAGTTCTCGAACCCGTAGGGTCCGCACGCTTAACGTTCGATGACGATTTGTATTATGAGTTATGTGATTTGATGACCAAAGTTTGTTCGGAGTCCCGGATGAGATCACGGACATGACGAGGAGTCTCAAAATGGTCGAGACATAAAAATTCATAGATTGGAAGGTTACATTCGGACACAGGAATGGTACGGGTCGTTTCGGATAAGTTTCGGAGTACCGGGGGTTACCGGAACCCCCCGGGAAGTTCACGGGCCTTCATGGGCCTTAGTGGAAAGGAGAGAAGGGCCACAAGGGAGGCCGCACCCCCCCATGGCCAGTCCGAATTGGACTAGGGAGGGGGCGGCGCCCCCTCTTTCCTTCTCCCCTCTTCCTCCTTCCTCCCCATGGCGCGCGCCCCTCCTTGGCCGGCCTCCTCCTCCTCCCCTCCTTTATATATGTGGGAGGTGGGCACCCCAAAGGACACACAAGTTTCTCTTAATCGTGTGCGGTGCCCCCTCCACAGTTACACACCTCGGTCATATCGTCGTAGTGCTTAGGCGAAGCCCTACGCCGGTAACTTCATCATCACCGTCGCCACACCGTCGTGCTGACGGAACTCCCCTCGTCCTCAACTGGATCAAGAGCCCGAGGGACGTCATCGAGCTGAACGTGTGCTGAACGCGAAGGTGCCGTACGTTCGGTACTAGTATCGGTTGGATCGCCAAGACGTTCGACTACATCAACAACGTTACTAAACGCTTCCGCTTTCGATCTACGAGGGTACGTGGACACAATCTCCCCGCTCGTTGCTATGCATCTCCTAGATAGATCTTGCATGATCGTAGGTAAAAGTTTTGAAATACTGTGTTCCCCAACAGTGGCATCCGAGCCAGGTCTATGCGTAGATGTTATATGCACGGGTAGAACACAATGAGTTGTGGGCGATAATAGTCATGCTTCTTGCCAGCAACGTCTTACTTTGATTTGGCGGTATTGTTGGATGAAGCGGCCCGGACTGACATTACATGACCGCGTTCATGAGACTAGTTCTACAGATGTGCTTCGCACACAGGTGGCTAGACCGTGTCTGTTTCTCCAACTTTAGTTGAATCGAGTTTGACTACGCCCGATCCTTGTTGAAGGTTAAAACAACACACTTGACGAAAAATCGTTGTGGTTTTGATGCGTAGGTAAGAACATTTCTTGCTAGAAGCCCGTAGCAGCCACTTAAAACTTGCAACAAAAAAGTAGACGACGTCTAACTTGTTTTTGCAGGGCTTGCTGTGATGTGATATTGTCAAGACGTGATGATATATAAATTGTTGTATGAGATGATCATGTTTTGTAACAGTTACCGGCAACTGGCAGGAGCCATATAGTTGTCGCTTTATTGTATGAAATGCAATCGCGATGTAATTGCTTTACTTTATCACTAAGCGGTAGTGATAGTCGTAGAAGCAATAGTTGGCGAGACGACAACGATGCTTCGATGGAGATCAAGGTGTCAAGCCGGTGATGATGGTGATCATGACGGTGCTTTGGAGATGGAGATCAAAGGCACAAGATGATGATGACCATATCATATCACTTATTTTGATTGCATGTGATGTTTATCCTTTATGCATCTTATTTTGCTTAGTACAGCGGTAGCATTATAAGATGATCTCTCACTAAATTTCAAGGTATAAGTATTCTCCCTGAGTATGCACCGTTTACTCTGATTAAATTCGTGCCAAGACACCACGTGATGATCAGGTGTGATAAGCTCTACGTTCACATACAATGGGTGCAAGCCAGTTTTGCACACGTAGAATACTCGGGTTAAACTAGACGAGCCTAGCATATGCAGATATGGCCTCGGAACACTGAAACCGAAAGGTCGAGCGTGAATCATATAGTAGATATGATCATCACAGTGATGTTCACTATTGAAAGCTACTCCATCTCACGTGATGATAGGACATGGTTTAGTTGATTTGGATCATGTGATCATTTAGATGACTAGAGGGATGTCTATCTAAGTGGGAGTTCTTAAGTAATATGATTAATTGAACTTTAATTTATCATGAACTTAGTACCTGATAGTATTTTGCATGTCTATGTTGTTATAGATCAATGGCCCGTGCTACTGTTCCTTTGAATTTTAATGCGTTCCTAGAGAAAGCTAAGTTGGAAGATGATGGTAGCAACAACACGGACTGGGTCCGTAACTTGAGGTTTATACTCATTGCTGCACAGAAGAATTACGTCCTGGAAGCACCGCTAGGTGCAAGACCCGTTGCAGGAGCAATTCTAGATGTTATGAACGTCTGGCAGAGCAAAGCTGATGACTACTCGATAGTTCAGTGTGCCATGCTTTATGGCTTAGAACCGGGACTTCAACGACGTTTTGAATGTCATGGAGCATATGAGATGTTCCAGGAGTTGAAGTTAATATTTCAAGCAAATGCACGGATTGAGAGATATGAAGTCTCCAATAAGTTCTATAGCTGCAAAATGGAGGAGAATAGTTACATCGGTGAACATATACTCGTAATGTCTGGGTACCACAACCACTTGACTCAACTGGGAGTTAATCTTCCAGTTGATAGTGTCATTGACAGAGTTCTTCAATCACTGCCACCAAGCTACAAAAGCTTCTTGATGAACTATAATATGCAAGGGATGGATAAGAGAATTCCCGAGCTCTTCGCAATGCTAAAGGCTGCGGAGGTAGAAATCCAAAAGGAGCATCAAGTGTTGATGGTTAACAAGACCACTAGTTTCAAGAAAAAGGGCAAAGGGACGAAGGGGAACTTCAAGAAGAACGACAAGCAAGTTGCTGCTCAAGTGAAGACACCCAAGTGCGGACCTAAGCACGAGACCAGGTGCTTCTACTACAAAGGGACTGGTCATTTGAGCGGAACTTCCCCAAGTATTTGGCGGATAAGAAGGATGGCAAAGTGAAAGGTATATTTGATATACATGTTATTGATGTGTACCTTACTAATCCTCGTAGTAGCGCCTGGGTATTTGATATATCGTGTGGGAAATGGTTCCAAAGTCGATGTGATCGCCGTCGGCACACTACCTCTAGATCTACCTTTGGGATTAGTTTTAGACCTGAATAATTGTTATTTGGTGCCAATGTTAAGCATGCACATTATATCTGGATCTTATTTGATGCGAGATGGTTATTCATTTAAATCAGAGAATAATGGTTGTTCTATTTATATAGTAATATATTTTATGGTCATGCACCCTTAATGAGTGGTCTATTTTTGTTGAATCTCGATAGTAGTGATACACATATTCATAGTATAGAAGCCAAAAGATATAAGTTTAATAATGATAGTGCAACTTATTTGTGGCACTGCCGTTTAGGTCATATTGGTGTAAAGCGCATGAAGAAACTCCATGGTGATGGGCTTTTGGAATCACTTGATTATGAATCACTTGATGCTTTCGAACCATGCCTCATGGGCAAGATGACTAAGACTCCGTTCTCCGGTACAACGGAGCGAGCAACAGACTTGTTGGAAATGATACATACTGATGTGTGCGGTCCGATGAGTGTTGAGGCTCGCGGCGGGTATCGTTATTTTCTGACCTTCACAGATGATTTGAGCAGATATGGGTATATCTAGTTGATGAAACATAAGTCTAAAACATTTGAAAAGTTCAAAGAATTTCAGAGTGAAGTTGAAAATCATCGTAACAAGAAAATAAAGTTTCTACGATCTGATCGTGGAGGAGAATATTTGAGTTACGAGTTTGGCCTACATTTGAAACAATGCGGAATAGTTTTGCAACAAACGCCACCTGGAACACCACAGCGTAATGGTGTGTCCGAACGTCGTAATCGTACTTCATTAGATATGGTGCGATCTATGATGTCTCTTACTGATTTACCGCTATCGTTTTAGGGTTATGCTTTAGAGACGGCTGCATTCACGTTAAATAGGACACCTTCTAAATCCGTTGAGACGACACCATATGAACTGTGGTTTGGCAAGAAATCGAAGTTGTCGTTTCTTAAAGTTTGGAGCTGCGATGCTTATGTGAAAAGGCTTCAACCTGATAAGCTCGAACCCAAATCGGAGAAATGTGTCTTCATAGGATACCCATAGGAGACTGTTGGGTACACCTTCTATCACAGATCCGAAGGCAAGATATTCATTGCTAAGAACGGATCCTTTCTAGAGAAAGAGTTTCTCTTGAAAGAAGTGAGTGGGAGGAAAGTAGAACTAGATGAGGTAATTGTACCTGCTCCCTTATTGGAAAGTAGTTCATCAAAGAAATCAGTTCTAGTGATTACTACACCAATAAATGAGGAAGCTAATGATGATGATCGTGAAGCTTCAGGTCAAGTTACTACCGAACCTTGTAGGTCAACGAGAGTAAGATCCACACCAGAGTGGTACGGTAATCCTTGTCTGGAGGTCATGTTACTTGACCATGACGAACCTACGAACTATGAGGAAGCAATGATGAGCCCAGATTCTGCGAAATGGCTTGAAGCCATAAAATCTGAGATGGGATCCATGCATGAGAACAAAGTGTGGACTTTGGTTGACTTGCCCGATGATCGGCAAGCAATAGAGAATAAATAGATCTTCAAGAAGAAGACTGATGCTGACGGTAATGTTACTGTCTACAAAGCTCGACTTGTTGCGAAAGGTTTTCGACAAGTTCAAGGAGTTGACTACGAGGAAACCTTCTCACCCATAGCAATGCTTAAGTCTGTCCGAATCATGTTAGCAATTGTCGCATTTAATGATTATGAAATTTGGCAAACGGATGTCAAAACTGCATTCCTTAATTGATACCTTAAAGAAGAGTTGTATATGATGCAACCAGAAGGTTTTGTCGATCCAAAAGGTGCTAACAAAGTGTGCAAGCCCCAGCGATCCATTTATGGACTGGTGCAAGCCTCTCGGAGTTGGAATATACGCTTTGATAGTGTGGTCAAAGCATATGGTTTTATACAGACTTTTGGAGAAGCCTGTATTTACAAGAAAGTGAGTGGGAGCTCTGTAGCATTTTTGATATTATATGTGGATGACATATTGTTGATCGGAAATGATACCGAATTTCTGAATAGCATAAAAGGATACTTGAATAAGAATTTTTCAATGAAATACCTCAGTGAAGCTACTTATATATTGGGCATCAAGATCTATAGAGATAGATCAAGACGCTTAATTGGAATTTCACAAAGCACATACCTTGATAAAGTTTTGAAGAAGTTCAAAATGGATCAGTCGAAGAAAGGGTTCTTGCCTGTGTTACAAGGTGTGAAGTTGAGTCAGACTCAATGCCCGACCACTACAGAAGATAGAGAGAAAATGAAAGTCATTCCCTATGCCTCAGCCATAGGTTCTATCATGTATGCAATGTTGTGTACCAAACCTGATGTGTGCCTTGCTATTAGTTAGCAGGGAGGTACCAAAGTAATCCAGGGGTGGATCACTGGACAGCGGTCAAGAACATCCTAAAATACCTGAAAAGGACTAAGGATATGTTTCTCGTTTATGGAGGTGACAAAGAGTAAATGCGTAAGCAGTTACGTCGATGCAAGCTTTGACACTGATCCAGATGACTCTAAGTCACAAACCGGATACATGTTTTTATTGAATGGTGGAGCTGTCAGTTGGTGCAGTTCCAAGCAGAGCGTCGTGGCGGGATCTACGTGTGAAGCGGAGTACATAGCTGCTTCGGAAGCAGCAAATGAAGGAGTCTGGATGAAGGATTTCATATCCGATCTAGGTGTAATACCTAGTGCATCGGGTCCAATGAAAATCTTTTGTGACAATACTGGAGCAATAGCCTCAGCGAAGGAATCCAGATTTCACAAGAGGACCAAGCACATCAAGAGACGCTTCAATTCCATCCGCGATCTAGTCAAGGAGGGAGACATAGAAGTTTGCAAAATACATACAGATCTGAATGTTGCAGACCCATTGACTAAGCCTCTTCCACGAGCAAAACATGATCAGCACCAAGACTCCATGGGTGTTAGAATCATTACTATGTAATCTAGATTATTGACTCTAGTGCAAGTGGGAGACTGAAGGAAATATGCCCTAGAGGCAATAATAAAGTTGTTATTTATATTTCCTTATATCATGATAAATTTTTATTATTCATGCTAGAATTGTATTAACCGGAAACTTAGTACATGTGTGAATACATAGACAAACAGAGTGTCCCTAGTATGCCACTACTTGACCAGCTCGTTAATCAAAGATGGTTAAGTTTCCTAGCCATGGACATGTGTTGTAATTTGATGAACGAGATCACATCATTAGAGAATGATGTGATGTACAAGACCCATCTGTTAGCTTAGCATAATGATCGTTTAGTTTCATTGCTATTGCTTTCTTCATGACTTATACATGTTCCTCTGACTATGAGATTATGCAACTCCCGAATACCTAATGAACACCTTGTGTGCTATCAAACATCACAACGTAAATGAGTGATTATAAAGATGCTCTACATGTGTCTCCAATGGTATTTGTTGAGTTGGCATAGATCAAGATTAGGATTTGTCACTTCGTGTTTTAGAGAGGTATCTCTGGGCCCTCTCGGTAATGCTCATTACAATAAGCCTTGCAAGCAATGTGACTAATGATTTAGTTGCGGGATGATGCATTACGGAACGAGTAAAGAGACTTGCCGGTAACAAGATTGAACTAGGTATGATGATACCGACGATCGAATATCGGGCAAGTAACATACCGATGAAAAGGGAACAACGTATGTTGTTATGCGGTTTGACCGATAAAGATCTTTGTAGAATATGTATGAGCCAATATGAGCATCCAGGTTCCGCTATTGGTTATTGATCGGAGATGTGTCTCGGTCATGTGTACAGAGTTCTCGAACCCGTAGGCTCCGCGCGCTTAACGTTCGATGACGATTTGTATTATGAGTTATGTGATTTGATGACCGAAGTTTGTTCGGAGTCCCGGATGAGATCACTGATAATCCCCAAGTGCAAGGAATCATCGTAGCAATTTCAAAAGGTGGAAGTGATAAGTATGGAGTGTTGAACCCACAAGGAGCTAAAGGTAAGATCAATATTCTCTCAAGCCCTATCTGCCACTGATACGACTCTACGTACATCAAACGTTTGCTTCCAACTAGAAATGAGAAATAAACCTACGTTGTGGGTATGAAGAGGATAACTTTGTGTGATATCGGAGAGCTAAAATATAAAAGTAGGTGCTATTATCATAAAGTTAGAATATATTACTAAATATATAAATAGCGAGTATGGAATAATGGTGGATCGGTGTGCGGAATTGTCCTAGGCAATTGTTAACAAGACCGATAGTCGTCATTGCAATTTCATATGAGGGAGAGGCATAAGCTAACATACTTTCTCTACTTGGATCATATACGCAACAACCATAGCATTAAAGCATCAAGTCCCCTTTATCCCATACGCAACAAACCCCTTACTCGAGTTTATGCTTCTGTCACTCAAGCAACCCACTATAAGCGAATCATAAACGTATTGCAACACCCTACAACGGGAATCCCTCACGCTTGCGCGACACGGAGGGCACAATAGGACAACACCAAAATAAAACATACAAGTCGTACCAATCTAGATCATCAATCAACCCAAAGACAAAAGATATCTACTCAAAACATCATAGGATGGCAATACATCATTGGATCATAATATGTGGCATAAAGCACCATGTTCAAGTAGGGATTACAGCGGGGTGCGGGAGAGTGGACCGCGTAAAAGAGATGAGGATGGTGATGATGATGGTGATGTTGATGTTGATGAAGACGATCATCGTGACGATGATTCCCCTCCCGATGGCACTCCGGCGCCACCAAGAGAGAGGAGGAGAGGTTCTCCCCCTTGTGCTTCCTCCTCCATGGCCTTCCCCCTCTGGTCCTTGGCCTTCATGGTGATGATGGCCCCTCCGGGATCCTCCTCCATGGCCTCCGGTGATGATGGCCCCCTCCGGCAGGGTGCCGGAGAGGGCCTAGATTGATTTCTCGTGGCTACAGAGGCTTGCGGCGGCGGAACTTCCGATCTAGGTTAATTTTCCGAGGTTTCTGTATTTATAGGAATTTTTGGCGTCGGTCTCACGTCAAGGAGGTGCCCGAGCTGTCCACGAGGCAGGCCCACGCGCCCAGGGGTGGGCGCGCCCCCCACCCTCATGGGCAGCCCGGGACTCTTCTGGCCCAAGTCTGATGCTCCGTGGTCTTCTTTTGGTCCGTGAAAAATCATCAAAAATTGCCACGTCAATTGGACTCCGTTTGGTATTCCTTTTCTGCAAAACTCAAAAACAAGGAGAATACAGAAACTGGCACTGGGCTCTAGGTTAATAGGTTAGTCCCAAAAATCATATAAAACAACATATAAAAGCCCATTAAACATCCAAGATAGATAATATAACATCATGAATGCTTCATAAATTATAGATACGTTGGAGACATATCTGCATCCCCAAGCTTAATTCCGGCTTGTCCTCGAGTAGGTAAATGATAAAATAAATAATTTATGAAGTGTGAATGCTAGCAGGTGCACACGTTTGATCAATGATAATTTCAGTTACCTTTTCTAGCATCATTATATGTCATAGCAGTAGCTCATCTCATAAAACTTCTCATGATAAAGTAATGAGATATTCACATGTTAAAGTATAGATCATAAAATTTCTTGAAAACTAACAAACTGTGTTATCAGTCATCAAACAATTACAATTCATCTTATTTTCAGGAAGAGTCTATGTCAGAGCTTTGATTTAGCAAACTCCACATACTCAACTATCATTTAGTCTTTCACAATTGCTAACACTCACGCGATATTTATGAGTTCAAAGTTTTAATCAGACACAGAGAAAGATAGGGGCTTATAGATTCGGCTCCCAACCTTTTACCTCAAGGGTAATGTCAACAATAATAGTTCATGATGCCTTACATCCAATTGGATATATATATCAGAATCATTCCAACACAATGTGCTTGCCAAAGGATAAAATGTAAAAAGGAAAGGTGAAAATCACCATGACTCTTGCATAAGGGTAAGAGATAAAAGTAAAAGACAGGCCCTTCGTAGAGGGAAGCAGAGGTTGCCACGCGCTTTCAGGGTTGGATGCACAAAATCTTAATGCGAAAGAACGTCACTTTATATTGCCACTTGTGATATGGACCTTTATTATGCAGTACGTCACTTTTATTTCTTCCACATCACAAGATCGTATAAAGCTCATTTCCTCCACACTAATCAATCATACATATTTAGAGAGCAATTTTTATTGCTTGCACCGATGACAACTTACTTGAAGGATCTTACTCAATCCATAGGTAGGTATGGTGGACTCTCATGGCAAAACTGGGTTTAAGGGTATTTGGAAGCACAAGTAGTATCTCTACTTAGTGCAAAGAATTTGGCTAGCATGAGGGGGAAAGGCAAGCTCAACGTGTTGGGCGATCCATGACAATATACTTTATTTCAGATATAAGAAAACATAACCCATTACGTTGCCTTCCTTGTCCAACATCAACCTTTTAGCATGTCATATCTTAATGAGTGCTCACAATTACAAAATATTTCCAAGATAGTATATTTATATGTGAAATCCCTCTTCCTACAATATTCTTTCATGAATTGTTTAAGTGACCAATTCTGCGCTTGCTAACTTTCAATAAGTTTACTACCTATACTTATTATGTGTGAAGTCATTACTCCCCATGTTATAAGCATATGAAACATATATAAATTTAGGTTTATTACATTCAATTTATTCAACCATTTACTCATAGGATATACGTGAATCACATGAGTAAAAGACAAACTACTCCAAAAGATATGAGTGAAGAACACTGAGTAGTCAAATAATTAACTAGCCATGGGAGGATTATTTTTCATTCAATATTTCAGATCCAATGATTTTATTCAAACAGCAAGTAAAATTGAAAATACGCTCCAAGCAAAACACATATCATGTGACGAATAAAAATATAGCTCCGAGTAAGTTATACCGATAGTTTTGAAGGCGAAGAGGGGATGCCTTCCGGGGCATCCCCAAGCTTAGGTACTTGAGTCTTCCTTGAATATTACCTTGGGGTGCCTTGGGCATCCCCAAGCTTAGGGTATTTCCACTCCTTATTCTCCTCATATCGATATCTCACCCAAAGCTTGAAAACTTCAATCACACAAAACTTAACAAAACTTCATGAGATAGGTTAGTATGATAAAGAGTAAACCATCCACTTTGGTACTGTATAAGACAAGGTTCATAATTGTTCCCACACAATGTCTACTGTACCATATCATTCCTACAATTTATATTGAGAAATATAAGTCATAAAAATTAGAAAACAAGCAAACTATGCAATGAAAACAGAATCTGTCAGAAATAGAACAGTCTGTAATGATCTGAACATAAACCATACTTCTGCTACTCGAAAAATTATGAAATAAATTGCTGGACGTGAGGAATTTGTCTCTTAATCTTCTGCAAAAATACTCAACTCAAAAGCACTCTTCTGCAAAAAATGACAGCTAATCTCGTGAGCACAAAGTTTCTATTTTTTATAGCAAGATCACATTAACTTTCACCCAAGTCTTCCCAAAGGTGTTACTTGGCACTTTATTGAAACAAAAGCTATAAAACATGATTAATACAGTAGATTAATCATGTAGACACACAAAAATAGTAAGGGTAAATATTGGGTTGTCTCCCAACAAGCACTTTTCTTTAATGCCTTTTAGCTAGGCATGATGATTTCAATGATGCTCACATAAAAGATAAGAATTGAAACATAAAGAGAGCATCATGAAGAATATGACTAGCACAATTGATTCTAACCAACTTCCTATGCCTAGGGATTTTGTGTGCACACAACTTATGGGAACAAGAATCATCTAGCATATGAAGGCAAAACAAGTATAACTTCAAAACTTTAAGCACATAGAGAGGAAACTTGATATTATTGCAACTCCTACAAGCATGTATTCCTCCTTCATAATAATTTTCAGTAGCATCATGGATGGAAACTTTGTTCTCATACTCAATTGGAACCCTTTTCCGAAATAGTGGAATCATTACTAGCTAAAGTTGACACTCTTCCAAATCCACTTTCATAAATATCACACTAAGATTCAACACCCTCCAAAATAGTGGGATCACTAATTCCTAAAGTTGACACTCTTCCAAACCCACCTTAAATTATAGTATTATTCATACTCCAGAATATATAAGTGAATTTCATGGAGCATTCCACAATTAATATAGACTAACCAATATCCAAGCTCAAAATGTATAAGTGAAGCACATGAAGCATTCTATAAAACCATACTCAAAAGATTTAAGTGAAGCACAAAGATCAATTCTATAAGATCATACTTAAAAGATTTAAGTGAAGCACATGAAGTATTTTATAAATCAATGAAGGGATATCTCATGCTAGCATGGTTCTTAAAGTAAAAACAAAAACACAAAAGACACAAATCATGTGAACAAAGCACAAACCGAGAGGTATACCGATATTTGTTGAAGAAGAAAGATGGGATGCCAACCGGGGCATCCCCAAGCTTAGATGCTTGAGTATACTTTGGAATATTTACTTGGGGTGCCTTGGGCATCCCCAAGCTTGAACCCTTGCCTCTATTTATTCTTATCATATTGATAGCTCCTCGTCCTTTGGACACTTCATACACACAAAACTTTAACAAAAACTTGTGGGATCCGTTAGTGTAATAAAGCAAATCACTGCCTTTAGGTACTGTAATGAACGCATTCTTTATTTATATTTGTGTTAAACCTAGTGTATTACAACTTCTCTATGGTTCATACCCACCAATACTAGCCATAGATTCATTGAAATAAGCAAACAAGCCACGCAAAACAGAATCTGTTAAAAACAGAACAGTCTGTAGTAATCTGGAAGTTTGGTAAACTTCTGTAACTCCTAAAATTATGAAATAAATTTGAAAATTTTTAAAAATTTGTACAGAAGTAATGTGCAAAAAGTTTCAGACCCATTTCACCTTCCAGTAAAAAAAGTAAAATCACGCACTACAGCCAAAGTTTCTGTTTTTGTTCTGCACATAGTAAACAAGAAATCTTATCATCCTAAACCAAAGCTTGGCACATTATTTTTATAATACAATGGATATACCCAAGGGGATAATTATTTACAGAGAAACTTCCATGAAAAATTCTACATTGTTTCCGTGAGCATGAACACAAGTGCTCAAGGTCAACCCTCACTTCTTCGATGCATAACTTTCCAATCACTTCTCTTTTTGAAAAACTTTTTAGGCATGAGAGACAAGTAATATCTTTTTTGTATTTTTATTCTTTAATTTTTCTGTATGTTTCACCCACAACTAAACAGAAACAAAAAGTAAAAACAAAATCTACTTAGTGAAGAAAGCAAAGAAGCACACACGAGAATATCAACCCCACGCCATTGCTCCCCGGCAACGGCGCCAGAAAAGAGCTTGATAATCCCCAAGTGCAGGGAATCATCGTAGCAATTTCCAAGGTGGAAGTGATAAGTATGGAGTGTCGAACCCACAAGGAGCTAAAGGTAAGATCAATATTCTCTCAAGCCCTATCTGCCACTGATACGACTCTACGTACACCGAACGTTTGCTTCCAACTAGAAACGAGAAATAAAACTACATTGTGGGTATGAAAAGGATAACTTTGTGTGATATCGGAGAGCTAAAATATAAAAGTAGGTGCTGTTATCATAAATTTAGAATATATTACTAAATATATAAATAGCGAGTATGGAATAATGGTGGATCGGTGTGCGGAACTGTCCTAGGCAATTGTTAACAAGACCGATAGTCGTCATTGCAATTTCATATGAGGGAGAGGCATAAGCTAACATACTTTCTTTACTTGGATCATATGCACTTTTGATTGGAACTCTAGCAAGCATCCGCAACTACTAAAGATCATTAAGGTAAAACCCAACCATATCATTAAAGCATCAAGTCCCCTTTATCCCATACACAACAACCCCCTTACTCGGGTTTATGCTTCTGTCACTCAAGCAACCCACTATAAGCGAATCATAAACGTATTGCAACACCCTACAGCGGGAATCCCTCATGCTTGCGCGACACGGAGGGCACAATAGGACAGCACCAAAATAAAACATACAACTCGTACCAATCTAGATCATCAATCAACCCAAAGACAAAAGTTGTCTACTCAAAACATCATAGGATGGCAACACATCATTGGATCATAATATGTGGCATAAAGCACGATGTTCAAGTAGGGATTACAACGGGGTGTGGGAGAGTGGACCGCGTAAAAGAGATGAGGATGGTGATGATGATGGTGATGTTGATGAAGACGATCACCTCGGCGATGATTCCCCTCCCGATGGCACTCCGGCGCCACCAAGAGAGAGGAGGAGAGGTTATCCCCCTTGTGCTTCCTCCTCCATGGCCTCCCCCCTCTGGTCTTTGGCCTTCATGGTGATGATGGCCCCTCCGGGATCGTCCTCCATGGCCTCCGGTGATGATGGCCCCTTCCGGCAGGGTGCCAGAGAGGGCCTAGATTGATTTCTCGTGGCTACAGAGGCTTGCGGTGGCGGAACTTCCGATCTTGGTTAATTTTCCGAGGTTTCTGTATTTATTGGAATTTTTGGCGTTGATCTCATGTCAAGGAGGTGCCCGAGCTGTCCACGAGGTAGGCCCATGCGCCCAGGGGGTGGGCGCGCCCCCGCACCCTCGTGGGCAGCCCGAGACTCTTCTGGCCCAACTCCGATGCTCCGTGGTCTTCTTTTGGTCCATAAAAAATCATCAAAAATTGGCACATCAATTGGACTCTGTTTGGTATTCCTTTTCTGCAAAACTCAAAAACAAGGAGAAAACAGAAACTGGCACTGGGCTCTAGGTTAATAGGTTAGTCCCAAAAATCATATAAAACAACATATAAAAGCCCATTAAACACCCAAGATAGATCATATAACAACATTGTCGGTGTCAAAACCGGCGGATCTCGGGTAGGGGGTCCCGAACTGTGCGTCTAAGGCGGATGGTAACAGGAGGCGGGGGACACAATGTGTACCCAGGTTCGGGCCCTCTCGATGGAGGTAATACCCTACTTCCTGCTTGATTGATCTTGATGATATGAGTATTACAAGAGTTGATCTACCACGAGATCGTAGAGGCTAAACCCTAGAAGCTAGCCTATGGTATGATCGCTGTTGTCCTACGGGCTAAACCCTCCGGTTTATATAGACACCGGAGGGGGCTAGGGTTACATAGAGTCGGTTACAATGGGAGGAGATCTACATATCCGTATTGCCAAGCTTGCCTTCCACGCCAAGGAGAGTCCCATCGGACACGGGACAAAGTCTTCAATCCTGTATCTTCATAGTCCAATAGTCCGCCAAAGGATATAGTCCGGCTGTCCGGATACCCCTAATCCAGGACTCCTCGAGCCCTCGAACCAGGCTTCAATGACGATGAGTCTGGCGCGCAGATTGTCTTCGGCATTGCAAGGCGGTTTCCTCCTCGGAATACTCCATAGAAGATTTTGAACACAAGGATAGTGTCCGGCTCTGCAAAACAAATTCCACATACCACCGTAGAGAGAATAATATTTCCACAAATCTAATCTGTCGACCGTTTCTTATAATTTGACGTATTGTCGTGGTCCGACCATGACGAACCGTTTTCTCAACCAGCCTGCCACTGCATGTTTTGCGAGGCAATTTTATTGGCATGTCTTGTCGAAGCAGAGATCGTGTCCCCCTTATTACGGTATTCTCATCAATACGGATGTGGGTAACCCAATCGTGTTCGTTGGTATGACTCCTTGATTTTAGGCAAGTCCCAAACGGCCACGTGGAGGACGCTTGATATTCATCCCCTTTATAAAGAGGCCAAGGCCTGTCATTTTTCTTCTTGTGCTCAAACGAATCCTTCCCCCCACCCCGAGTTCCAACACCCAAGGCTCAGGTCAGGTGCTTCGGACTTTCAACCATGTCCGGATCAAATCTTCAAAGTCGGTGGATGCCTTCCTTTGTCACAGAGGAAGACATCAGGAAGCTAAGAGAGGCCAGATATTTGACCGGCGAAATCTCGCGCAGGTTGCTTGCTCGAGGGCAGGTCATTCCCACTCCTGAACCGGGCGAGAGCGTTGTATTCATCTCTCACTTCCTCCGAGGGCTACGCCTTGCTCTAGACCCCTTTGCAAGGGGGCTCATGTTCTATTACGGGCTGGATTTCCATAATCTGGCTCCGGATTCCATCCTCCACATCTCGTCGTTCATCATCGTGTGTGAAGCTTTCCTCCGCATTGCCCCACACTTCGGCCTGTGGCTCAAAACTTTCAACGTGGAGCCGAAGATGATCGAGGGGCGACACGCAGAGTACGGAGCCGCCGTCATAAGCAAAGGTGCCGAAGTTCCATGGCCAAAAGGTTCCTTCCCGGAGGTGTCCAATTTATGGCAACGGGAGTGGTTTTATCTCACAACTCCTCGTGGTACCAAGTGGGTGGCCGCCCCTGCCTTTCGCTCGGGCCCCCCACCACAACTGACATCATGGATTAATAAGGGGCTGGACTGGGGGTCAGTAAATGATGTGCCGATATTGCAAAGCCGCATACGGGATCTCCTCGAGAGAGATGTTGGCCTGGTTACAGTAATGCAAGTCATGCTAGTTCGTCCGGTCCTGTCTTGCAAACGTCGACCCCTCTGAATGTGGGAGTTCAACCCGGAAGGACCGCGGGCTATTCGACACTTACTCGGCATGACGCCAGAAGAGATGTACAAATTGTTCTTCGGACCACAAATAAGGTGTCCGGACCTCACCGAGGATGCGGGTCTGAGCTGCAATCGCCCAGACACCCAAGTAAGTAATCCCATGGCTGAATACGCTGTCTATTTATTTATCACAACATCATTCTAAAAAATCGCTCTTTGACCAGGACTGGGTGACAAAGGCGAAGATGATAAGGTGTTCGGCTCCCCTTCCCGAAGGAACAGGAGATCCGGTACTGGCCAGAATGCTCGAGCCGGCGCCTTATCAGGCGCCCTTAGGGGAAGATGAAGGGGGGAATAAAGAGGCTGAAAACAGGCCTCACTCACTGTTCATCCAACTGCGGGAATTAGCGCCTCCACGAAGGAGGACAACCGGGGAGAAGGATCCGAAATTCCCTCTCCCCAAGGAAGGAAGAGGACGACCTCTGAAGACTCGGAAACAAAAGTTTCCAAATGGGGGAAGAAATCTTCGCCAGAGGGTCCTGTTTCGAAGGGTGCCCTTGCCGCACAGTGTCCGCAAGGGGATCAGCCTCCCACCGATCTGTAAGTAAACAAAAGGTGCATAGTAGCAAAAATATCCCGCTTTACCTCTGAGGATAATAACCAAAACACATGTCTTGTAGTTTGGATCGTAGCCCTTCTCGACAGAGTTTGTCTTCGGGGGATCTTCTTCCGGAGATGATGGAGAGCGAAACACCTCCCTGTGCCATCTCGCCTCATGAGGCGGGCGACGCTGAAGTGTCGTCGCGAAGGGCTTCTCCTGATCCGCCAAGGCCAGAGGGTAATCCCTTAGCCACCCGAAGTCCTCAGTGTCCGGCTTCTAAGGAGAGAAACAGAAAGAGTCCGGAACCGTCCGGTGCGCGATCGGATGTACTGAAGGATCTTCTGCAGCAAGCGGCTATCTCAGAGGTGCATCATATGCTAATGGGTATGGTGATTCAAAGGATTTCCTCCGCCGAAAGCGGGTTGCATGAAGCTTTCATGAGTCTGCTGAAAGGCTTTGAGGTACGTGAAATAGTGTGTGTTACTGCACACGGTAGGTGTGCCCTATGCAGATAGTAGCCCCTGAGACTTTGGTTGCCGTCGAGAACGGGCTGAAAGCAGGATCATAATCCTGTAATAAACAGTCCGCCTTCATGTGCAGGTGGTGGAGGGTCCGGTGGCTAGCCGGACTGGTGAGTTTGCCGAGCTGAAGCGGCAACTTGATGCTGCAGATGCCGACATCGTGCTTGTCAACAAATGGCTCGACGAGGCACATGGTATGTGATTTCTCCGGTGATCAACACATAGTAAGAGGAGCATGATGCTAGTATCTTTAATATGTGTGACTGCAGATGGGGCTGCTGCCGTGGAGACCCTTCGGGCGGAACTTGCCCGAGCCAAGGAACGAGCCAGGAATAGTGATGCGGCCGCACTAAAGGCGGTCGAAGAGCTGAGAGCCGAATAGGCTGCGCATTGCCAAAGCAAGGAAAAAAATGGCCAAGATGGCCGTTGAGTTGAAAGATGACGCCGACCGTTACCAGCTCCTTGAGGAAGAAAACCGAGCGAAGGCGACAGACCTGGAGAAGGCCATGGTAGCAGCCAAGGAAGCCCGCTCAAAAATTAGAGCGGCGAAGGAAGAGCTACGTCAAGCTGGAGGGCAACTGGGAAGCCCTTTTTGTTGCGGACAAGGTTCGGAGATCCGAATTATGCCCCTCTTAATAAACTATGGAGTTCTGCAGACGCATACGTGGATTTGGCAGCCAGTGCTGCTGATGCGGCCGAGTACTTCAAGGATCAGAAAGATCGTGAAGTGGAAAAGCTGTTCTGGTCACAGTTTGATGGTCCAACGTGTCCGCTGCTATTGAATGAGCAAATGGCCGAGTGGGCCGAGCTCCATAGGTTGTCCGGGCTTGCCATGAGGTCTGTTGTGGATCATCTATGGCCGGAAGGGCCAAGGCCGAATAGTTATTTTGGTTTGGTGCAGTAGTTTCTTGGTGCTGTGCCGCGTATCGACGCTATGAAGAAGTCGGCGTGCATAGAGGGTGCGCGGATGGCACTTGCCCGTGTCAAGACATACTGGGCAGACATGGAAGCCACCGCTATTGCAACCCAGGGTTCGGTCGTTGGCCGAATAGCTACCGAGCACTACTTTGAAGAAGTCCTTGAAGGCGCTCGTTCAATAGAAGCTCAGTGCTAGAAGAATATTATGTTCTAGTGACATGTATTCCCATAAAAACAATGTTTTAGTGAATTATAAAGGCTGTTTTTATACTTTTGCCTGAAAGTATTATGATGCCTCCTGTGCGGCCGTTTATGTATATATGTATATAACCTGAAAGTTTGCAGTCTTCGGCTTCAGCCCCCACACTATAATGCGGGGGTGTTCGCAAAAAACGTGTATTCACACTTGATCCAACGTCTTGGTCCATTAAGGAGGTGGTAGCGCAGCGAACAAGGCAATCGGACTATACTGCTTTAACACCTTCACTTAGCCATAGGAGTTTGACAGTGGGACTACTAGATAGCCCCTGGTACCTCTCCGCGCTCGTCCGAATCACGGGCACGCGTATATGCGTGACCGGAAAGCGGCTCCTTCGTTAATGCGGAGGCATCCCAAAGATTCCGGTGAGTCATCGAGTGGTTGACCAGTCTCGCGCTTTATCATGATAGTCAGTTTTCGTCTTTCTCTACTGAGGTGCTCATCTGGATGAACCAGGGCACAATCACATTAGTTCTCCCGGTGCCACCTTAGCCGATAGAGCGGAACGTAAGGTAGCAAAACACGGGAGCCAGGCAAACCCAACATTTGACCAAAGACATGATTTAGAGCTGATGCATATAAGGCCAAACTCGCGACGCCGAACACTCCCTAAGGTATTCGGTCTTTATAACATGTGCCGGGCTGAACAGTGCCCTTTGACAATGAACCCCAAGTGTCCAGGTACGTGCAATTCTCTGACGTAGCGAAATTCCAATAACGTCAGCATCCTTCTCGGTTATATTAAGTATCCGGAGGATGTGAACAACAAGAGACAGTAAAAAAGGTTTACACGGGGTCTTAATCTAAAAAGAAACCTTTGAGCGGGTCCCTGCTGCACGTCTGCGCCTGTGTCTCCGTTGTGCCGTATCCTGGACGGGTGTGGCACGATTGTCATCTGTAAAAAGAGAAGAACTTAGGTGAAAAGTTGTCATGCCACAAATGATTGGTTATTCTCAATAAACCACTAAAATTCAAAATAAGTTAAGTTGAGCCGAACTAGCCCCGATTACACGCAGGAAGCCCCTGGTGCCGTCTATGGGGGTATAACCATCACACCAACCTCGGGTTTACCCCAGCTGTTATGGCTAGTAATGCGCCGGACTCGTCGAACCGTGTCCGCGGTCTTGACGACCGATCCTTTAATCTGGTTGGGCGTTTAGTGTTATTTGTGAAAGCCGTCACACATTCTTCCGCTTGTAAGGAGCGTTCAACATTTCCACTAATGTTGATGATGCCACCTGGACCGGTCATCTTAAGCTTGAGAGAAGCGTAATGCGGTATTGCATTAAAACGAGCGAAAGCCGCTCTTCCGAGTAATGCTTGATAGCCACTTCGGAATGGAGCAATGTCGAAGGTTAACTTTTCGCTTCAGAAGTTGTTGGGAAAGTCGAATACAACCTCTAGTAATACAGAGCCCGTGCAGCGGGCCTCTATGCCTGGTATTACTCCCTTGAAGGTAGTATTACTGTGGCTGATTTTTGTTGGGTCTATTCCCATTTTGCGGACTGTGTCCTGATATATCAGATTTAGACTACTGCCGCCGTCCATAAGGACTTGTGTGAGATGGTATCCATTTATTATTGGGTCCAGTACCAAGGCAGCCGATCCTTCGTGCCAGATGCTTGTTAGGTGATCCCTGCGATCAAAAGTGATCGGGCAGGCCAACCAGGGGTTGAACTTAGGGGTGACGGGCTCTACGGCTCGCATGTCTCGGAGTGCATGTTTGCTTTTCCTCCTCATCACGTGGATCACGTTTACTGTTTTGACCTCTGGTGGGAATTTTTCTGTCCCTCAGTGCTTTGCTGGCGAGGCTCATCCTCATCTTCGCTTGGTGTGTCCTGCCCCTTGTGTTCGGCGTTTAGCTTACCGGCCTGCTTGAAGACCCAGCATTCTCTGTGGGTGTGATTTGCGGAGTTTATCGGGGTGCCGTGAATCTGACATAGTTCGTCTAGAATCTTATTTAGGCCGGACAGTCCATCTCTGCTGCCTTTAGAAGGCTTTTTCCGTTGACCTGGTCGAGGGCCCCTGAATCCGACATTTACCGCCGTATTTTCTGGGTTGTCTTCTGTATTTCGACGCTTGCTTTTACTGCGCCGTGGTTTTCCGTTGCCATCCCTGACTTCGGATGTGCTTGGGTCGCTGGTGCTACTGCGGGCCAACCAGCTATCTTCGCCCGCGCAAAAGCGGGTCATGAGGCTTGTCAGGGCTGCCATTGTTCTCGGCTTTTCTTGGCCGAGGTGTCTGGCGAGCCATTCGTCTCGGACGCTGTGCTTGAAAGCTGCTAAGGCTTCGGCGTCCGGACAGTCGACGATTTGGTTCTTCTTAGTGAGAAACCTGTTCCAAAGCTTTCGGGCTGACTCTCCGGGCTGTTGAATTATATGACTTAAATCGTCTGCATTCCAGAGGTCGGACATAGGTCCCTTGAAAATTAGCCCAAAAAGCGTCCTTGAGCTCCTCCCAACTTCCAATGGAGTTTCCGGGGAGGCTTTTTAGCCAGTGCCGAGCTGGTCCTTTAAGCTTGAGGGGCAAGTACTTGATGGCGTGGAGATTGTCTCCGCGAGCCATATGGATATGGAGGATAAAGTCCTCAATCCAGACCCTAGGGTCTGTGGTCCCATCGTATGCCTCTATGTTTACTGGTTTGAATCCTTCTGGAAATTCATGGTCCAGCACCTCATCGGTGAAACATAGGGGGTGTGCAGCACCCCTGTATTTAGATTTATCAAGGTGTTCGGACGATTGTGGTATTCAGTTTTGATACTGTGTCGTAGCACGCTTTCTAGATCCATAGATGGATCTGGTCATACTGGATTTTTGGCGCAAGTCATCACGTAGGCCGTGTGTCGACTTATGTGCGGCCCTGTTAGCCGCTCTATCGCGGCCACGGGGTGGTTGATCTGACCGGTTGGCCGTTTTGTTTTTCGGCTGTGTGGGCTCTACGGCATCGTCGTCGAATTCGGGCAATAGCTTGCGCTTTGGATAGCTCTTTGCGTGGTAACTTCCACCGTGCATTTCTTCGTTGTCGAGCACTTTGTTCCATCTGCTGTTGAGCGTATTTTGTTCGGCCTTGAGCCTTTGCTTCTGCTTCTTCAGACTCCTCGCTGTGGCAATAAGCTTGCTGCGGAGGTTCTCTTGTTCCAAGTGCTTTTCCGGGATGATGTGCACATCTTCGTCTGGACTATTTTCCTCCTCGGAGGGAGTTTTATCAGCTTTGTCCTTGGCGTCACCGTGTTCGGACATTGGATCCGAACCATGTTCGCTGTTCCCGGCTTCATTTTGCTCTGCCGCTGGATCAGCATGGTCGTCGTTTCCTCTGGAGTCGACCTGGGTGTTATTTTCTCTTTCGCTGTTATCGCTATTTTTACTGAGGCGAAATTTAGAGCGGCGCCTACATCGATGATTTGTTTGCTTCTCGATGGAGCTGTTCTTCGCTGCTTATTTCCGTTCCTCGTCATTGTTTTCTTTGGGTGTATCCACCATGTATATGTGATGTGATGAAGTGGCGGTCTAGCGCCTCGTGGGGTGGTTCTGCTCGTCTCTGCATCGTCGTCCATACGGTCGATGTCTTCGGAGTCGAAGTCGAGCATGTCAGCTAAATCGTCGACAGTGGCTACTAAGTGGGTGGTGGGTGGGTGGCGAATTTCTTCGTCGTCCGCATCCCATTCTAACCGGACATAGTTCGGCCAAGGTTCCCCTGACAAGGAGAGGGACCTTAATGAATTTAGCATGTCGCCGAAAGGCGAGTGCTGGAACATATCCGTGGAGGTAAACTCCATGATCAGCACCCAATCGATTCGATAGGCGCGGACGTAGGCGGCTAAGACTCCGTGGCCGGAGACAAATCCAGTGGTTCGGCGTCATGGCTATTGTGAGGGGTGAAGTCAGTATCTGGCTCTACCACCATTGAGGGTACGACCTCCATGGCGGGGTCTATCCGCCCGTCCTTGGATGGCACAATTTGCTCCGGATAAAAGGCCGGAGTAGTTGCCGGTGCGATCTCCCGAACACTGTTCGATGGCAGAGCTATATCATGCTCGTCGTGATCGTGCGGAGCACCTGGCATGGGCTCGAATTCGTCGAAGATCAAGTCCCCGTGGATGTCGGCAGTGTAATTCAAGTTCCCGAACCTGACACGGTGGCGGGCGTAGCTCTCGATCTGCTCCAGATGGCTGGCGAGTTAGCCCGCAGAGCGAAGCCGCCCGAATATGAAGATCATGCGGGAGGAAAACTTCACCCTGGACCATATCGTTACCGATGATCGAAGGAGCCATCAGGCCTTATGATGAAGACATAGTGGAACTCTCATTGAAAGCACCAATGTCAGTGTCAAGACCGGCGGATCTCGGGTAGGGGGTCCCGAACGTGCGTCTAAGGCGGTTGGTAACAGGAGGCGGGGGACACGATGTTTACCCAGGTTCGGGCCCTCTCGATGGAGGTAATACCCTACTTCCTGCTTGATTGATCTTGATGATATGAGTATTACAAGAGTTGATCTACCACGAGATCATAGAGGCTAAACCCTAGAAGCTAGACTATGGTATGATCGTTGTTGTCCTACGGACTAAACCCTTCGGTTTATATAGACACCGGAGGGGGCTAGGGTTACACAGAGTCGGTTACAATGGGAGGAGATCTACATATACGTATTGCCAAGCTTGCCTTCCATGCCAAGGAGAGTCCCATCCGGACACAGGACGAAGTCTTCAATCTTGTATCTTCATAGTCCAACAGTCCGGCCAAAGGATATAGTCCGGCTGTCCGGATACCCTCTAATCCAGGACTCCCTCAAACATGAATACTTCATAAATTATAGATACGTTGGAGACATATCAATCACGTACATGACGAGGGGTCTCAAAATTGTCAAGACATAAAGATTCATATATTGGAAGGTTACATTCGGACACCGAAATGGTTCGGGTCGTTTCATATAAGTTTCGGAGTACCGGGGGTTATCGGAACCCCCCCGGAAGTTCATGGGCCTTCATGGGACTTAGTGGAAAAGAGAGGAGGGCCACAAGGGAGGCCGCCCCCCATGGCCAGTCTGAATTGGACTAGGGAGGGGGGCGGCAACCCCTCTTTCCTTCTCCCCTCTTCCTCCTTCCCTCCTTCTCCCTCTCTTGGATGGAAGGGGACCCCAACTAGGGTTGGGAATCCTAGTTGGACTCCCCATGGCGCGTGCCCCTCCTTGGCCGGCCTCCTCCTCCTCCCCTCCTTTATATACGCGGGAGGGGGGCACCCCAAAGGACACACAAGTTTCTCTTAACCGTGTGTGGTGCCCCCCTCCACAGTTACACACCTCGGTCATATCGTCATAGTGCTTCGGCGAAGCCCTGCGCCGGTAACTTCATCATCACCGTCGCCACGCTGTCGCGTTGAGGGAACTCCCCCTCGTCCTCAACTGTATCAAGAGCCCGAGGGACGTCATCGAGCTGAACGTGTGCTGAACGCGGAGGTGCCGTACGTTCGATACTAGGATTGGTTGGATCGCGAAGAAGTTCAACTACATCAACCGCATTACTAAACTCTTCCGCTTTGGTCTACGAGGGTATGTGGACACACTCTCCCCGCTCGTTGCTATGAATCTCCTAGATAGATCTTGCATGATCGTAGGTAAATTTTTTGAAATACCGCGTTCCCCAACATCAATAGTGTGGGATGAGTATCTCGTGTGTGCTTGTTGGCTTTATCTCGGAGTAGATTTTATTTCCTGTTCTAAGTTATTCTCTATCTTTAGTATAGATAAGGAACATGAAACACCAAAAAATAGTTGTACTTGCTACTCATTGAGATGGGGAACCTCCTAAAATCCTCGATGCTGCTTATGTGCGGAACATTAAATATTACTTTGATAATCCTGAGAAATCCGTGTAAAATATGTTAATGGGATATACTTTGGATCAACGTCAATACTAGGCGTTGAAACGGATCGAATGCGGATCGGATAGTGCTCTTACCACTTCCATTTTCATATTTTCAAAATGAATACGAATGTGAATACAGATGTTATCGGATACAAATAGAGCTCGGATGTTATTCGAATACGGATACATATCGGACGTTTACTCGATTCGGAACGAATACAAATAATATGACATATTGCTTAAGTAAATTAGTCAATAGCTACGTGACATGAAATAATCAACTTGTGACATACAATAAATCAATGGTAAATAGGTTTATGAATAAATACTATTGTAATGCATAACAATTTCTAAATCTGATTATGGTAAGAGTAAAATTTGACCACTCATTTGGCTTTTATGTTGGATAATTGGAATATTGGGGCTAGAAATTTGAAAATTATCTCCCATAATCTTGTTCGCATACGAATATATCCACTTCCATATCCATATTTGTGTCAATATCTCATACCATATTTATTTTTTTATTTGTTAAATAAATTCAGATACGGATAATTTCCATTTCCATTTTGGTACGGATGCAGATATTTCGGATATGAATAGGCATTTTCTCGAATATGAATATCGGATTTCGGATTATCCACTACCACTTTCCACCCCTAGTAAATATTTTAGTGATTACTGCTTGACACAAAAAGGGAAACACATATGTGATCAACTAAAAATGTTACATCCGTATGATTATAATTCATGCTCTATGTATGATTTTATTTTTTGCTCTAGAATGGAGATTTAAGACCTTCCCTTCCAATGTGAGTTAAATGATAATAAAACCTTGGCTTCTTATGCTAATGGTATATATGATTACAATGATGTGGAGAAAATTGAAGAATTTATTATTTTTAAGGGTGCTTACGAAATTGTTTCTTTGCTTGATAAGTATGAAAAATGATGATGCCCTTTATAAATATGAAAATCTTGCCATCCTTAAATATGTTATGAAAACTATGAATACAATGCTAAAATTAATGAATTTATTGAGAAAATGTTTGTTGCCCTAGAAGAGAATAATATTTTGCAGGAACTTATGAAAGAAGAAATTGTTGAAAATGTGAGGTCATCAGATGAAAAAGATGAGGATAAGAGTGCAGAACAAAAGGAGGAAGAGCGAATTAGCTACCCGTGTCCATCTTCAAATGATAATAACTCTTCAACTCATACATTGTTTATTTCCTTCGTGCTTTTTGGACGATGATTGTTATTTTGATGAATGCTATGATCCCTTGGATATGTTTTAAATATACATTTTTGATGAACTTGATGTTTGCCATGTTAATGGCCATGATGCCACTATTAATGATGCTTATGGGGATGAACTTGATATGGTTTGTTATGTGAAGAATGAAATTGTTTCTATTGCACCTACACTTAATAGTCCTATTATCTTTTTGAATCCTCCCAACTACGCTATATTTGAGAAGTTTGCACTTATTAAGTATTATATTGACGAGTTGTGTTTTACCATTGCATGTGATGATTCTATTGGGTATAATATGCATGTGCTTGCTGCTCCTACTTGCAATTATTATGAGGGAAGAACCACATCTCCACCTCTTTATATTTATAATACAATAAAAGTGCAAGAAATTACCTACACGGTGCATTGGCCTTTACCATGTGTGCATGAATTGTTCTCTTATGACATGCCAATGCATATGAAGAGAGTTAGACTTCGTTGTTCTATGATATATGTTACTTCTGCAATTTAAGATCCAAATATTTGTTGATTAAAATTGTCTTTGATGTACCTTGGGATCCTGGTTTAATGAGTACTTGAGCACCTTTATGTCTAGCTTAATGGCGTTAAAGAAAGCACTGCCGGAGGGACAATCCGATAGTTTTAGAGTCATTTTCTTCTTTTGTGTTCTTATAAAATTTTCAAAAAAAATAAAAAATAAAGTGTGGAACTTAAAACTTTTTCTAATAGAATAGTGAATGTGAGAAAGATGAGCACCGTGGAAGTGGGGGCTAGCCTTTAACTTTGTTCATGCGCATGGAAACTTTGTGAACCTTGAATCACAAAAACTTTTCAACAAAAATAATTATCCCCTTGTACAAATCTTCTGTGTTATAAAAATAATGTGTCAATAATTTCCATTAGAATGTTTAAATTGCAAGTTTGATATGTGATGTGGAGAAACAAAAACTTTTGCTGTAGTATTTGAATTTACATATTTTACAGAACGTGAAAAGTTTCTGAAATTTTTACACAATTTTTTATAAATTATTTATTATGTCCTGATTTTTCAGAATTTTTAGAGTTGCAAAAGTATAGGTTCCTCCAGCATGTTTATAGACCGTTCTAATTTTTACAGATTGTTGTTATTGTTTCTTTATTTGGTTATGTTTGCAATTTTGTTGAAGCTCCATTGATGTGGAGTGTTAGAATTGAGATAGCATACAATAGGTAATGTTGGATTATAATTATACAATAATGTTACAACATGTCATGATGAGATTTGATGTTATTTGTACTGGCCCCTAAGTTCGGTTGAGTTTTGTGTGGATGGAGTTTCTAAGACCATGGGGAGACATCGATATGAGAGGAATGAGGAGAGGCAAGCATTCAAACTTGGGGATGCCCAAGACACCCAAAATAAATATCCAAGGAGACTCAAGCATCTAAGCTTGGGGATGCCCCGGAAGGCACCCTCTCTTTCTTCCTCGACAATTATCGGTATGTATCGGTTGGGCCTATATTTTATTTGTTCACATAATATGTGCAAATTCTTGGAGTGATGTTTCTTTATCCTTTTAGTTTTTCATCATGCTGGTATGGGATAGTCCTTGGTTGGATTATAGAATGCTGTTTGTGAAGGAAATATGCCCTAGAGGCAATAATAAAGTTATTATTTATTTCCTCATATCATGATAAATGTTTATTATTCATGCTATAATTGTATTAACCGGAAACATAATACATGTGTGAATACATAGACAAACATAATGTCACTAGTATGCCTCTACTTGACTAGCTCGCTAATCAAAGATGGTTGAGTTTCCTAACCATAGACATGAGTTGTCATTTGATTAATGGGATCACATCATTAGGAGAATGATGTGATTGACTTAACCCATTCCGTTAGCTTAGCATTGATCGTTTAGTTTACTGCTATTGCTTTCTTCATGACTTATACATGTTCCTATGACTATGAGATTATGCAACTCCCGATTACCAGAGGACACTTTGTGTGCTACCAAACGTCACAACGTAACTTGGTGATTATAAAGGTGCTCTACAGGTGTCTCCGATGGTACTTGTTGAGTTGGCATAGATCGAGATTAGGATTTGTCATTCTGACTGTCAGAGAGGTATCTCTGGGCCCTCTCGGTAATGCACATCACAATAAGACTTGCAAGCAATGTGATTAATGAGTTAGTTGCGGGATGATGCATTACGTAACGAGTAAAGAGACTTGCCGGTAACGAGATTGAGCTAGGTATTGAGATATCGATGATCGAATCTCGGGCAAGTAACATACCGATGACAAAGGGAACAACGTATGTTGTTATGCGGTTTGACCGATAAAGATCTTCGTAGAATATGTGGGAGCCAATATGAGCATCCAGGTTCCGCTATTAGTTATTGACCGGAGACGTGTCTCGGTCATGTCTACATAGTCCTCGAACCCGTAGGGTCCGCACGCTTAAAGTGCGGTGACGATCAGTATTATGAGTTTTTGTGTTTTGATGTACCGAAGGTAGTTCAGAGTCCCAGATGAACACGGACAGGACGAGGAGTCTAGAAATGGTCGAGACATAAAGATCGATATATTGGACGACTAAATTCGGACATCGGAAGGGAGAGGGATTTCACATATAAATATGCTATCTTGGACATCTTTTGTAATTGTGAGCACTCATTAAAATATGACATGCTAAAAGGTTGATGTTGGACAAGGAAGACAACGTAATGGGTTATGTTTTCTTATATCTGAAATAAAGTATATTGTCATGGATCATCCAACATGTTGAGCTTGCCTTTCCCCCTCATGCTAGCCAAATTCTTTGCACCAAGTAGAGATACTACTTGTGCTTCCAAATACCCTTAAAACCAGTTTTGCCATGACAGTCCACCATATCTACCTATGGATTGAGTAAGATCCTTCAAGTAAGTTGTCATCGGTGCAATCAATAAAAATTGCTCTCTAAATATGTATGATTGATTGGTGCGGAGGAAATAAGCTTTGTACGTTCTTGTGATGTGGAAGAAATAAAAGCGACAGACTGCATAATAAAGGTCCATATCACAAGTGGCAATATAAAGTGATGTTCTTTCGCATTAAGATTTTGTGCATCCAACCCTGAAAGCGCATGGCAACCTCTGCTTCCCTATGCGAAGGGCCTATCTTTTACCTTTATCTTCTACCTTATGCAAGAGCCTTGGTGATCTTCACCTTTCTTTTTACATTTTATCCTTTGGCAAGCACATGATGTTGGAAGGATCCTGATATATATATATATATATATATATATATATATATATATATATATATATATCTAATTGGATGTAAGTTAGCATGAGCTATTATTGTTGACATTACCCTTGAGGTAAAAGGTTGGGAGGCGAAACTATAAACCCCTATCTTTCTCTGTGTATGATTAAAACTTTGAACCCATAAATATCACGTGAGTGTTAGCAATTGTGAAAGATTAAATGATAGTTGAGTATGTGGAGTTTGCTAAATCAAAGCTCTGACATAGACTCTTCCTGAAAATAAGATTGATTGCAATTGTTTGATGACTGAGAATATTGTTTGTTAGTTTTCAAGAAAGTTTATGATCTATATTTAAACATGTGACTTGCTTGTTACTTTATCATGAGAAGTTTTATGCGATGAGCTACTGCTATGACATATAATGATGCTAGAAAAGGTGATTGAAATTATCATTGATCAAACTTGTGCATCTGCTAGCATTCACACTTCATAAATTATTTCTTCTATCATTTACCTACTCGAGGACGAGCAGGAATTAAGCTTGGGGATGCTGATACGTCTCCAACGTATCTATAATTTATGAAGTATTCATGCTATTATAGTATCCATCTTAGATGTTTTATATGCATTTATATGCTATTTTATATGATTTTTGGGACTAACCTATTAACCTAGAGCCAGTGGCAGTTTCTATTTTCTCCTTGTTTTTGAGTTTTGCAGAAAAGGAATACCAAACGGAGGCCAATTGACGATCCAATTTTTGATGATTTTTATGGACCAAAAGAAGACCTCGGAGTAAAAGAGTTGGGCCAGGAGAGTCCCGGGGTGCCCACGAGGGTGGGGGCGCGCCCACCTCTCCCAGGCGCGTGGGCCTGCCTCGTGGACACCTCGGGCACCTCCTTGACATGAGACCGACGCCAAAAATTCCTATAAATATAGAAACCTCGGAAAATTAACCTAGATCGGAAGTTCCGCCACCGCAAGCCTCTGTATCCACGAGAAATCAATCTAGGCCCTCTCTGGCACCCTGCCGGAGGGGGCCATCATCACCGAAGGCCATGGAGGAGGATCCCGGAGGGGCCATCATCGCCATGAAGGCCAAGGACCAGAGGGAGAACCTCTCCCCAAATAGGGGGAGGCCATGGAGGAGGAAGCACAAGGGGGAGAACCTCTCCTCCTCTCTCTTGGTGGCGCCGGAGTGCCATCGGGAGGGGAATCATCGTTGCGGTGATCGTCTTCATCAACATCACCATCATCATCACCATCCTCATCTATTTTACGCAGTCCACTCTCCCGCACCCCGCTGTAATCCCTACTTGAACATGGTGCTTTATGCCACATATTATGATCCAATGATGTGTTGCCATCCTATGATGTTTTGTGTAGATATCTTTTGTCTTTGGGTTGATTGATGATCTAGATTGGTATGAGTTGTATGTTTTACTTTGGTGCTGTCCTATGGTGCCCTCCGTGTCGCGCATAGCGTGAGGGATTCAGCTGTAGGGTGTTGCAATACGTTCATGATTCGCTTATAGTGGGTTGGTGAGTTACTGAAACACAAACCCGAGTAAGTGGGGTTGTTGCTTATGGGAATAAAGAGGACTTGATGCTTTAATGCTATGGTTTTTTTTTACCTTAATGATCTTTAGTAGTTGCGGATGCTTGCTAGAGTTCCAATCATAAGTGCATATGATCCAAGTAGAGAAAGTATGTTAGCTTATGCCTCTCCCTCATATGAATCTGCAATAGTGATTACCGGTCTTATTAACAATTGCGTAGGACAATTCCGCACACCGATCCACCATTATTCCACACTCGCTATTTATAATATTTAGTAATATATTCTAACTTCATGATAACAACACCTAATTTTATATTTTAGCTCTCCGATATCATACAAAGTTATCCTCTTCATACCCACAACATAGTTTTATTTCTCGTTGCTAGTCGGAAGCAAACGTTCCGTGTACGTAGAGTCGTATCAGTGGCAGATAGGGCTTGAGAGAATATTTATCTTAACTTTAGCTCCTTGTGGGTTCGACACTCCATACTTATCACTTCCACCTTTGTAAATTGCTATGATGATTCCTTGCACTTGGGGATTATCAAGCTCTTTTCTGGCGCCGTTGCCGGGGAGCAATAGCGTGGGGTTGATATTCTCGTGTATGCTTGTTTGATTTCTTCACTGAGTAGATTTTGTTTTACCTTTTTGTTTCTGTCTATTTGTGGGTGAAACATACAAAAAAAATTTAAAGAATGAAAATACAAAAAAAATTATTATTACTTGCCTCTCATGCCTAAAAAGTTTTTCAAAAAGACAAGTGATTGGAAAGTTATGCATTGAAGAAGTGAGGGTCGACCTTGAGCACTTCTGTTCATGCTCACAGAAACAATGTAGAATTTTTCATGGAAGTTTCTCTGTAAATAATTATCCCCTTGTGTATATCCATTGTATTATAAAAAGAATGTGCCAAGCTTTGGTTTGAGGATGATTATATTGCTTGTTTACTTTGTGCAGAACAAAAACAGAAACTTTGGCTGTAGTGCATGAATTTACATTTTTTTACTGGAAAGTCAAATGGGTCTGAAACTTTTTGCACATTACTTCCGTACAAATTTTTCAAATTTTCATATTTATTTCATAATTTTAGGAGTTACAGAATTTTACCAAACTTCCAGATTACTACAGACTGTTCTGTTTTTAACAGATTTTGTTTTGCATGTGTTGTTTGCTTATTTCGATGAATCTATGGCTAATATCCGGGGGTATGAACCATAGAGAAGTTGGAATACAGTAGTTTTAAAACCAAAATAAATAAAGAATGAGTTCATTAAAGTACCTAAAGGTAGTGATTTGCTTTATTACACTAACGGATCTCACAAAGTTTTTGTTAAAGTTTTGTGTGGATGAAGTGTTCGAAGAACGAGGAGTTACCGATGTGAGAAGAATAAACAGAGGCAAGAGTTCAATATTTGGGATGCCCAAGGCACCCCAATTAATATTTCAAAGGATACTCAAGCATCTAATCTTGGGGATGCCCCGGTTGGCATCCCATCTTTCTTCTTCAACAAATATCGGTATACCTCGGTTTTTGTTTTGTTCACATGATTTGTGTCCTTTGTGTTTTTGTTTTTCCTTTAAGAACCATGCTAGCATGAGATAGCCCTTCATTGATTTATAGAATACTTCATGTGTTTCACTTAAATCTTTTAAGTATGATCTTATAGAATTGCTCTTTGTGCTTCACTTAAATCTTTTGAGTATGGTTTTATAGAATGCTTCATGTGCTTCACTTATACATTTTGAGCTTGGATATTGGTTATTCTCCATGAACTTCACTTATATCTTTTGGAGTATGAATAATACTATAATTTAAAGTGGGTTTGGAAGAGTGTCAACTTTAGGAATTAGTGATCCCACTATTTTGGAGGGTGTTGAATCTTAATGTGATATTCATGAAAGTGGATTTGGAAGAGTGTCAGCTTTAGCTAGTAATGATTCCACTATTTCGGAAGAGGTTCCAATTGAGTATGAGAACAAATTTGCTATCCATGATGCTACTGAAAATTATTATTAGGGAGGAATACGTGCTTGTAGGAGTTGCAATAATATCAAGTTTCCTCTCTATGTGCTTAAAGTTTTGAAGTAATACTTGTTTTGCCTTCCTATGCTAGTTGATTCTTGTTCCCATAAGTTGCGTGCTCACAAAATCCCTAGGCATAGGAAGTGGGTTAGATTTAAATGTGCTAGTCATATTTTTCAAGATGCTCTCTTTGTGTTTCGATTCTTGTCTATTATGTGAGCATCATTGAAATCATCATGCCTAGCTAAAAGGCATTAAAGAAAAGCGCTTGTTGGGAGACAACCCAATATTTTCCATTACTGTTTTTGTGTGTCAACATGATTAATCTACTGTAGTAATCATGTTTTATAGCTTTTGTTTCAATAAAGTGCCAAGTAAGACCTTTGGGAAGACTTGGGAGAAAGTTAATGTGATCTTGCTGTAAAAAACAGAAACTTTGCGCTCACGAGATTAGCTGTCATTTTTTTTACAGAAGAGTGATTTTTAGTTGATTCTTTTTGCAGAAGATTAATAGACAAATTCCTCAGTACACCAATTTATATCATAATTTTTGGAGTAGCAGAAGTATGGTTTATGTTCAGATCATTACAAACTGTTCTGTTTCTGACAGATTCTGTTTTCATTGCATAGTTTGCTTGTTTCTAGTTTCTATGGCTTATATTTCTCAATATAAATTGTAGAAATGATATGTTACAGTAGACATTGTGTGAGAACAATTATGAAACTTGTCCTTAACAGTGCCAAAGTGAATGGATTACTCTTTATCATACTAACCTATCTCACGAAGTTTGGTTAAGTTTTGTGTGATTGAAGTTTTCAAGCTTTGGGTGAGATATCGATATGAGGAGAATAAGGAGTGGAAAGACCCTAAGATTGGGGATGCCCAAGGCACCCCAAGGTAATATTCAAGGAAGACTCAAGCGCCTAAGCTTGGGGATGCCCCGGGAGGCATCCCCTCTTTCGTCTTCAAAACTATCGGTATACCTTACTCGGAGCTATATTTTTATTCGACACATGATATGTGTTTTGCTTGGAGCGTATTTTCAACTTTACTTGCTGTTTGAATAAAATCATTGGATCTGAAATATCGAATGAAAAATAATCCTCCCATGGCTAGTTAATTATTTGACTACTCAGTGTTCTTCACTCATATCTTTTGGAGTAGTTTGTCATTTACTCATGTGCTTCACGTATATCCTTGGAGTAAATGGTTGAATAAACTGAATGCCATAAATATGAATCTATATATGTTTCATATGCTTATAATATGGGGAGTAATGACTTCACACATAATAAGTATAGGTAGTAAACTTATTGAAAGTTAGCAAACGTAGAATTGGTCACTTGAACAATTCATGAAACAATATTGAAGGGAGAGGGATTTCACATATATATATATGCTATCTTGGACATATTTTGTAATTGTGAGCACTCATTAAAATATGACATGCTAAAAGGTGGCCGAAATCACTGTTCTGACCTTCTCAGTGATCTTTGTCACAAACTGAACTCGACATGAAAGTATTTCACGATCTGACCCTTTTAGCAACGCCACAGACCGTGGCGTTTCTGCTTCATATAGAAACGCCGAGCTGTCTTGCGTTGCAGCTCCACATGTAAACGTCGAGGTATCTAGCGTTGCATCTCCACATGGAAACGCCAACCCCTTTGGCGTTTCTGTCCTACATGGAAACGCCATTGGCTTTAATGTTTCATATGTGGTAGTACTCCACAGCTCGATCGGGAGGAGCATGTCCTACATGCGAACACCATTGGCTTTAGCGCAGACTGCAATTGTCTCCGGAGCACGTCCAGATGCAGCGAGCCAGCTAGTGAGAGTGATGATATCAGCGACTACGAGACACGCATGAAAATCTGGTAGCTAGCTATGTCACGTACGAGTACTTTTCTTGTGTTGTATGAAATGGACCCAATGGACTCTTGCATGCGGCGCCGTATCCATGCACACATCTCTGTCATGACAATGAGTGATAGATAAGAGTATTTCTCTTCTCTCACCATCCAATGTGGGCGTTGGACTCTTCTGTACTAGCTCCTGCAGCTAGCTTGCTTTCAATCATCAGTACAATATATGAATAAATAGCTCTAGCTAGCTATCTGATTCCTTGTATGATTCACGAGGCTGGCCAGGCTAGAAAGTAGAGTAATGGTAGTCTACAGGATCGGTGTGTACAGTACTACTGCCACGTTCAGACCACTGTATTTCCATGTACTGCCACATATGAAACGCCAAAGGCGATGGCTTTTCAATATCGGATAGAAACGCCATGGGGCCTTGGTGTTTCTTACTTGGTCTACAACGCGAGCTATACCGGCGTTTCTTCTTTGGACAGAAACGCTAGCTACCTCGGCGTTTTCATTTTGGGCAGAAACGTCGCGGATTGTGGCATTTCTAAAAGGGTCAGATCGTGAAATACTTTCATGTCAAGTTCACTTTGTGATAAAGTTTGCTGAAAGGGTCAGAATAGTGATTTCGGCCCTAAAAGGTTGATGTTGGACAAGGAAGACAACGTAATGGGTTATGTTTTCTTATATCTGAAATAAAGTATATTGTCATGGATCATCCAACATGTTGAGCTTGCCTTTCCCCCTCATGCTAGCCAAATTCTTTGCACCAAGTAGAGATACTACTTGTGCTTCCAAATACCCTTAAAACCAGTTTTGCCATGACAGTCCACCATATCTACCTATGATTGAGTAAGATCCTTCAAGTAAGTTGTCATCGGTGCAAGCAATAAAAATTTCTCTCTAAATATGTATGATTGATTGCTGTGGAGGAAATAAGCTTTGTACGTTCTTGTGATGTGGAAGAAATAAAAGCGACTGACTGCATAATAAAGGTCCATATCACAAGTGGCAATATAAAGTGATGTTCTTTTGCATTAAGATTTTGTGCATCCAACCCCGAAAGCGCATGGCAACCTCTGCTTACCTATGCGAAGGGCCTATCTTTTACCTTTATCTTCTACCTTATGCAAGAGTCTTGGTGATCTTCACCTTTCTTTTTACATTTTATCCTTTGGCAAGCACAGGATGTTGGAAGGATCCTGATATATATATATATATATATATATATATATATATATATATATATATATATAATTGTATGTGTGTTAGATAGAATTATTATTGTTGACATCACGCGTGTGGTATAAGGTTGTGAGGCGAAACTATAAACCCCTATCTTTCTACGTAATACGATTAAAACTTTGAACCCATAAATATCGCGTGAGTGTTAGCAATTGTGAAAGATTAAATGATAGTTGAGTATGTGGAGTTTGCTAAATCAAAGCTTTGACATAGACTCTTCCTGAAAATAAGATTGATTGCAATTGTTTGATGACTGAGAATATTGTTTGTTAGTTTTCAAGAAAGTTTATGATCTATATTTAAACATGTGACTTGCTAGTTACTTTATCATGAGAAGTTTTATGCGATGAGCTACTGCTATGACATATAATGATGCTAGAAAAGGTGATTGAAATTATCATTGATCAAACTTGTGCATCTGCTAGCATTCACACTTCATAAATTATTTCTTTTATCATTTACCTACTCGAGGACGAAAGGTGAATTAAGCTTGGGGATGCTGATACGTCTCCAACGTATCTATAATTTATGAAGTATTCATGCTATTATAGTATCCATCTTAGATGTTTTATATGCATTTATATGCTATTTTATATGATTTTTGGGACTAACCTATTAACCTAGAGCCCAGTGCCATTTTCTATTTTCTCCTTGTTTTTGAGTTTTGCAGAAAAGGAATACCAAACGGAGTCCAATTGTTGAGCCAATTTTTGATGATTTTTATGGAACAAAAGAAGACCTCGGAGTAAAAGAGTTGGGCCAGGAGAGTCCCGACGTGCCCACGAGGGTGGGGGCGCGCAAACCTCTCCCAGGCGCGTGGGCCTACCTTGTGGACACCTCGGGCACCTCCTTGACATGAGACCGACGCCAAAAATTCCTATAAATATAGAAACCTCAGAAAATTAACCTAGATCGGAAGTTGCGCCGCCGCAAGCCTCTGTATCCACGAGAAATCAATCTAGGCCCTCTCTGGCACCCTGCCGGAGGGGGCCATCATCACCGAAGGCCATGGAGGAGGATCCTGAGGGGCCATCATCGCCATGAAGGCCAAGGACCAGAGGGAGAACCTCTCCCCATCTAGGGGAGGCCATGGAGGAGGAAGCACAAGGGGAGAACCTCTCCTCCTCTCTCTCGGTGGCGCCAGAGTGCCATCGGGAGGGGAATCATCGCCGCGGTGATCGTCTTCATCAACATCACCATCATCATCACCATCCTCATCTATTTTACGCAGTCCACTCTCCCGCACCCCGCTGTAATCCCTACTTGAACATGGTGCTTTATGCCACATATTATGATCCAATGATGTGTTGCCATCCTATGATGTTTTGAGTAGATATCTTTTGTCTTTGGGTTGATTGATGATCTAGAGTGGTTTGAGTTGTAAGTTGTTCTTTGGTGCTGTCCTATGGTGCCCTCCGTGTCGCGCAAGCGTGAGGGATTCCCGCTGTAGGGTGTTGCAATACGTTCATGATTCGCTTATAGTGGGTTGGTGAGTTACTGAAACACAAACCCGAGTAAGTGGGGTTGTTGCTTATGGGAATAAAGAGGACTTGATGCTTTAATGCTATGGGTTTTTTTTACCTTAATGATCTTTAGTAGTTGCGGATGCTTGCTAGAGTTCCAATCATAAGTGCATATGATCCAAGTAGAGAAAGTATGTTAGCTTATGCCTCTCCCTCATACGAATCTGCAATAGTGATTACCGGTCTTGTTAACAATTGCGTAGGACAATTCCGCACACCGATCCACCATTATTCCACACTCGCTATTTATAATATTTAGTAATATATTCTAACTTCATGATAAAAGCACGTAATTTTATATTTTAGCTCTCCGATATCATACAAAGTTATCCTCTTCATACCCACAACATAGTTTTATTTCTCGTTGCTAGTCGGAAGCAAACGTTCCGTGTATGTAGAGTCGTATCAGCGGCAGATAGGGCTTGAGAGAATATTTATCTTACCTTTAGCTCCTTGTGGGTTCGACACTCCATACTTATCACTTCCACCTTTGGAAATTGCTACGATGATTCCTTGCACTTGGGGATTATCACTCCTTTATATACGGGGGCAGGGGGGCACCTCTAGACACACAAGTTGATCTGTTGATCTCTCCCAGCCATGTGCGGTGCCCCCCTCCACCATAATCCACCTCGATCATATTGTAGCGGTGCTTAGGCGAAGCCCTGCGTCGGTAGCATCATCATCACCGTCACCACGCCGTCATGCTGACGAAACTCTCTGGCGAAGCTTTGCTGGATCGGAGCTCGCGGGACGTCATCGAGTTGAACATGTGCTGAACTCGGAGGTGCCGTTCATTCGGTACTTGGATCGGTCAGATCATGAAGACGTATGACTAAACCAACTGCATTATACTAACGCTTCCGCTTTCAGTCTACGAGGGTACGTGGACACCCTCTCCCCTCTCGTTGCTATGCATCACCATAATCCTATGTGTGCGTAGGATTTTTTTTTTGAAATTACTACGTTCCCCAACAGTTTGCACTTCACACATATCTTTTGAGTATATCTTTATAGAATGCTTCGTGTGCTTCGTATATATCTTTTGAAGTTTGGATACTTATTTCTCTACATTTGAATTACTGTTATTTGTAGAATGCTCTTTTGCATCACATATATTTGTTAGAGCTTGGCCAAGTCTTTTATAGAAAGGATTAGACTCTCTTGCTTCACTTGTATCTTTTTGGAGAGTTGAATAGGAATTGGCTATTTGCATGGTTAGTCCTAGGTATTGGTGGTATATTTAAAAACTTGCATAAAATTTGTAGATTATTGAACATGACAAGTTTGATTCTTTGTAATAGTTTTGCGATATTGAGGTAGTAATGTGTGATCATGTGGGTGCATGGTTAAAGTTAAGTATGAATATTGGTTCTAAGGTTTGTGAGACCGTATTCATGAAAGTGGTAGCTGCTGGTATTAGTGACGAAGTCTGGGTGTGGGATGTCTTAAAGTGGTGTTCACATGCGTACGGATCGGGGCCCGCGATGGTTAACTCCTACCAACCTCCCCCTAGGGGCATGTGAGTTGTGCTTGCTTTGAGATGGTCACCTAGACTTTCACAATAAATGCTTGAGTTCTTTACGACTAATGTGAGTTTTTGGTCTATAAGCACTTCCACCTATCCATATTTTGCTAGCCTCTTCGCTATCGTGCATTGCCCACTCTCACCTCAAGAAAGGGTGAAAACTTCACCGGTGCATCCAACTTCGCGGGATGATATGATTTCTCACACATAAGCCTCACTATATCTACCTCAAAACAGCCACCATACATACATATTTTGGCATTTCCATAGCCATCCTGAGATATATTTCCATGCAACTTCCATTCTTACTATTCGTTACATGACTTGAGCATTCATCGTCATTCTGCTTTGCATGATCATATAGAGCTTACATGATATTTGTGGTAAAACCACTGTTCATCATTATTAATACATGTTACGCTAGATCATTGCACATCCTGGTGCTATTAGAGGCATTCATATGTAATCATCATATCGTTTCATATTATGAGTTGTAAGTAAAATAAAAGTGTGATGCATTCTTGAGTGGACAACCTTTAAGTCGGTTGGAGCTCTTCTTCGTCGTATGAAAGCCAATTTTCAGAGAAAATCCCCTCAAATTTTCAGCCTGGTCAGAGTTAGAGATCTCTGGCCATTTAAGAAACGTTGTTCGGCCAAAAAAACATTACCGAAATAGAGAGAAAAACATAGAGAAAAGGAGAGGGGAGATCCAATCTTGGAGGCGCTCCCGCCCTCCGGGAGCCATGGCGGCCAAGGACCAGATGGGGAATCGTCTCCCCATCTAGTGGAGGGACCAATGAATAAGAGGGGGGGGGGGTATCTCCCCCCTCTCTCCCGATGGCGCAGGAGCGTTGTTGGCGAACCATCGTCACGGCGACCATCTCCATCAACTTCTCCGCCTTCATCAACACCTCCATCACGTTCCTCCCCGTATATTCAGCGGTCCACTCTCCCACAACCTGAACATAGTTTTCGGTGCTATGAATTATTAACCAATGATTTGTGTCATCGCTATTGTGTTTGAGTAGATTATTTTGTCCTATAGGTTCATTGGTGAATTCGTAGATTGGCTTAAATTAATTGTGGTTATGTTATTGTCCTTTGGTGCCCATCATATGAGCGCATGTGTGGATCACACCATAGGGTTAATTTTATGTTGATAGGACTATGCATTGGGGGGAGCGACAGAAACTTCTCCCTACCATAGAAATTGATACATACGGGAATGAAGCGGGACCAATATATCTTACTGTTATGGTTGTGTTTTGCCTTAATGAACGTGTTATTAGTCGCTAGCTGTAGCGACCAGACCTCAAACAGTCTGACCTTTGTGCATCAGTGTCATCCCTGGATCGATGTCTTGACACGCGATTACTTGAAGGATTTATAACAGAGTAGCAATCACACACTTATTACATCGAATGCCTCAAAAGAGAACTTATTACAATAAATATGGCTTAAGGCCATCTAATAATGATAACAACAGAAGGCTTGGAAGATAAGCGAGTCCATCAACTCCAACGGCATCACTGAGTATAGAACCACGACCTAAGGCACCTTACTCGTAGTCTGAAAAGTCTGCAACATGAACGTTGCAGCCCGGAAACAGGTCAGCACATGGAATATGTTGGCAAAGTAAAACATAGAGAGTAATATGAAAGAGTAATGCTATACTACATGCATATATGGCTGGTGGAAAGCTCTATGGTTACAGTTTTGTGTAAAGCCAATTTTTCCCTACTGCAAAGGAATAAATTTTATTTAACTATCATGGTGGTTGTTAAACATTGAGAATGGTTGACAGCATTCTCAATCCCAATTAAACATCATCATTAAAACCTAACAATATTAATTAAAGTAACATGATGAGATTCACATGATAATCCAAGTACTAGATACTCAAGATGTCCATAATCGGGGATGGGTAGACCGTTACACCTACATCCCCTACATCTGCTAGTCTACCACTGTAAGAGTTCGCACAACTTAATCAACTATGCTAGAGCCCATAGTAGCTTGTGGCTGCACACGGAAGTTTCTAGCATGAATAATCTCATGATCCCTTTGAGCCTGGGTGGTGGTCCATAAAGAAAAACAGGCAATCCTGGAATACCCAAGTACCTCGATCCACCCAGATGTGTATTAAAGTTGCCACCTAAAATAAACCATTAATTAAAATCTCACATCTGTCATGGATACACTCACCCAATCGACGTCTACTAGCATAGCATGGCGATATAACCAAACGTAGAAGTAACTCCCAAGGGTTTGATAATAAAACAGGTAATAGGCACTACCTCATCTACTTTCCCAAAACCCACAATTTAATTAGATCCTAATCATGCAATGTTTGAGGATTGATCTAATGCATAAAAACTGGGTATGAAAAGGAATATGATCAAAGTGTTACTTGCCTTGCTGATGATCCGCGAAACCTAGCGACTCGAAGTAGCAAGCGGCGCACTCCGGGTACTCTATCGCAAACAAACAAGCATACAAAAAGTACTCACCTAATGCATAGGTAAAACTCAAATAAAAGATCTAACCAGAAAGTTCAACTTAAGAACTCCGGTTTGCAAAAAGAATCAAATCAAATGAAACAACGAAGTCAAACGGCGAAAGAAACAGGCTTCGTTTACTAATCTGGACCTAAGTCAAATTTTACCGAAGCAAAAACTTTTTTGAGTTGATTAATCGGAAAGAGGGTTTCGAGACGAAACTCTAGGCGCTTGAATCGCCTGATTTCGATAAACGAGCGAAAAGTTATATTAGAACGAAAATCGGATTAGAAATCGCGATCAGAAATAATCGCGGAAATTCGGAAAAAAGAAAAACAGACTAACAGGCTAACGAACGAACGTTCGTTAACTGAAACTAAACGACAAAAACCGTTCGTTAAAAACGTACGGACGAACGCCCGCTAAATAAACTAAACCGAAAAAAACCGCACGAAAACTCGCGGAAAACCGAACGGTTTTCTCGAGAAAACCGCTGGCGCGTAGGCGGCGCTTACTCGTAGGGGCGGCGGGGTCCGCGGGCGGTGGCGGGTCAGCGGCGGCGGGCGGCGGCGGCGGTGGTGTCCGCTGAGGCGGCGGCGGGCGGCGGCGGCGGCTTAGGGTTAGGGTTTTGGCACGGGGCGGGCTGGTGGCTCGGTGGGCTCGGGAAGCGCATTATAAAGGCCCTGGCCAGGTGGAGTCCTGGCCGAACACGGCCCAAAGTCGGTTTCGTTTTTTTTTATATTTTCACGCAGAAAAACAAACAAAAGAAATACCAAACGGACTCCAAAAATCCCGAAATAAATTTTCCCCGGCTTCTAAAATCAAGCCGGACAAGATGAACATTTATTTGGGGCCTAAATGCAATTTTGAAAAACGCACATTTTTTCTAAACTCAAATAAAATAGCTATAAACTCCAAAATAAAATCTTATTTGATTTTTTTATTAAACCTTCAATATTTTTTTATTTTGAGAAAGTCATTTTATTCCCACTCTCATATTTTTGTTATAGAAATAATTGAAGATAAAATAAATAAAATCAAATGATCCTATTTTCAAAATTTTATAAAACTCAAATATGAAAATAATGAAATCTCCAACTCTCTCCGTGGGTCCTTGAGTTGCGTGAAATTTCTAGGATCAAACCAAAATGCAATAAAATATGATATGCAATGATGATCTATGTATAACATTCCAAATTGAAAATTTGGGATGTTACAAACCTATCCCCCTTAAGATGAATCTCGCCCTCGAGATTCGGGTTGGCTAGAAAATAGGTGAGGGTGGTCCTTCGCCAGATCTTCCTCTCGCTCCTGTGTGGCTTCATCCTCGGTGTGGTGGCTCCACTGAACTTTGCAAAACTTGATAACCTTGCTGCGGGTGACTCGGCTGACATATTCGAGTATTTTGACTGGTTTCTCCTCATAGGTCAAATCATTATCCAACTGAATCGATTCCAGCGGCACTGTATCCCTCAGCGGTATATCAGCCATCTCTGCGTGGCACTTCTTCAACTAGGAAATGTGGAACACGTCGTGAACTCCTGACAATCCTTCGGGCAATTCCAACCTATAAGCAACTTCTCACATACGCTCCAAAACTTTGTATGGTCCCACAAAACGTGGCGCTAACTTTCCTTTAACTCCAAAGCGCTTAACTCCTCGAAGTGGAGATACACGAAGATAGACTCTATCTCCGACTTCGTAAACTGTCTCCTTGCGTTTAGAATTTGCATAGCTCTTCTGCCTAGACTGGGCTACCTTGAACCTATCGCGAATCAACTTCACCTTCTGTTCAGACTTCTTAATCAAATCTGGTCCAAACAACTGGCGGTCTCCAACTTCATCCCACGACAATGGTGTTCTGCACCTCCTTCCGTACAAGGCTTCAAAAGGGGCCATCTTCAAACTAGATTGATAACTGTTGTTATAAGAGAACTCCGCATATGGCAAGTTGTCATCCCAACTTGATCCATAATCTAGTGCATAAGCTCTCAGCATATCCTCCAAAATCTGATTTACTCTCTCGGTCTGTCCATCCGTCTGTGGATGAAATGCTGTACTAAGCTCTAGTCTGGTTTCCAAAGTTTCGTGCAACTGATTCCAAAACTTTGAGCTAAACTAGGTTCCTCTATCTGATACAATGCTCCTCGGAACTCCATGCAGACATACGATCCTGGTCATGTATATCTTAGCCAACTTAGCACTGGTGTAAGTGGTCTTCACTGGAATGAAATGAGCTACCTTCGTTAAGCGATCAACTACGACCCATATCGAGTCATATCCTGAACGAGTCCTGGGCAACCCCGTGATAAAATCCATGCCTAGTTTATCCCACTTCCATTCAGGTATCGATAATGGCTGTAACAATCCTGGCCGCTTCGATGCTCGCCTTCACTCTGACATACATCACAAACTGCTACATACTCCGCAATATCCTTCTTCATTCCGGTCCACCAGAAAGTGTCCTTCAAATCCAAATACATCTTGGTATTTCCTGGGTGAATCGAGTACGGCGAATCATGGGCCTCTTGTAAAATCAACTTCCTGATCTTCGGATCATTTGGCACGTAAACGCGGTCCTCGAACCATAGGGTATCGTGTTCATCATCACGAAATCCTTTAGCTTTTCCCTTGCTCATTTTCTCCTTTATAGCGGCAATCTCCTTGTCAGTTTTCTGGGCTTCTCTGATCTTATCCATCAAAGTAGACTGAATCTCCAATGCTGCTACATAGCCTCTCGGAACTATCTCCAAACATAGCTCACAGAGATCCTCGGCTAACTGCTTTGATAAACCTCCAGTCATTAGTGTGTTCATATGGCTCTTGCGGCTCAACGCATCTGCTACTACGGTAGCCTTTCCGGGGTGATAATGCAATCTCATATCATAATCCTTGATAAGCTCCAACTATCTCCTTTGCCTGAGATTCAACTCCTTCTGCGTGAAGATGTACTTCAAACTCTTGTGACCTGTGTACACCTCACAATGGTTTCCAATGAGAAAATGCTCCAAGTCTTCAATGCATGCACTACGGCTGCTAACTCCAAATCGTGTGTAGAATAATTCAACTCATGGGGCTTAAGCTGTCGTGAAGCATACGAAACAACTCTTCCCTCCTGCATAAGCACTGCTCCAAGTCCTCGACGCGAAGCGTCGCAATACACCTCATAATCCTTGCGCTGATCTGGCAGAATCAACACTGGTGATGTAACCAAACGTTTCTTCAACTCCTAGAAACTAGCCTCACATTCTTCAGTCCAATTGAACTTGGTATCCTTCTTTAATAACTCTGTCATAGGCTTCACAATCTTCGAGAAATTCTCAATGAATCTCTGGTAGTACTCTGCCAGTCCAAGGAAACTCCGGATCTCTCCAACTGTCGTTGGTGCTTCCCAGTTTGTCACAGTGACCACTTTGGTGGGATCCACTGCTATACCTTCTCCAGATATAACATGTCCGAGAAATCCAACTTCCTTCAACCAAAACTCACATTTGCTGAACTTGGCATATAACCGATGTTCTCTGAGCTTCTCAAGTACTAAACGCAAATGCTCCTTATGCTCCTCTTCATTCTTCGAGTAAACCAAAATATCATCAATGAACACCACGGCGAACTTATCCAAAAACTCCGTAAACACCTTGTTCATCATGTTCATGAAATAGGCAGGTGCGTTAGTCAGACCAAATGACATAACGGTATTACTCATACAGTTCATACCTGGTGGTAAATGCTGTCTTCGGTATATCCTGCTCTCGAATCTTCAACTGATGGTATCCTGATTGCAAATCGATCTTGGAAAATACCTTAGCTCCTTGTAATTGGTCAAAAAAATCGTTGATCATCGGCAACGGGTACTTGTTCTTAATTGTCACCTCGTTCAATCCTCGATAATCAACAACCATTCTTAATGATCCATCCTTCTTCTCCACTAGAAGTACTGGCGATCCCCAAGGTGAAGAACTTGGGCGGATAAAACCTTTATCCAGTAACTCCTTAATCTGCTTCTTAATTTCTTCCAAATCTTGTGCGGGCATCCGGTACGGTCTCTTAGATATCGGCCATGTGCCTGGCAAAAGCTCAATAAAAAACTCAATGTCTCTATCCGGTGGCATGCCTGGAAACTCCTCTGGAAATACATCAGGGTAATCCTTCACCACTGGTACTTCCTCCTGCACAACTCATGATAAGGAATTTACTTGTGTCCTCTTCGGCTCATGTCTTGATACATACTTGATTCTTCTCCCTTCTGGGGTGGTAAGCAATATCGACTTACTGGCGCAATCGATGGTTCCTCCATACATCGATAGCCAATCCATACCTAGAATCACGTCCAAACCTTGCGATTCCAGAATGATTAAGTCCGTGGGGAAAACATGCCTACCTATACTCAATGGCACTTGAAATCATCCTCGACTAGCCATATACTCCGCTCCTGGTGAGCTTACTAACATAGGTGTTCTAAGAACCTTGGTGGGCAGTTTATATTTATCCACAAATCCCCGTGATATGTGTGAATGCGATGCACCCGTATCAAAAAGAACAATTTCAGTAAATGACTTAACCAAAAACTTACCTATTAATGCATCTGGCTGGGCTTCAACCTCCTCCATGTTAACATGGTTCACCTGTCCCCTGCTGAAAGGGTTCGGCTTCTTCCCAGAGCTTCGATTGACATTTCCATTCTGGGCTTCAGGACATTCATTGGCATAATTTCCAGTCTTCTAACACTTAAAACAAGTGACTTGGCTCAGGTCTCTCTTGGCTGGGGTTGACGGGTTGGTGAGGTTTTGTCCGTTGCTTCCTCCATTCCCGTTACCATTCTTGGAGCCATTATGATTTTGCGTATTCCCTCCTCCATGGGTATGCTGAAAATTTCCTCCTGGTTTCGGGGTAAAGCGTAGCTTCTGTTGAGCTCCAGAATTGTAATTCCCTTGACCATACTTCCTCTTGCGGTTTTCAATCTGCTGCTGCTTCCCTTCAATCATAAGAGCACGATCTACCAACTCCCGGTAGTTGTTGAAAGTTGCTACCATCAACTGCATGCTCATCTCATCATTCAGTCCTTCCAGAAATTTCTCCTGCTTAGCTGCATCTGTAGCAACGTCATCTGGGGCATAACGTGCTAACTTACTGAAGTCCTCCACATACTGGCCTACAGTGCGTCCTCCTTGGCGTAAGTTGCGAAACTCACACTTCTTCATGGCCATAGCTCCTGCTGAGACATGGGCAAGACGGAAGCTTGTCAAATCGGTCCCATGTGACAGTGTCAATAGGGTGTGTGGCTGTGTAATTCTCCCACCATGATGCTGCGGGTCCATCAAGCTGATGTGCGGCAAAACGCAATCTTTGCACATCTGTGCATCCGGCAGTGGCCAGCTCCCTTCCAACCTTGCGGAGCCAATCATCCACAACAATTGGCTCAGTGCTATTGGAAAACACCGGCGGATTCAGCCTTAAGAAACGGGTCAGATGGTCAACATGTGGTGGTGGTGGTGGTGGGTTGTTGTTGTTGTTGTTGTTTTTGTTGTTGTTTTTGTTGTTGCCTTGGTTCTGTACTAGTGCTTGCATCAAAGCATTCTACTGCTGAATCAACTAGGTAATCTCCGGTGGGAAAACAAATCCGGTGTCGCGTCTCGGAGGCATCTGAGGGTTTTAGAGAAGATGAGAATATAGAATAGAATGAGGTCTAGAGAGAAAACACTACCCATATGCATATGAGACAAAATTCAATCAAAAACACTTCAATCAATTCAAACAAAGGCATACAACGGTCTATCTATCGTTACAAAAGTGCCCAGACTATACTAGATATAATGGGGGAAATACTACTACTGTTATGGTGGTCAACTAGAAAAATTGCTCCGATGAAGATTCCATGATATCCGCTCCAGCTTCATCAACATAGTCATCATCGCTATCGTCTGGGTCCGAGTCAGTCTCGTCGACGATGATATAATTATTCGGGCAAGTGGAATCATCGTCTTCTCTTCCCGGTGCGGGGTCTCCCATGAAAACTCCTAGCTTCCTGGTTAAGTCGTCATTCTTCTCCACTAGCACTTCGATTTCCGCCATATAATCTTCACGTGTAGCCTTGAGTTCTTCCTCCAGCTCCGTGATCTTGGTCAAGGCCTTCTGCATTTCTATCATGCCTGCGCACATCTGATTTTCCTGGCGTTGAATGTGCTGGTTTAACTCCTGGATAAAAGCTGCGATTGATCTATCCTTCCTGGTGCCGATCATCTCCCATTGCTCATCTCGGCGTCCACAAATCTGGTATATAGTATCCTTGAGATCATGGCGGTAAACTTCTCCAATACGTCCCATGGTGATGTGGGCTGCCATGCTCTTTCCTAGATTCCAGGTTGGTGCATCAAAGGAAAACTCTATGGGCTCCGTAACTGGTGCGAACGTCCTCCCTGGAACTTGAACTTGAATCATCCAGCGCTTCTCTTCTGGTAATGTGGCGTTGTAGGTCCTGGTGAAGCTTGGTACTCCGATGTTCAGGTATCTAGTGACTTCCTTCAAGTGACGTCCAAAGGGTGTATCATCATCCGGTTGTATGAACTTGTTCCTTGCATCTGCCATCCTAAAAGAGTAGAAAAGACGAGGAGTCAGAATGAGAATAAAGAGTAGTGATCTAGGGCTCTAACTTAGTGGTCGTGTCCTACAGTTAGCGTGTGCTCTGATACCATCTTGTAGCGACCAGACCTCAAACAGTCTGACCTCTGTGGCATCGTTGTCATCCTCGGATCGTAATGCCGATACGCACAAAGATTTGAAGGATTTATAACAGAGTAGCAATCACACACTTATTACATCGAATGCCTCAAAAGAGAACTTATTACAATAAATATGGCTTAAGGCCATCTAATAACGATAACACCGGAAGGCTTGGAAGATAAACGAGTCCATCAACTCCAACGGCATCACTGAGTATAGAACCACGACCTAAGGCACCTTACTCGTCGTCTGAAAAGTCTGCAACATGAACGTTGCAGCCCGGAAACGGGTCAGCACATGGAATATGCTGGCAAAGTAACACATGGAGAGTAATATGAAAGAGTAATGCTATACTACATGCATATATGGCTGGTGGAAAGCTCTATGGCTATAGTTTTGCGTAAAGCCAATTTTTCCCTACTGCAAAGGAATAAATTTTATTTAACTATCATGGTGGTTGTTAAACATTGAGAATGGTTGACATCATTCTCAATCCCAATTAAACATCATCATTAAAACCCAACAATATTAATTAAAGTAACATGATGAGATTCACATGATAATCCAAGTACTAGATACTCAAGATGTCCATAACCGGGGACACGGCTAACCATGATTAGTTTTATACACTCTGCAGAGGTTTGCGCACTTTTCTCCACAAGACTCGATCTCCTCCGTTGGGATTCTCGCACTACATGGTGTTTGAGAAACGGATGACCGAGACATAGTCTTTCAGAAGCACTAGCACCTTACGATGGGTAGACCGTTACACCTACATCCCCTACATCTGCTAGTCTACCACTATAAGAGTTCGCACGACTTAATCAACTATGCTAGAGCCCATAGTAGCTTGTGCCTGCACACGGAAGTTTCTAGCATGAATAATCTCATGATCCCTTTGAGCCTGGGTGACGGTCCATAAAGAAAAACAGGCAATCCTGGAATACCGAGGTACCTCAATCCACGCAGATGTGTATTAAAGTTGCCACCTTAAATAAACCATTAATTAAAATCTCACATCTGTCATGGATACACTCACCTAATCCACGTCTACTAGCATAGCATGGCAATATAAGCAAACGTAGAAGTAACTCCCAAGGGTTTGATAATAAAACATGTAATAGGCACTACCTCATCTACTTTCCCAAAACCCATAATTTAATTAGATCCTAATCATGCAATGTTTGAGGATTGATCAAATGCATAAAAACTGGGTATGAAAAGGAATATGATCAAAGTGTTACTTTCCTTGCTGATGATCCGTGAAACCTAGCGACTCGAAGTAGCAAGCGGCGCACTCCGGGTAGTCTATCGCAAACAAACAAGCATACAATAAGTACTCACCTAATGCACAGGTAAAACTCAAATAAAAGATCTAACCAGAAAGTTCAACTTAAGAACTCCGGTTTGCAAAAAGAATCAAATCAGACGAAACAACGAAAGTCAAACGGCGAAAGAAACAGGCTTCATTTAATAATCTGGACCTAAGTCAAATTTTACCAAAGCAAAAACTTGTTTGAGTTGATTAATCGGAAAGAGGGTTTCGAGTCGAAACTCTTGGCGCTTGAATCGCTTGATTCTGATAAACGAGTGAAAAGTTATACTAGAAAGAAAATCGGATTAGAAATCGCGATCAGAAATAATCGCGGAAATTCCAAGAAAAAGAAAAACGGACGAACAGGCTAACGAACGAATGTTCGTTAACTGAAACTAAACGACGAAAACTGTTCGTTAAAACGAACGTACGAACGAACGTCCGCTAAATAAACTAAACCGAAAAAACCGATCTAAAAAAACCGAACGAAAACCGGCGGAAAACCGAACGGTTTTCTCGAGAAAAACCGCCGGCGGCGAGGCGGCGGCTTACTCCGGGGAGGGGTGGCGGGGTCGGCGGCGGCGTCCGAGGCGGCGGCTTTGGGTTAGGGTTCGGGCGCATGGCGGGTTGGTGGCTCGATGGGCTCGGGCGACGCATTATAAAGGCCCCGGCCAGGCGGAGTCCTGGCCGAACACGGCCCAAAGTCGGTTTCGTTTTTTTTAATATTTTCGTGCAGAAAAACAAACAAAAGAAATACCAAAGGGACTCCAAAAATCCTGAAATAAATTTTCTCCGGCTTCTAAAATCAAACCGGACAAGATGAACATTTATTTGGGGCCTAAATGCAATTTTGAAAAACGCACATTTTCCTAAATTCAAATAAAATAGCGATAAACTCCAAAATAAAATATTATTTGATTTTTTATTAAACCTTCAATAATTCTTTATTTTGGGAAAGTCATTTTATTCCCTCTCTCAAATTTTTGTTATAGAAATAATTGAAGATAAAATAAATAAAATCAAATGATCCTATTTTCAAAATTTGATAAAACTCAAATATGAAAATAATGAAATCTCCAACTCTCTCCGTGGGTCCTTGAGTTGCGTGAAATTTCTAGGATCAAACCAAAATGCAATAAAAATATGATATGCAATGATGATCTATGTATAAGATTCCAAATTGAAAATTTGGGATGTTACACTAGCTACCCTTTTCTTTCACCTTGCCATTAGCACAACCCTTTCCCTTTTCTTAGCTAGCATAGTTTTTCACCCTGAAAAGAAGGCGTCGTCGCTTTTGTAGTGACCCCGAAGGGGTCCCGACGTAACAAACTATGTGAGCCTCCTAATGAAGCCAATGGAAATCCTATCCGAATACTGGATGCTTGCTAATAGTTCCAATCATAAGTGCATAGAATTCCAAGTAAGGAATGACAGGCTAGCATAGGCCTCCCCCACATAAAAACTTGTCATTGTTCCAGTAACTTAGCTAACTGCCTAAGGACAATTCCGCACATCCTACCACCACATTTCTACACCCGCTATATTGTTCTTATTTAAACAACACCTAACTTTTATTTCCACATTAGTTATTATCTCGTAAACCTATTCCTTTACACTTGCAAAGTAGTTTATTTCTTATTTCTATGTAAAGCAAACATTTAGCATGTGTAGTGTTGTATCGGTAGTCGATAGAACTTGAGGTAATATTAATTCAAGATTTAGCTTCTTGTTGGATCCGACACTCTTACTGATCGAAAAGGCTACAACTTCCCCTACACCAGTGGGTTATTGTTACGTCAAATACTAATGTTTGGTGGTTTGTTAGAAAGCTAGGAGATAAATAGGAATGAGAGAATGGCATCGAAATATTTTTGGGTGGTTTCAAAAGTGTACTGGATGTTCCCAGACATGTTTTGGAAGGTCCCGAGAGGGTCATGGAAACTTCTGGTGGTGATTAGAAGATTTCGGAACCTTCCGGATAAAGCCAAAAGGTCCCTGGTGCGAGTACACCTTGGGGGGCCAATGAGGCCTTACCTTGGTGCACCAAGGAGTTGCTTGGGGCAGGGGCAAAATGCCAGGGTCTCCCGGTGTTCCCCCAGGGCTAGACACCAGAATCCATGTTGTTTCCCAAAACGTAGGGATCCGTGACATTTTGTATTGGAGTCTGAGGAGGACTCTTCCTCGTGATCCAAACAAACTTTGGAGAGGCCCCTCCCCAATTTGTGACTCCAGGCTTCAATATATAAATACAGGCCCTCGAACGCACCAAAACCTTGGAGGTTGCCCCGTTGCTGCCATGCGCCCAGTTTATCTCTCACATCTAGTTGATCTAGACGTCGACATCACTAGACTACTTCTCACTCTTGTTTTCTCGACTGTTCTTAGCTCTGGACAGCGAAACTCTGCTGAACCACTGCTTTGGTACATGTGCAAACCATAGAGAGATCATGTTTTCGGTCTTCATTCGAGCGATTGCTCGAGGGAGAAATTCTCGCTATTGGCAGGTTGTAAATCCTAGTTGTCGGAATCTGCATCAACAAATCTTCACCAACTCTTCTTCCAGTGCTACTCTAAGTTGGTAACAATATGATCTAACCTTATGCATCTTCATAGTGATCATGGGAACTTGATTAGTAGGCTGCATTTTTTCTACTACATTTCCTAACAATTTTTGCTTGAGCGTTCCACCATGGCCTAAGGCCGCTCCAGCCATCGTCAACACACATATCTTGAACCTCTTGCCGCATCGCTGCTCGAGTGCTCCACCATCGCATCACACCGCTCTGGTGCTTCCTATTACCTGTTGCCCAAACCATCGCCTTTACTTGTTTCCCTGTCGCATGTGCAGCTGCTCGATCTTCTGTCAATCATATATATACTACTGGTGGTGTGCAATACTGTGACAGCCTGATTTTTGGCCCTTTCTTTTTCTTTTATTTTTCTGAGGTTTTTGCTTGAGTTTTCTTTTTCCGTGGCCTTGTGGTCTGGAAAATGAAGAAGATGAACTCTTCTTTGCTTCCAGAGTGGCTTGTCGTACCCAAATCCTTCCCTAGACCCTCTCATTTTCATCCTAGCCCAAATCCCAATATTCTTTTCCTTGGGAATATTCCTTTTCTGTTAAAGGAATAACCCAATTTGCCCTAGGTTGTGAAGCAACCTATAATTCTATCACTCCTAAAATTCCTAAATAATTCTAATAAATTGTTTGGGTCCTATCTTCATCAAATATGGCAAAATATTTAATTTTCCATGTTCTTCATCAAGCTCAATTAATTCATTTCCTATTCTGCCCTGAATGGCAGAATGTGAAGCAAGTGCCATTTATCTTTTCCCAATTGACCTAAAACTCCTTGGACACCTTTTCCTGTCCATAGCATTGCCACATGCCAAAGTGCAACCTCATTTGCCTAGTAAATATTCCTGAGCAAATTTTCAAAGTTTCTGTCTGAGGGAAGTGGTTGTGAAGGAAGTACAAGCTAGGCATATCCAAATGAGTTGCCATTTTGCATGATCCCTCATATCAATATATCATAGCTCTCCACCAACGTAGAGCTCATGTCATGCCTCCATGAGAGCTCACCTTCAATTCTTTGATTCTGTCCAAAATTTCAGTTTGTTAAGCAAGTATATTTTATCTTGCTCCATTATGGCTGCCAATTTTTCTAGGACTTCTATTATCTGTATAACCTACCTCCACCCATTTTGGGCATGTTTCATCAAGCCATTATTCCTCTAGAATTTTTCCAAGTTTCTGGACAGAAATGATGTTTGTGAAGCAAGTACCATTTTGGATGGTCCATATGGTATGAGATTTTTACATCATCTTTATATGTCCATATAATGAGGATTTGCCAAGTTTCATCCCATTCCATAACTCCATGTGAGTGCATCATGCTAATCTTGATTCTGGACCAGTTTATGTGGTTGTTAAGCAACTACATTAAATATTGATCCAAACACACCCATAGTTACCAGGATGTAAGTACTTCTTTACCTCAACCTCCCACACAACTCCATTTGACCCAATCACCTCCCTATTGAGCAGCAGTACACGATCAAGTTTACTGCAGTAAACTTCAGGTGTTAACAGCCATTTAACCGTGTCACTTTTAACCAATGTACCACCTCAGATGCAACCTCCCCAAGGACTCCACCCCAGACATCTTTTGGCATCGATTGTGGCACTATGTGCACCAGTGCGCGCGGTGACCACCGTTTTGGCATGCAGTGTGCGCGGCCAGAACGTCGTTTGTGCTCGGGCCCCTCCTCCTCTCGTCGGCTTCACGCTCTTGAGCATGTCTCACCGTTTTACCGCGTCTCGCCGTCCTCCTGGAGCCTTCTCCCCCTCCGCCAGCCCCCCGTCAGCTCTCGTCGCCGTGCGTCCACGGACGCACTATGGCCAACCGAGGCTTTAATGGCGCTCGGCCGCTTCTCCTCTGCGCCCTCGGCCCCTCTTGCACTATGCACCTCTGTAGCTCGTCCGCACTCCCCCTCGTCGTGTTCCCGTGCTCGCTGAGCCTCGCCAGAGCTTTGGCCGAGCTCGAGCGGCGGCACTCGGCCACGGCCTCCCTCGCAAAGCTATAAATAGCCATCCCCCAGCCTCTTCGAGCTCACCACTCGCCTCAACCACCTCCTAGTGCTCCGTCTAGTTGCTCAAACGAGCTCTGGAGCCTCTCTTCGCTGCCTTGGCCACCATGGTCGCCGCCTCTGTCATCTTCGATTCTGGCGGTCCGCACCTCCTCCCTGCCGCTAGCCACCACCAGTGAGATCCCCTCACTCCGGAGATTCTCCCCATGCCCTCTCACCCTCGCCGGAGCCACCCTGGCCACGATGCCCAACCCCACCCGAAGCCATCTTCGCCGGAGTCCACGCCCTCGTCGCTCCGGTCCTCCTCGGCATCCGCGTCCAGCCTAGATGGACGCGGCACTCTTCCCCGAGCTCGTCGGTGCTCGGAGCGTCGGCAACGGTGGCCGGAGTCGCTGGGGCTCGTCGCCGGAGTCGCGCCCCTGCTCTGCTCCGTCGGGGCGCAGCGAGGAGGAAGAAGGAGCCAGGCCAGGCGGGCCCCTCCTCCCCGCGGACCCCACCTGGCTACGACCCAAGTGGCTAGTCCCGCCCCTGCATGCGTTGACCCGGGCGGCTGACCTGGATAAGTGACGGGCCCCACCCGTGGGACCCGCACGCCAGTTGCTCAAGCCCCTGCCCCGCCTCTGCTGACTAGGATAAGTGGAAGCGTATTCCGCTGGAATACGTCTTCCCTATCCGAAAGCGTACTCGGGCTCTGTTGCGGTCCAGTTTACGTTTTCTCAGTCGGGAGGCGTATTCATCAAAAAGGCGCTTTACATTTTTTACATCCCATACGCCTGTTTGAAAATATTTTCATTACGTAAAGGTCCCCGCGTAAAACACATCATATCTTTTTAACCACAACTCCAAATGAGGTGATTCCAAAGCCCACTTCTTCATCTCGTCGAGCCCGTTCTGTTGGTTCCATTTTCACTATGGTTTGACACTGTGAAAATGACCTTTTTGCCCTTGCACGTAAACAGCCCCTCTGAGAGAGAACTGTTTCCGGCAAATCTTTCCGCGGCTTCACCGCACTTCTCCCCGGTGGCTTCTTCACCCCCAGGCAAGCCACAATACCCACTTGCATGATAGTCCTGCAGTAGCCATGGTTTTCAACTTGAATATTTATTAAATGATTTCTTGCTTAAAATATGGTTATCGTTGTTTTGGTAATGATTCTGGGTTAGTGCTTACTTGCTTGCTATGTTGGTATGCACCTGGTTATCATGCCCTGCTAGTTGCTAGTATTCCTTTCATATACTTATGCTTGCTAGTAGTATCTGGTGATGTTGGTGATGGTCTTCGATGCATAACTGCCGTCTGTCCCGAGTACCGTTGTTATATATGTTTCATTGCATTCTGTTGGTTAAAGGCTTGCATTGTTGTTATGTTCATGTATGATATTTATGGTTGATGCTAGTGGTCATGTTATGCTATGAGTAGTGTTGCACTTGTAATATTTATGTTCGTCATTATGCCATGTTCAGTTGGAGATTATTCATAGTTGATGTGGTGGATAGTTATGTTACATCCCGTGATTATGTTGACATCATGCTCATGCTTTGTAAATGCATCATGTTATTTTATCATGACTCAGCATATTGCATTCAAGTTTAACCGGATTAAATTGAACTTGAATAACTGTTGGCTGAGTCATGGTGCCACCAAATCAATCTGACTAGTGCAAACACGCTTACCCTATGGGGGGGGGTCCTAACTGGGTTTATTGTCATGCGTCTCACCGGTGCCTCCCGTGAGGGAAGGTTATGCGCGGGCGCTACCCTGATCAGGTAGGACGACATAAGCCTTGTGTGCCCGTGTTTGGTTTTGAGCTCATGTCCCCGTTTGGGACCATTTTTGCCACGACGGTGGCTGTTGGTGCCTTTGGTAGGCACGGGGCCACCCAGGACTTAGCCCAAAGGGGAGTTGGACGGAGTGGCTTGGGAGCGTCATAGCAGTAGGACGGTTTTGTCGGAACGCTTTGGTCCACCCGAATGGGAGTGCGAGGCCAGGGTTCCGTGGTGTGGGTACAGTGTGCTACCTCTGCAGAGTGTATATTATATCTATCGATAGCCGCCCCCGCGGATAAGGGCCCAGTTCGTGTCCGTCACACTATGAGTCAAGAGTATTAATAATAATAACTTGATTAATGACAACCCCGGTTCGACGATGAGATAAGTTGCTTGTGATCGTCGGAAAGATCACCTTTTGAGACCAAGTGTTGGAAATGGTTGTGATCGCCGGAATGATCACCGCGGTATCAAGGATATTGAGTTGTTGGATATTCGTGATATTGTGCGAGAATCCTGGGTAAAGATCAAGCTCCTTGTGGTCATTTAATGATTACCGCGGTATTGTTTATACCAAGCTTGATTTGATCCTGAGATGATCGTGTGATGTCCGAGGTTGGTAAGTGATGCATGTGATGATTACGTAGTAACCCGAGCAGAATAAATAGTGCATATAGTGTCATCATGTTGCATGCTAGTAGCGTCAGATCTATATGTTCATGCCATGCTCATGTTGTTCTACCTGTATCATGTTCATGTTGTTCATGCCATGTTATTCTGATGATCTCATGTTAATTCCTGCTTAACCTGTAATTGCCATGCTGTTGTTTGTCTTGAATGCTTTTGGTTTATTGTGAGCTTGCAAATACATTCAATGTACTGACGTGGCGTGTCATGCCAGCTTGAAGGTCATGCCTGGATTGCTTGCTTGTTTGGTGTTGTTCCTGTGTTGGCGAGCTAGGATAAGCGTTCCAGCCAGAGTCCCTGCGGAGTGGAGTTCACCACTATCGTCGTTGTTCCACTGCTATAGTTATTCCGCTGCTTCGAGTTGTTCTACTACTTGCATAGAGCAACTGAGGATGGCGTAGTGTCGTCGTGCCGATGTTATTCATTGTAAGATCGGAGACCTTGTAATCATATTCGTGTAATAATAGAAAGCTGGTTTGTTCTATGCTAAGTAGTTCCATATTCCAGAAGACTTCTCCTCGATCTCTAGGCTGGAATATGTATGCGTTCGGTTTTCTCGAGCCGGGTGCCTGGCAACGCTTGGTATCAGAGCAGGTCTGGCTGTAGGATGCCCTAGCCCGCGCGAACGTTAGAAAGCGGTAGTATAGACCCTAGTTGGTTTGTTGCACTTGATTGTTGCATTTTTTTGTCGCATAGCATGCATATAGATTGTTATTTTGTCACTAATGGTTAATCTTGTGAGTGTAGGTGGCATCGTTTTTGGTCCACCGCCTGCACCATCTTTTTAGCATGCCTGCTCCTCGGCGTGATGCGACCACATCATCGTCCATGCCCTCCATCTCGTCCCCTTGGCAACCCTTGCTGACCTTTGTTATTAGAAAAGGGCAATGCCAATAACCCAGTCTTCCACTGTTATCTTGCCATGTCATTTCATTCTTTGGACGGGTACGATTCCCTTCGTACGCTTGATATGAGGTGGTCTCGCTACTTGATCGTCAAGTTCGTTCTCACCTGTGTATCCATCCAGATCCAGCCACTGTTCAGCCAGTGCTTGGTGTAGCTTCGGTTACGCCAACTCCTTCCACACATGGATATAATTTTCGTGTGCACCACCACAACATATTAGACCGTAATACTAGAGTTTCTGCGCGATTTGTGTGCTTAGGTTTGCATGCATATTATGGTGTGAGTAGCAGTAATATGTGATGATTTCTTGATTAATTAAATTAGTAGTATGCTTGTGTGCTTTTGTTTTAGTCGTTTCTTTTGTTTCTTTCTTTGGGCCTTCGGTGTTACAAATTTTCCCCTATTAAAGTTGCTCGTCAAATCGACACCGGACCGAAGAGTCGACAAGAAATGCATATATTTGGAAACTCAGCTAAACAGAATGGAATTGTCACAGATCAGAGTGAAATTGGAAATAGCTCGTCTGAATACAAAAGAAATCCTGGATGGAATGTCGTATAAAGTTTGCAATAACGTGCACTCCTCACAACAAGATGGAATTCTCAAATTGACAAAGATTCAGATTGGGGGATATCTGATCATGTTACTGAGTGTCAAATCTCCCTCAGCGTGCACTCCTCATAGCAGAAATGATCAAATCAGCAAGAAGATAAATTTTGTGCAAGGTTGACAAAATATTATCAAAGGTATGGCTCAGATACAAGTGTAATTTTTCGTTGAGGATGAATTTGGAACCCGAGGTACCTGGAAGCAAGCAAAAATATGGCATGTCCTCAAAAAGGAGGATAGTCCTACAAAACCCCGTTTCATACAAGAAATCAATAAAAAAATATTAAGATGGTTATATATGTGGAAATCGGTCCGCATATCACAAAAAGAAGCTTCTGGTGTAAGCAACCCAATCTTCCTTCGCAAGATACCCGAGAAGCTTCTAAGGCAAGATTCATCTATCTTCCTCAGTACAACACATGGATGATTTCCCGTACAAGGTACTCTGCCTTCTTCAGTAGGCAACCAGAAAAGCTTCCGGCATAAGGTACTGAGTCTTTCCCCATCAAAGTCTTTAAGGGGTAAGCTCAAGCACGATACCGGTCTTCTTGACAAGCTGTCCGATGAAAGTTTCAAGCACAAGCCAGTCAATCTTCCTCAGTAAGACATTGGTACAAGGTAGTACGCTATGAATTGACAGCATATGGCAGTGAATTCCAAGAATCATATCCGCAACATTTTGGTCAAAAGGAAGAATCAGTCAGAATACACGTCTGTCTCGGGAATCAGATTCTCATATATATGCGGTGAGCATACTACCAAGATCTTACAAGTCACTCGGATGAGGATCTGACAACCACGTGAGGATTACTAAGAGAAGAAAGCCAGTATACACCGTAGTGTGACAAAGGATTATGAGGATTGACGACATCAATGAGCTCAATGCAAGTACCTGTGAACCTGGAAAATGATCCTGATGAGCCCTTTTTCTCCAATGACGACACCGCGCCTGTGATCTAAGATGTATTTAGCTATCCGGGGTGGATGCCGATTTTTATTTCTCTCTTCAACGACTGTCACGAGTTCTGAGCTGCTTTTCGGCCGTCTCGTACAGCTGTTGAGTTTCTTTTGCATAAAGAACCCTATAGCTGCTTTTTGGCTATTTTTGGGAGCTGCCACCTTCTTCTTATCAACCCGGTCTCATGTTCTGAGCTGCTTTTCGGCCGTCTTGAGCCGTGGTTAAATTATTTCAGTAATGTCCCAGATTTGAGTTGTAAAGACCGTTCTGGTGGCTACTGATTTATTTGCCGATTTCCTGCAAAGGTTTGGATGATCATTTTCCTGCGGTCCGAACTTGAAGGGTGTTGAACCTTCCATTTAATGGGGTACCCTGTCAGAAAAATGAGGATAAGCTGCGATTGCCGAAAAATTGCACCGACAGTACCTAGGGTGATACGAAAAAGCAATATGACCCGGCTCTTTCAGCCAAGGATCCAGACCAAGAAAACGATAATGAAGGAGCAAGACCAGTGATGCGGGTATGAAAATTGTTGCAAGACCCGCGTGGTGCAGAACCACCGTCAGTCAAGTCTGCAGACATTATCATACATGTCAAACTCTTATGCTAGCCACGACAGGCGACAATCAAATATTCGGTACGGATCCGATACTCAAGACAGTGGAACCAGTTAAGATGATTCAGAAACTTCCGCGATAAGCTAGAAGCTGTCGGGAAAGCGGTTATGACCCAACTCACTGTTTGGAACCCGAAGGACCTGCATTTACTGGACAAACCCAATGCAAGGAGTTAGAGCTTGGGTGTCCACTAGAAAAATCTGATCACCACCTCATGAAAGATTGTCAGTGCCGGAAAACACACCTAGCGGAAATCACTCTTGAATTTGTGAGACCCACATATATTTCAGTCGTGAGGATCAATCACAGTCAGCTAAGTCAGCAGATCTAAAAAGAAATTTGGAGCCTGTATAAGCATGAACAAGCAAGGTAAGATCTGACAGAATATGGATATATTAAAGCAAACCACCCCAGGGCGGTCGGATAAAAATTTAGTGGGAACAAAAATAAGAAAAAGGATACCCGAGTTGGAAACGGTTTTCTTAAGTCAGTATCTTCATACTTGTTCCCTGAGCAACCAAATCTCGAGGACGAGATTTCTTTAAGGGGGTAAGGTTTGCCCTTTCTTTTTCTTTTATTTTTCTGAGGTTTTTGCTTGAGTTTTCTTTTTCCGTGGCCATGTGGTCTGGACAGTGAAGAAGATGAACTCTTCTTTGCTTCCAGAGTGGCTTGTCATACCCAAATACTTACCTAGAACCTGTCATTTCATCCTAGCCCAAATCCCAATATTCTTTTCCTTGGGAATATTCCTTTTCTATTAAAGGAATAACCCAATTTGCCCTAGGTTGTGAAGCAACCTATATTTCTATCACTCCCAAAATTCCCAAATAATTCTCATAAACTGTTTGGGTCCTATCTTCATCAAATATAGCAAAATAATTAATTTTCCATGTTCTTCATCATGCTCAATTAATTCATTTCCTATTCTGCCCTGAATGGCAGAATGTGAAGCAAGTGCCATTTATCTTTTCCCAATTGACCTAAAACTCCTTGGACACCTTTTCCTATCCATATCATTTCCACATGCCAAAGTGCAACCTCATTTGCCTAGTAAATATTCCTGAGCAATTTTTCAAAGTTTCTATCTGAGGGAAGTGGTTGTGAAGGAAGTACAAGCAAGTCATATCCAAATAAGTTGCAATTTTGCATGATCCCTCATATCATCATATCATAGACCTCCACCAAATTAGAGCTCATGTCACGCCTCCATGAGAGCTCACCTTCAATTCTTTGATTCAGTCCAAAATTTCAGTTTGTGAAGCAAGTATATTTTATCTTGATCCATTATGGCTGCCAATTTTTATAGGCCTTCTATTATCCATATAACCTACCTCCACCCATTTTGGGAATGTTTCATCAAGCCATTATTCCTCTAGAAGTTTTCCAAGTTTCTGGACAGAAATGATGTTTGTGAAGCAAGTACCATTTTGGATGGTCCATATGGTATGAGATTTTTACATCATCTTTATATGTCCATATCATGAGGATTTGACAAGTTTCATCCCATTCCATAACTCCATGTGAGTGCATCATCCTAATCTTGATTCTGGACCAGTTTATGTGGTTGTTAAGCAACTACATTAAATCTTGATCCAAACCCCTCCATAGTTACCAGGATGTAAGTCCTTCTTTACCTCAACCTCCCAGACAACTCCATTTGACCCAATCACCTCCATGTTGAGCAGCAGTACACGATCAAGTTTACTACAGTAAACTTCAGGTGTTAACTGCCATTTAATCCTGTCACTTTTAGCCAATCTACCACCTCAGATGCAACCTCCCCAGGAAGGACTCCACCCCAGACATCTTTTGGCATCGCTTGTGGCACTGTGTGCACCAGTGCACGCGGTGACCACCGTTTTGGCATGCAGTGTGCGCGGCCAGAACGTCGTTTGTGCTCGGGCCCCTCCTCCTCCCACCGGCTTCGCGCTCTTGAGCATGTCTCACCATTTTACCGCGTCGTCGCCGTCCTCTTGGAGCCTTCTCCCCCTCCGTCAGCCCCCCGTCAGCTCTCGTCGCGGCGCGCCCACGGACGCACTATGGCCGACCGAGGCTTTAATGGCGCGCAGCCGCTTCTCCTCTGTGCCCTCGGCCCCTCTTGCACTATGCACCTCTGTAGCTCGTCCGCACTCCCCCTCGTCGTGTTCCCGTGCTCACGCGTGCTCGCTGAGCCTCGCCAGAGCTTTGGCCGAGCTCGAGCGGCGGCACTCGGCCACGGCCTCCCTCGCCAGGCTATAAATAGCCATCCCCGAGCCTCTCCGAGCTCACCACTCGCCTCAACCACCTCCCAGTGCCCCGTCTAGTTACTCAAACGAGCTCCGGAGCCTCTCTTCACTGCCCTTGGCTACCATGGCCGCCGCCTCTGTCATCTTCGATTCCGGCGGTCCGCACCTCCTCCCTGCCGCTAGCCACCACCAGTGAGATCCCCTCACTCCGGAGATTCTCCCCATTCCCTCTCACCCTCGTCGGAGCCACCCTGGCCACGATGCCCAACCCCACCCGAAGACATCTCCGCCGGAGTCCACGCCCTCGTCGCTCCGACCCTCCTCGGCATCCGCGTCCAGCCTAGATGGACGCGGCACTCTTCCCCGAGCTCGTCGGTGCTCGGAGCATCGTCAACGATGGCCGGAGTCGCCGGGGCTCGTCGCCGGAGTCGTGCCCCTGCTCTGCTCCGTCGGGGCGCAGCGAGGAGGAAGAAGGAGCCAGGCCAGGCGGGCCCCTCCTCCCAGCGGACCCCACCTGGCAGAGACCCAGGCGGCCGGTCCCGCCCCTGCATGCATTGACCGGCGGTGACACTGGATAAGTGAGGCGCCCGATTGCTCAAGCCCCCGCCTTTGGCCGACTAGGATAAGTGGAAGCGTATTCCGCTGGAATACGTCTTCCCTATCCGAAAACATACTCGGGCTTTTTTGCGGTCCAGTTTACGGTTTCTCAGTCGGGGGGCGTATTCTGTCAAAAGGCGCTTTCTGCTTTTCTGTCGAGGCCCTGTTTGAAAATATTTTCATTATAGAAAGGTCCCTGGTTGAAAACACTTAATATCTTTTTGACCACAACTCCAAATGAGGTGATTCCAAAGCCCACTTCTTCGTTTCGTCGAGCCCGTTCTGTTGGTTTCATTTTCACTATGGTTTGACACTGTGAAAATGACCTTTTTTCCCTTGCACGTAAACAGCCCCTCCGAGAGAGAACTGTTTCCGGCAAATCTTTCCGCGGCATCACCGCACTTCTCCCCGATGCCTTCTTCACCCCTAGGCAAGCCACAATACACACTTGCATGATAGTCATGTAGTAGCCACGGTTTTCAACTTGAATATTTATTAAATGATTGCTTGCTTAAAATATGGTTATCGTTGTTTCGGTAATGATTCTGGGTTAGTGCTTACTTGCTTGCTATGTTGTTATGCACCTGGTTGTCATGCCCTGCTAGTTGCTAGTATTCCTTTCATATACTTATGCTTGCTAGTAGTACCTGGTGATGTTGGTGATGGTCTTCGGTGCATAACTGCCGTCTGTCCCGAGTACCGTTGTTATATATGTTTCATTGCATTTCGTTGGTTAAATGCTTGCATTGTTGTTATGTTCATGCATGATATTTATTGTTGATGCTAGTGGTCATGTTAGGCTATGAGTAGTGTTGCACTTGTAATATTTATGTTCGTCATTATGCCATGTTCAGTTGGAGATTATTCGTAGTTGATGTGGTGGATAGTTATGTTACATCCCGTGATTATGGTGACATCATGCTCATGCTTTGTAAATGCATCATGTTATTTTATCATGACTCAGCATATTGCATTCAAGTTTAACCAGATTAAATTGAAATTGAACAACTGTTGGCTGAGTCATGGTGCCACCAAATCGACCTGACCAGTGCAGCCACGCTTACCCTATGGGGGGGGGTCCTAACTGGGCCTATAGGACGACATAAGCCTTGTGTGCCCGTGTTTGGTTTTGAGATCATTTACCCGTTTGGGATGGTTTTTGCCACGAGGGTGGCTGTTGGTGCCTTTGGTAGGCACGGGGCCACCCAGGACTTAGCCCAAAGGGGAGTTGGTCGGAGTGGCTGGGGAGCGTCATGGCGATGGGGACGGTTTTGTCGGAACGCTTTGGTCCACCCGAATGGGAGTGCGAGGCCAGGGTTCTGTGGTGTGGGTACAATGTGCTACCTCTGCAGAGTGTATATTAAATCTATCGATAGCCGCGCCCACGGATAAGGGCCCAGTTCGTGTCTGTCACACTATGAGTCAACAGTATTAATAATAATAACTTGATTAATGACAACCCCGGTACCGACGATGAGATAAGTTGCTTGTGATTGTCGGAAAGATCACCGTTTGAGACCAAGTGTTGGTCATGGTTGTGATCGCCGGAATGATCATCGCGGTATCAAGGATACCAGGTTGCTGGATATTCGTGATATTGTGCGAGAATCCTGGGTAAATATCAAGCTCCTTGTGGTCATTTAATGATTACCGCGGTATTGTTTATACCAAGCTTGATTTGATCCTGAGATGATCGTGTGATGTCCGAGGTTGGTAAGTGATGCATGTGATGATTACGTAGTAACCCGAGCAGAATAAATAGTGCACATAGTGTCATCATGTTGCATGCTAGTAGCGTCAGATCTATATGTTCATGCCATGCTCATGTTGTTCTACCTGCATCATGTTCATGTTGTTCATGCCATGTTATTCTGATGATCTCATGTTAATTCCTGCTTAACCTGTAATTGCCATGCTGTTGTTTGTCTTGAATGCTTTTGGTTTATTGTGAGCTTGCAAGTACATTCAATGTATGACCTGGCATGTCATGCCAGCTTGCAGGTCATGCCTGGATTGCTTGCTTGTTTGGTGTTGTTCCTGTGTTCGCGAGCTAGGATAAGCGTTCCAGCCAGAGTCCCTGCGGAGTGGAGTTCACCACTATCGTTGTTGTTCCACTGCTAGAGTTATTCCGCTGCTTCGAGTTGTTCTACTGCTTGCATAGAGCAACTGAGGATGGCGTAGTGTCGCCGTGCCGATGTTATTCATTGTAATATCGGAGACCTTGTAATTATATTCGTGTTATAATAGAAAGCCGGTTTGTTCTATCCTAAGAAGTTTCGTATTCCAGAAGACTTCTCCTCCATCTCTTGGCTGGAATACGGGGCGTTCCTGTTTTCTCTGAGCCGGGGTGCCACACATACCTTTCCCGCTACTACTATTTATGTTAGGTACCATTGGGGCATCACACCACTAGTTACATTTATCAATGGGAAACACTTTCAATCAGTAGTCTGATTAGAAGCATTCCACAGACTGGTCGACTGTCGTCGATTGCAGTCCAATCGTACCTCGCTACCTATTTTCGCCATAAAGAAAATTGAAAAAACAATCCTGTCAGCCCGTTGGAAACTACCCGCTTCCTCCGCATGCCCCTCCCTAATCACGCGCCTGAATAACTCACCCCAAGTGTCGTGGTTTTGTCACGGCAAATGTCCTCATGAAAGGACTTAGTCGTGGAGCCATCGCTACGCGTTAGCTTGAAGGGGTTAAAGCGGACACAAGGACGCAAGGGAGTTTATACTAGTTCGGCCCCTTCGATGAAGGTAAAAGCCTACGTCTAGTTGTGATGGAATTGATGGGGGTTTTGATGACTAGGGAGCAAACAAGCTTCGCCTAAGTCTCGAGTTGTTGTCTGTTGTCCCTAAACCGCCGCCGGGTCGTCCCCTTATATACATGGGTGATGCCCGTCGGTTTGCAGAGTCCCGAGACCGGCTCATAGACGTGTCTGGTTCGGTCTCTAGTATTTCTAACTTACAACACAAGTTACATACTAATGCCGGTTCACGGCTACAGGCCTTAAACCGGTTCTGGGCCTTGGGCCCTTATAGAATATCCTCACGGGCTTCAAGCATACTTGACTACTGATGAAGTTAACCCGGCCTGTCCTAGCCGATTTATGCTCGGTAGTAATATCCCCAACATTAGGCCCCAGATTGATTTGAACAGGTGCATGTCAATCCTTAGTAAAAAGCTTCGTCTTCAACATCTTCTTGGTTGAACCGTCGTGACGTCATCTTCTCAGATTGTGGTGGACCGGCATGACGTCATCTGTCATAAAGAAATGTATATAACATCTTTTCATTAATGGGTCTGCAACAATCGAGGCGACAGCTCCGCTTCCAAACTTGTGGCCCCTTGATTTTCACGCCTGACACACATATCCCTTGCCTTTATAAATAGGACCGAAGGGTCATTCTCCTTTCCCCTTCGTGCCCTTCCGCATCGTCTTCCTTGCGCCACCCAGCTCGTGAAGCTCCGCCGCCTCCGTCAACCATTGTCTCTGCATCAACCTTGGCCGCTGCATCACCCTGAACGTACCAGAGCATCGCGACGACCTTCCACTTCTTCCTCAGCTCCGGTAAATCTTCTGCTCTTTCCGCCCCAGATCTATTCTAGGGTTTCTAGGGTTTTCAGTGTTCATCCTTTGTTCTTCGTTCATATAATGGTTCTCAAAAGAACTCTTGAATCTACATTACGTGTAATGGTAGCTTTTAGCCTCCGCTTTCACTTACGCATCTCAAGATCATAGATCTCCTGCATCCTTGCTCATTGTTTTGGTACCGCTCTATTTTGAACCTTGAATATTTATTTCTTTTCTGAACATGCTCCAGATCCAAAACTGTGAAATACTTTTGTGAAACCTGTTTTCGCACATCCACTCTTGATTCATCAATGTTTCAGACTAGGCGGTTTAACTTTGTAGAATAACTGACAACTCGGCATATATCATTAGTCCCCTTGTTGAACCGCCAGGATTTCCCAGTTATGTATCGCCACCTTGCAGAACTCCGGTTTATAAGCAACTTCTTCCGGTTTAACAATGAATGTATCAATATATAGCCTTCCAACATATTCTTGAACCGGTATTACTGCTTTGCAGATTGCATCATGGCCAAGCAAGTGTACGAGTGTAATTGGGTCCCTTCTCGAGTGACTGAAACGCAACTGGATAACTTAGTCCGCACCGGCGCTTTAGGCAAAAAATACGTCATTCACTAGAGGGTCCCCGGCCCGGAGAGTCCTCCTGAGCCCAAGGATGGAGAAGTTGTTGTTTTTGCTGACCATTTAGCCCGGGGCTTCAGTCCGCCCGGTTCAAAGTTTTATCGGGATGTCTTGGCCAACTTCCAACTGCGTCCACAAGATATTGGCCCCAACTCCATAACCAATATCTGTCACTTTCAAGTGCTCTGTGAGGTGTTCTTTCAAGAGGAGCCCATAGTTGAATTGTTCAGAGATTGCTTCCATCTAAACCGCCAGACTGAATTTTTCGACGGTCCCAACACCGAGTTGGGTGGTGTCATGATTCAAAAGCGGAAAGAGGTCACTTACCCTCACGCCAAACTACACAGCCATCCCAAAGAGTGGAATTCAACCTGGTTTTACAGCAAAGATACCTCTCCCGAGGGAGAAAATCCTTTACCGGGTTACCGTCCGGAGCGGCTAAGCAACACACATCCCCTCCCTCACAGATTGACTGCTAAGGAAAGAAGCAAATATGCCCCTCAACTATCCAAGCTCCGGGCCTTCATGGCCAACGGGTTGACATGAGTTGATCTTGCTCGCTGCTGGATATCTTGGAGTATCTTGCCCTAAGCCTGCGCTCCGGTTTGATGTGCAAATACACAGAAGATGTGAAAGACCCTCTACGGCATATTGAGATCTAGCTGACAGACGATGAAGTTACTGAGGCTGTTAAGAGGATGTTAAACGAACCGGAAGTCGCTATGCGCTAAACCGCCTGGCTTCCTTTTCTGCCATTAACAAACCGCCAGCCGTAAGACTCATATCTTATGCCTTTATAAAATCTGACTATGTTTAAGTACTCTTTGTTGATATTAACATCTTTCAAACAGGGTGATGATCCATTTTGGAGCAGGAAGACTCCAGAAGAGAAACTGGTGGCAATAACCCAGCCCAAGACCAAAGTTGTGAAGAAACCAGCAAATAGAAAGAAAACCACTGCCTCCTCCGATCCACCAGCTGACGATGATGTGGGTAATCTGGATCTTGTGGTAGAACTTGACTCACTTGGTTTATTTTTCACACACCTTATTGATAATGATTATTGCCGGGATGATCTGAAGTCGATCATGCTGATGTTGTAGAGGTAATCGCTCTTTCTTCCGATTCAAACCCTTTACCTTCAGTAAAAATCCATTGGGCAAACCGGAAAGTTAAATTTTCTCATCCTCTTGCTTACTTGGATCGAAACTTTCTTATGAAGACACAACAGCATGAAGCTCGTCGCCCAACCCTAAGACAACAAGCCGTAGTCACCTCCACCGGTTTACCGAACAGTCCGATTCGGAAACACCGTTCAGAGGTCTCCAACTGTTTCGTCAATGCTTATCCTAAAGCGGGTTGCATTCGTCAACCTCTTAATCCATCTGACTCCGATTATCATGTGACTTCTCATTCTTCCTCTGGCGAGTCGACAGCACCCAACTCCCACCACTCAAGACAAAGGTGCTTGGGTGAGCCATATTCCCGATAATGTTGTTTGGTATACCACTTTCAATGTTCATTGGACTGATCCATCTTTTTCCTTTCGAGGGGCCAAGCCTAGGCCAAGCAAGAAAGCTTCGCTCGACAAAGCGGCAGAAGATGATGCTCCTGAACCGACCCAAATACCAAATCCTGAGGAACACATCCAGGATGATATGCTGACCGAGCCACCATTGCAAGATCATGATGTTACTGTTGAAGAGGCACATGTTGATGCCACCGGCCCTTCAAATCAACCCATGATTCCTGCTCAAACTGACAAGACAGCGAGTCCACCAAAGCATACGGATAAACCGGCGACCCGGGCGAACCGGCGAAGCCAAGGATGACGATGTTGTTATTATCGGCTTTGGCCATTCCGAGCTGTAATCATGTCGCCTTGTCCAAGCACACCGCAAAGGATGAATTTATCGCGTTTGGTAAAGGCAAGTGGAATGCCGATTTGGCAACTTATGCCGCTTTGAATCCCCAAGATCTTCATTAAGTTATCTGAACCGGTTATATACCAGCCATGATTATGAAGGCGGTGCAGTGAATATGATGAAGGACAAATATGAGGTAAATTCCATATGACTCTCGCTTGTATATTGCAACCGTCAACTCGATAGCCCCCAAGTGACGGTTTTAAGATGTCAACTTAAACCGGGACTTCCCAATATAATCCTGAACACAGATGTACTTTTGGAAAGTAGCCCCCAAGGGCCGGTTCAACTTAATGTAGTTAAACCGGGACTTGTATACATAAGAATTCCAGCATTACTCAAGGATAGAACAAATAGGCATTAGCCCCCAAGTGCCAAGTTGAATACTTGTATTGAGCTTGGGACTTTATATAGAAATTGTAGGATGAAAAGCAAATAGGCATTAGCCCCCAAGTACCAAGGGCATAACTTTTTGTGGGGTTGGTACTTTAACTCTTCACCTTAACCCTTATCAAATGATTATCTGTATGTAGGCTGATCTGAGCAAAAAACAAAGTTAAATCGCTGATCTTCAAGAAAACCTGAAATCCCAGCAAGCTGAAACCTCCAAAGCAAAGAATGAATTAACCAGTGCTTTAAGCGTCATGGAAAAGCTTAAGGAAGGTTTCAACAAGGAGCGGGTGGATTGGGCCACTGAAAAGGCCGCTTTGACTCAAGGGCAGAGAATGCTGAAGCCGCACTCAAACCGGTGGTTGATGAACTGACCGATTGGTAAAGCGGCAAGTGCATGCCATGACCGGCTCTTGTCTTTGGTAAGCCTTTTTGACTTCTATCGTAATGAGGCCTTCTCATGAAAGTGCGGTTTATTAACCCTTTGAATGAATCTGAGGGACGCATCTTGGCCACTTGGGATCAGACATGCGGAAGAAATTGAAAGCCTCTTATACATTGATAGAGCAACTCTATACTGGTGTGCAACGGATCATCAGCATCGCTTCTCACAACAACCCGGCCCCGACCTTGATCCAGGACACCCTTAAAAGGTTGTCAATGCTTCCTGCCCGGTTTGAAGAATTAAAGAAATCTGCTGCTAGAACCGGTGCCATAAACGCCTTAATCCGGGCCAAAGAGTGGGTGCCGGATTTTGATCCTGTTGAAGCGGCCCAGGGCTTCCCAAGCTTGAAGGAAGACGGGACAGAATTCAGTGAAGAGGATCTCCGAGCTATAAACCGGGAAGTGCGCCCTTTGGCTTGTCAATTGGCTGAAGAGGCAAATCTGTCTCACTATCAAGCCCAATACGATGGCGAGAATAAACGAGTGCCTGCACCGATTCCTGAGGCAGAGAACCTTATACCTCCAATTCGTAAGCATACTTACGCTCCCGATATTGAACCATCATTGCTGATCAATGATGAAGCTGTATTCCAAGTATTAATGGGAATCGACTGGACAACTGTTGATTTCCAGCCGCTGGGTAGGGAATCAGAAGTTGAAGCGGCGCAGAATGACCCGCAACCATCAGTCCAAGCTGGCGATCAAGCATAAACCGGAGGCCGGTTTACATTACTGCTTCCTTATGTTGTGCCAAAAAAACGATTATCTTATCTGGGCACTGTGTTGCCTTGTAATAGACTAGCTGCCACACTTTGTGTTGATATGCCTTCGTGCATATTTATTGCAATTTATGTTTTTGTTGAATCATCAACCTTAAACTGTTGCCTGCAGCAAAAAGCTTAAAACACCATTGTGGTTGTATCACCAGGCGGGTCATCATATCCATGTATATGAAACTAAAGATAATACTTTAGATTAAACATATGATAAAATATGGGAATATATGATACCTGCCATCGCAGGGCATGAAGTTGGATGTGCCAATCTTGAAGCGGAGTTGTAAGAAACCCGCTCTGCTGAAGGAGAAAACAGCTCCTGTGTATATAGGGTCGGTTTACCAGGTAAACTGCTCCGAGTTAAGATGAACACCGGTGTTACTCCATAATAGGATGTTTATCAAAAATCAAACCGGGCAAAGTGTCTCCGGATGAACAACAAACCGTGTCCCGTCAACTGACAGTTGAATCGGTTTAATAATTGTCGGTTTACGAACACAACAAGAGAAATATGCAAAAAAGACAAACAAATTTCAAGCAAAGGTAAAGACAAAATCTTTTGTGAAAAGAGGTTGTTTGAGCTGATCAAGTGGCATTACCATGGACGGACACGACCAAGCCCCCAATAGGCGTAGCTATGGTTCATGTCAGCCAGGTCCCCAAATGATGCAGTGGCATTACGCCGATCAAGAGGTGTAGCGATGGTTTGGGTTCGATCAAAGCCCCCAAGTGCTTCTGTGGCCTTAGGCCGATCAAGAGGCGTGACTGGTTCAGGCGTGACCAAGTCCCCAAGTGATCTTGTGGCTTTCGCCTATCAAAAGGTGTTGCATTGGTTCGCATACCTACCAAGCCCCCAAGTGACATGATATAAAGCTTTGTTAAAAAGCTAACTCAAGGGGTAAACCGGAGACCGTTTTAAGATATAAACTCCGTGTAACCACTCATGATGTAAAAATAACAGAGACCCCGCTTTAGCTAAGGCTACGGTTTATTGTATTGATCATAATATATACATTGTCATAATATGTACATAAGTAGAGCCTATGGCTCAAGTATAGTAGGGCCGAAGATGAGCTATGTTCCACGGCATGTTGGTCTCCTCCTCACGATGTACGTGAGTCTTTATGCTCTCGAATATCAATCGAGATAGTACGACCCGTTGTGCAGATTCTTGCTGACCATGAAAGGTCCCTCCCAAGGTGGGGATAGCTTGTGCATATCACCGGTCTTGGATGAGCCGGAGCACCAAATCTCCTTCTTGAAAGGTTACGGTTCTAACTCGGCGACTGTGATAGCGATGAAGATCCTGCTGGTAGATCGCCGAACGGGCAGCTGCAATGTCGCGCTCCTCATCCAACAGGTCCAAAGCGTCTTGCCGTGCTACCTCGTTGTCCGATTCAACATAAGCTGCTACACGAGGTGAATCATGACGGATATCACTGGGGAGAACCGCCTCCGCTCCATAGACCATGAAGAACGGTGTGTATCCTGTCGATCTGTTGGGCATAGTATTGATGCTCCATAACACAGATGGTAACTCCTCAACCCAACAACCCGGCGTCCGCTGCAAAGGGACCATAAGCCAGGGTTTGATGCCTTGTAAGATCTCCTGGTTAGCTCTCTCTGCTTGGCCATTGGACTGTGGGTGAGCCACTGATGAAACTTCAAGATGGATGTGCTCACGTTTACAGAACTCCTTCATAGCGCCCTTAGACAGATTCATACCATTATCAGTAATGATGTTGTGTGGAAAGCCAAACCGGAAAATCACCTTCTTAATGAATTGAACCACCGTGGCTGCATCACACTTGCTGACAGGCTCCGCTTCTACCCACTTTGTAAATTTGTCAACCGCCACCAAAAGGTGGGTCTTCTTGTCCTTGGACCGTTTGAAAGGCCCAACCATATCCAGCCCCCAAGTCGCAAACGACCAAGTAATTGGAATCATCCTCAATTCTTGAGCCGGCACATGAGCGTCTTGAGAACTTCGACACCGGCCACATCGCCTAACCAGGTCCTCCACATCAGCATGAGCAGTCAACCAATAGAAACCGTGACGAAATGCCTTAGCCACCAGAGATTTTGAACCGGCGTGGTGACCACAATCTCCTTCGTGGATTTCGCGCAAGATCTCACAACCTTCCTCCGGCGATACACAACGTTGAAACGCTCCTGACACACTGCAATGATGCAACTAACCATTGACAATAGTCATGGACTTGGATCGCCGGATTATCTGTCTGGACAGCGTCTCATCCTCTGGTAACTCGCCTCGGTTCATGTACGCCAGATAAGGAACCGTCCAATCCAGAATAACATGCAGAGCCACCACCAACTGAGCCTCCGGATCAGGAATAGCCAAATCCTCTTCGCCAGGGAGCTTGACCGACGGGTTATGCAGGACATCCAAGACGACATTAGGCGGGACCGGTTTACCCTGAGAGCCCAGCCAGCTTAAAGCGTCCGCCGCGCCGTTTCTTCCGTCGCCCACGTGATCCAATTCGATATCCCTTGAAGTGGCCTGCAATAATATCCACCTCACGACGGTATGCTGCCATGAGCAGGTCCTTAGAATCCCAAGTACCAGACACTTGCTGGGCCACCAGGTCCGAGTCACCGAAGCACTTGACTCGGCTGAGATTCATCTCCTTAGCCATCCGGAGACCATGGAGTAAAGCTTCATACTCAGCTGCATTGTTAATACAAGGGAACATTAAGCGGAGAACGTAACAGAACTTATCACCTCATGGGGAAGTTAATACGACTCCAGCCCCCGAGCCCTCCAATTGCCTGGACCCTTCAAAATGAATAGTCCAATAGGTGTGATCCGGTTTTTCTTCAGGTGCTTGTAGTTCCATCCAATCATTGATGAAATCCACAAGTGCTTGAGATTTGATCGCCGTCCGAGGCACGTATTTCAAACCGTGCGTCCCAAGCTCTATAGCCCACTTGGCAATCCGGCCAGTTGCCTCCCTGTTTTGAATTATATCTCCCAAAGGAGCAGAGCTAACCACTGTGATGGTATTTCCCTGGAAGTATTGCTTGAGCTTCCGGCTTGCCATGAAAACTCCATATACCAGCTTCTGCCAATGCGGGTATCTTTGCTTTGACTCAATAAGCACCTCACTGATATAGTAAACCGGACGCTGAACCGGATATTCCTTGCCCGACTCCTTGTGCTCCACCACGATAGCTACGCTGACTGCACGAGCATTAGCTGCCACATAGAGTAGCAATGGTTCCTTATCAATCGGAGCAGCAAGAACAGGCGGATTGGCTAGCTGCCTCTTTAAATCCTCCAACGCTTTATCGCCGGACTCTGCACAAAGGGATCTGCTTTCAAAGATTCGATACAAAGGGATCGCCTTCTCGCCGAGGTGGCTGATAAACCGGCTCAATGCGGCAATCCGGCCTGCCAAGCGCTGGACATCATTGATACATTTCGGTTTAGCCAGGGAGGTGATAGTTGTGATCTTCTCTGGGTTAGCCTCAATTCCCCTATTGGACACCAGAAAACCCAATAACTTGCCTGCCGGTACACCAAAAACACACTTGGCCGGGTTGAGCATCATCTTGTATGTCCATAGGTTATCAAAGGTTTCCTTCAAATCATCAACCAGAGTCTCCTTCTCCCTTGACTTAACCACAATATCATCCACATAGGCATGTACATTACGGCCGATCTACTTATGAAGGCAATTTTGTACACATCGTTGATAAGTTGCCTGGGCACTCTTGAGCCCAAAGGGCATAGGTACATAGCAGAAGGCTCCAAAGGGAGTTATGAATGCCGTTTTCTCCTGGACCTTAACTGCCATCTTGATCTGATGATAACCAGAATATGCATCCAGAAAACTCAAACGCTCACAACCTGCCGTAGCATCAATAATCTGATCGATGTGGGGGAGGGCAAAAGGATCTGCTGGACAAGCCTTGTTAAGATCTATGTAATCCACACACATGCGCCAGGTGCCGTTTTTCTTAAGGACCAGCACCGGATTAGCCAGCGATTCAGGATGGAACACTTCAACAATAAAGCCAGCCGCTAAGAGCCTGGCCACCTCCTCACCAATAGCCTTGCGCCTTTCTTCGTTGAACCAGCGGAGAAACTGCTTCACCGGTTTGTACTTAGGATCAACATTAAGAGTGTGCTCACGAGTTCCTCGGTACACCTGGCATGTCAGAAGGCTTCCATGCAAAAATGTCCCGGTTCTCATGGATGAACTCGATGAGCACGCTTTCCTATTTCGGATCCAAGTTGGTACTAATACTAAACTGCTTGGACGGGTCACCAGGTACGAAGTCAACAAGCTTAGTATCAGCTGCCGATTTGAACTTTAGAGCCGGATCATGCTCCGTGGTTGGCTTCTTCAACGAAGTCATGTCCGCCGGATCAACATTATCCTTGTAGTACTTCAACTCTTCCGTGGCACAGACCGATTCTGCATAGGCCACATCACCCTCTTCACACTCCAAGGCAATCTTGCGACTTCCATGAACGGTTATGGTCCCCTTGTAACCTGGCATCTTGAGCTACAGATAAATATAACAGGGTCGTGCCATAAATTTGGCACAAGCCGGCCGCCCAAATAAAGCGTGGTATGGGCTCCGGATCTTCACCACCTCAAAAGTCATGTTTCTGACCTGGAGTCATGATCATCTCCAAAGGCCACCTCCAGAGCTATCTTGCCAACGGGATATGCTGACTTACCAGGTACCACACCATGGAATACCATACTGGACGGTTTAAGATTCTTGTCTGTTAGCCCCATGCGGCGGAAGGTCTCATAGTATAAGATATTAATGCTGCTTCCTCCATCCATGAGCACCTTGGTGAACTTGTAACCTCCCACCTGAGGTGCCACCACCAACGCTAGCTGACCCGGATTGTCAACCCGGGGAGGGTGATCCTCTCTGCTCCATATGATTGGCTGTTCGGACCAGCGTAAATAATGAGGCACGGCCGTTTCAATAGAATTCACTGCTCGCTTGTGAAGCTTCTGGTCTCGCTTGTCTAAGCTAGTGGTGAATACATGATATTGCCCGCTATTCAACTGCTTTGGATTGCTCTGATAGCCCGACTGCTGCTGGTGGTTGTAACCACCACAGCTATTCGATTGTTACGATTGTTATGTCCACCACGATCTCCATTGAGGCATGAACCGGCATTTCCTCCACCGTGACCAGTCCCATGGAATCCGGATCCCTAGCCACCACCTCATCCGTGATCATACCGGAAAGCATTAGAATTTTTGAACTCCTGCATAATATAGCAATCCTTCCAAAGGTGGGTGGTCGGCATCTCATTCGTCCCGTGCTTTGGACAGGGCTGGTTTAATAGATAAGTCAGGCGGTCCGGGTTGGGGTTTGGAGCTCCACTGTGATTTGGCGGTTTACCCTTCCGTCAGCTGGCCCCTGTCCTGCAAGGCTAGTATTAGCCACAAAGTCCATGCTGCCATCCGCTTTATGCTTGCCTCCGTTACCATGACCTGTCGTGTTGTGTTGTGCCCCTTGGAGTTGCTGTTCTTCTTTCCCTTCCCTGTCTTGTCATCATCAGACTCGGGATCCTTGGTACTATCAGAATCAGCATACCTCACTAACACAGTCATGAGGGTCCCCATATCGTTACAATGGCGCTTCATCCGTCCCAATTTCAACTTCAGAGGTTTAAACCGGCAGTTGCTTTCCAAAGTTATGACCATGAGTCGGCGTTGATACTGGTCGATGAGTGCAAAATTTACGAAACTTCGGCGTACCCGGCAGGTTGTTGACTCTCCTTCCTCCACGGACACAGGCCGCTAAGTCCACTATCGACATGGGCTTCTTACATGTATCCTTGAAATTCGGATAAACCGGGCTCGCAATCGGGCCCATGAACTGATAGAATTGGCTGGCAAGCTCTTTAACCAAATACGGGTTGTCCCTTCAAGCATCATGGTGAAATACTTTACACATGCCGCTTCATCTACGTCAAGCATTTCCATGGCCATCTCATAGCTCTCTATCCATGTTTCCGGAGACAAATCGGCCGTGTAATTTGGCACCTTGCGCGGGCCCTTGAAATCCTTGGGCAGGCGCACATTTCGTAAAGCGGGGACAAGACAAGGCACTCCCAAAGAACTAGAAGCAACTCTGGCTCGATCGAGGTGGTTGGACGAACCGGCGTGGTCGACGAGCCTCATGTTGCGCTGCTAACTCGGCATCCCTTCGCCGTTTCGGGCCGGTCCATCACTTCCTGAGCATCACCCGCCGGGTTATGGCCACGGGGCGCTTCACGGTTCCGTGCATTACTGGATACGGCTGGTTCATCCATCCGCCTGCTGTAACTCCGGCTCGGACGGGGGGTGAAATGAATTCGGTCACGGCTATATGAATATGCTTCCTGCTGAACCAAGGTTGTTCGAAGAAGTTCCTTAACCCGGCGCGTCTCCACCGCTATGGAGAATCACCTTCGATCGATGGCCTCCACCGTGAAGCGGCGGCGATAAGATTGTCCATTGGATTGGAATAATGACCGGAGGTGTGCGGACATGCCGAGGTACGATGTTATTCTGTCGAGGCGGCTCCATCGCGAGGCTGAATCGGGCGCACCGCCAGTGCCTCCGCCGGTTTAGCCACGGCGGGTTACTAGTCCTTGGTCCTGGGTATTAAAGAGGTTTCGGCATCAAAACCGTCGGCAAAGCGAGACCGATGCTTCCTTTTCAAGACTTCATGCGACGCTGTTCTAGTCCAAAGCATAGCTCACGCATCCAAAGCGGCGCTTCTGCGGCCATCCTGTTGTTCTCGGCCGCTAGGTCGGCCTTTGGCTCGAGTGATCTGTTCCTCACTTTTGCAATCTCCACATTGTGGGCGTCACGATCCGCCGGGTTAGCCTACGCCATAAGCACGATAACGTATCAACAGATCGAGATAAAACTCGAGCCGGCGGGCGACAGAGCCTCTGCCCGCTTTGCCGCCGCCGCTGAACCGGAGAACATTGCTGCTGCAGTCGAAGAGTGGACCGCCGCCTGCGTACCGGCCATGAATATTCCAACCCGGTTGGGCAGATCAGAGGGATCCGGAATACTGTCACCATCGGAGCAGCCCCCAATACGGCCGTCTTGCAGTTGATACAATGATTCGGTTTCTCCGGTTGAGGACTCGTCGTCGGAATAAACGACGGTCTCGCTACCAGATGCCGATCCACCATCATATTCTCCTCCGTGGATGACTCCCACGAAGGCACGCTTCATGGCCGGTTTACCCTGGGCAGATCTTGCACGCTGAGCCGTTTCGACGAGGCCGGTGCAGATGTCCGGCTCAGGGCCCGGCTCACCGATCTTGCCAATGAAGACGTGTATGCCACCAAAGGGGACCCGCACCAGACTCAATCGAGCCGGCCTCGGGGCCCCAGCCTGAATCGTCGATGTAGAGCTTGCCGCGACGACTCTTGGTCATCCGGCCCACAGCATAACCCTTGAGTCCTTTGAAGCTGCCCTCCAAGAACTTGAAACCATCGTGTGATAGCCCCACGGTGGGCGCCAACTGTCGTGGTTTTGTCATGGCAGATGTCCTTATGAAAGGACTTAGTCGTGGAGCCATCGCTACGGGTTAGCTTGAAGGGGTTAAAGCGGACACAAGGACGCAAGAGAGTTTATACTAGTTCGGCCCCTTCGATGAAGGTAAAAGCCTATGTCTACTTGTGATGGAATTGGTGGGGGTTTCGATGACTAGGGAGCAAACAAGCTTCGCCTAAGTCTCGAGTTGTTGTCTGTTGTCCCTAAACCGCCGCCGGGTCGTCCCCTTATATACATGGGTGACGCCCGTCGGTTTGCAGAGTCCCGAGACCGGCTCATAGACGTGTCCGGTTCGGTCTCTAGTATTTCTAACTTACAACACAATTTACATACTAATGCCGGTTCACGGCTACAAGCCTTAAACCGGTTCTGGGCCTTGGGCCCTTATAGAATATCCTCACGGGCTTCAAGCATACTTGACTACTGATGAAGTTAACCCGGCCTGTCCTAGCCGGTTTACGCTTGGTAGTAATATCCCCAATACCAAGGGAAAATATCTACGGCTACCAAGCCTTAGCTGCTACCATAATACGGGCTTTTGGACCGTCGGATTCTCAGATCGGACGGTTCTCCATAAGTGTGCAACATTTGCAAAAAAAGCCTTCAAGGAGTACAAAAATTGCCCATAAGTCCAGCAGATCCAGTAGCTCCCAGATGCCGCCCGATCTAAGAATCCAACGGTCCAGATGCCCGTATCACGGTAGCATTTAAGCCTCAGTAGCACCAGATACTCTCCCCTCACCCTAATCACCTTCCTTCTCATCACCTGCACCTCCATCGAGCTCGCCGTCAACCGCAACAACCCATCTTCTCCGCTGTCGAGCACATCGCTGACACCTCAATGCCCCAGATCTGCTCCCCTGCTCCTCCCCACTCCACCAACGCGAACCCCAGGCGACATCGCCGGTGCCCCATCCCGGCATTAGGAGGTCGACACCCCATCTCCGGCTCATCATTCACCAAATTACTACCAGCTGAAACCCCTGCCGGAGTAGCAACGTCCGGGCGGAGAACCTGCACTGGCCTGCGCCATCTTTTTCCCTCTTCAAAGCGCCCCTTCTCGGAATTGGAGGTATTGCATTCTGTTAATTTCCTACTATTGTTCTGCTCATGCACTAGGTCAGCATCAAACAATACATAGTAGACCAAAAAATTACTACGAATTACGAAGCATGGTTTGTAGCGTGGGAAGGATGACTTCCATATGCTGGAAGCAAAACTAGCAGATTTGTATTTCCTGGAATCACGTCCCTAGTGTTCTTGAACCATGTGTTATGCCTACTCATGTTAATGGTCTTTTTTTATTTAAAGGGTATCTTATTTGCTTAGTAGTGATTTTTCTGGTCAATGAAAGTTAGATTTTGATGTTTTTGAAGGAACAAAATTCATTACATAAGAATCAAATTTCTATTACCATAGCTAGATCAATTCGCCGAGGAAGCAAATTCACTGTTAGATGGAAGCAAGATTAACTCACCGTTAAGCCAAAAATCGTTGACGCAAATTAAACTAAGCATTGCGTTAGAAGGAAAATGCCTATGTTGCCGAAGCGAACTCCAGTCACATTGAAGCACGTTTAAATAACTTTGGGTGCATGCTGGTTGGATTAACCAAACCATGTAGCAAAGACAACTAATTTAGGAAGCAAATTAAAATGAGAATGGAATCAGGATTTCGCGTCCAAAGAAGCAAACGTGACATGGAAAATTCATAATGGAGAGATCGCGAGTTAATTTGGAGCCACTAAGAACGGGTTAAAAATCAGAGTAAATATGGCGTGATTTATGGAGGTAGTTATGGAAGGAAATCACAAAAATCCAAACGAACCACCCGTGTGCTCCTTTTACCAGGCCTCATGAGAGTCACAATATTAATTTATCCTAGGGTGCATGAGTAGTCGGATAAAAGCATTGTATCAGTAGTCTGATTGGTAGTGCTTCCCTTTATCAATAATGCTATATAATAGGGCTATATTAGTGGCGTGGGGGCAACATGCCACCAATGATGTTTTTGGCATGCCACTACTAGGCATTCATTTACTAGTGCGAGAAACTTGAATTGGTGGTGTCGATCAAAAGATAGACAGGCAAAAAGGTGGGTGGAGTAGGAGAACAACCAACGGCAAGCTAGGTGGAGCCAGAGAGGTAGGGAACTTTGGTGCATGCGGTAATTTCGTCAATTTTAAGATGTTGTGTCGTGTCGACTCAGTATTTCAAAGGTGTTTATAGGATGAGTGTATGGGTGTTCATATGGATGAGTGTATCCGCGTCTATGTGAGCATTTGTAATTGTACCGTGTTAACCTTTTTCGGATTCTGCTTTCCCCTGTTTTAATAAGAGAGTAGAACTTAGCTTACATTCCACACCGTACGTAGATGTAATGCCTGGAGCTACATACATATTCACACAACACAACCATGAAACGAACACAGCTTCATCGGGAAAAAAGAAAAGAAAAAGGAAGAAGAAACGCACACTCTGTACAGTAATTACATGGAATCGGAAAGTAACTGGCGCACACACCATCCATCGATTCTCAAATCGACCCGCCAAACGCTCAGTCGTCCACTGGTCATTGCTGCTGCTACATGATGGAGCAGCTGTTGGGGTCATCCGAGTACCCGTGGTGCACCACCGTGTGCATGTTCGCCGCCGGCTGCTGCGGGTAGTAGTAACCCTGCTGCTGGTACTGCGCGGGGTAGCCGCCGCCGCCACCGCCGCCGCTGCCGCCGTAGCTGTAGTAGTCTCGCCCGCCAGTCGTTGGAGGGTACGAGCCGGCGTTGCGGTAGTGGTCCCGACCGCCCCCGGCGTGCTGCTGCGGCGGGTAGCTCCCCGTGTAGTACATGTCGCGCGCGGTGACGTGCTTGTACGGGCTCGGGCTCGGGTGGTAGCGGTACGGGTGGTACTCGCCGGCGAAGTCGTCGTCGTCGACGGTGCGCAGCTCCACCACCTCCGCGTGGCCCACCTTCCGGCGCAGCTTCTCGGTGAGGCGGTTGGAGTCGACGCCGGCGCCGATGACCAGCAGCAGGTTCTTGTCCTCGCCGGCGATCGTGACAGACTCCACCCCTGCTCGGTTCACGCAAAAGTCAACATGCATCCATGAACGGTGCAAACGACAAGAGGTTTAAGCTGCTAATAATTAAGCATCAAACGTGCTAGTTCGTGACAAGTCGGATTGAGAGGCGAAGGTAAGGGAGGTGGGTATGGACTATGGAGCAAGGAATTTACCGGTGACCGCAGCAGCCACCTTGATTGCCTTGGAATGGCCCTTCTCAGAGCTGATCTGGATCCTGATGACCATCTCCGTCTGCAATTCATGGTTTCAACCCATGAAACTAGTTCTAATAACTGGCGGTAGAAAGAAACATAACTAACACTTTTTTTTTCTTGTATAGAATCATGAACAATAACACATCGATTTTTGCTAAGGATGCATACATTTTTTTCCCACGTAAAGCTAATAATTAATGGAAGTTAACCAGGTGGTACTAAGATCTTACCCTCATCTTCCCGGTCGGTAGTCCTCGGATGAGCCAAGTAGAAGTTGGTAGTACTAAGCAAGAACCAGGTATGGCAGTCCTTTGTAACTCGCTAGCTAGCTTATGCAGGAGGGTTGTACCCTGTGTGATAACACAGTAGTGACTTTATATACATGCACAAACCGACCCTGATTGTTATTATTTTTGGCGGGGAAACCAACCTTGATTGAACGGCTATTAGCAAGATAACCACCCCGCATTGACCTCACCGGCCAAGTCGTCGGGGCCCCGAAGCATATCCCAACAGCCAACACCCTCATTTTTCCTTCTGAGAAAATATCACTACGCTTTGTGGATCGAGAGCGACACCAACGGATTATTTAGGGAGACCTCGCGTCCCTGACTCGACATGTCGACATGTCGTAGCGACTCACTGACTCGGCTACCGTAGATAACTCGTGTACCCACGCAAGCGAATGCCACTTGCACGCATGATCGCATCACAATCGACGCGTGAACGGCGGGTTTGGACGCGTCATTCCCCGAAATGAAACGAAAAGAACGGAAAATTTTGGCCGGGCAGGACTTACGTGCCTCTGATACCGTTTTAATAGTCGCGCAGAGCTATCGGGGGCGGTTATAGTAACTAGTGAGTGTAACGGATGGCTGGGATTGGGCAGTGCTGCCATGTGTGACAGTGAAATGGGGATCGGTGGCCTGGGTGAGCTGGAGAGTGGAGACTGGGCCGGCTGAGATCGACACATGGTAGCTAGGTGAGTGGGACACTAAACTATCTTTAATTCGGGGGCATGTAATTATTGGCGACGTGGTGATGCTAGCTACCTTGCGTACACCGTAATTCGACGGTGTTAAAAATACAGCTTAGTTAGATGGGATGTGGCAAGGGATGCTGCAAAAGTTTGCTCCATTTTCTTAGACTAGGTAATTACACATGCGTTGCAACGGGGTATAAATAGTTTAGTGTTTTAGGCCGTGATTTATCAGTCCATATATTTTTCTTAATATCACAACCCTGATAGGTCCCAAACGCTCGGATTTTAAGCATGTCATTCCGAACGTTTTTTAGTGGCAACTTTACTTAACACGAGGTGGCAACTTTACTTGACACGAGGTAGCAACTTTAGTTGCTAAAACATGGCGACTTTGTCTCAGTTTGTTCTTTTTTTGTTAGAAAATTGTCATGTTTACCAACCTCGCGTGAACTAAAGTCGCCATAAAAAACGTTCGGGTTGCTATACTTAAAATTTGAACAGTCAGGATTTATCATTTCCGTAATATAATTATGTAAATAAATGTTTATCAAATCCTGCCTGTGATTTACCTGTAGATAAGTTACCTGACATACTTTAGAATTCTTTTTTGTAATCATTTATTGGCTTACAAAAGAAAACATAAGTTTATTCGGTAAATCAGTAAAGGTGGGACACTTAAGGCGGATTTCAAGGAATTGTGCTTAGCAAAAGAATGGAAGCTTGGATGAAGTACTCCACCTGGCAGCAAAATAAACGATATTCTTTTTTTAGGTAGTACTCCACCTGTGCCAGGCGTATTCCAATACATAAAAGGAATAATATAATACGTTCAATATGTAAATTCCTTAGTGGATGGGCTAGGCATACTACGGGTATTCTTAAAAAAGAGAAGATTCGTCTCTCGTCTATTATCGACGATTTAGAAGCTTTGGCTGAGGTTCGTCCGTTATTTGTGCAAGAAATTGAGATCAAGAATCAATCGAATGCACAAATAGCTAGACTTCTGAGAGAAAGAGGAGCTCAAATGGCACCAACATTCAAACTCTCGGTTTATTCTGAAAGGGAATTCAAATACAAGTTACTTCCATGGTGTAGCTAACGCTAGACACCGGAAGAAACTTATTTATTCTCTTGTACATGAGGAGGGCATGATTGTGAGCATGAGCAAGTCAAAACATACATTACTAATTATTATATAAATTTGTTCAAAGCCCCAGAAGAAGGCAACTTCTCGATGGATGAGTCCCAAACAGATGATATGTCCCAGGTTTCCGTTGAGGAAAATAACCTTCTAACGGCTCCTTACAGTGAGGAGGAACTAAAGAAGGTGGTTTTCCAAATGGAACACAACAAAGCACTGGTCCGGATGGGTTTCCCGCTGAGTTTTATCAGAACTTCTGGGAGGTTATCAAACCGGGCCTTCTAGAACTATTTGGCTACCTCCATTCTGGCCAGCTAGAATTGGTTAGCTTAATGAGGCTGAACAACATAGACATATATGTCTCCTTAGTGTTAGTTTTAAAATTTTCATGAAAGTTGCGGTGATTAGGCTTAACTCGTTGGCTGACCTTGTAGTTCGTCCGACCCAGACTGCATTTATGCAATGTAGAAACATCCCTAGATGGAGTTGTCAATAGACGAACTACATCGGAAAAAGTTGAATGGGGTAGTCCTTCGAATTTATTTTGAAAAAGCTTATAACAAAGTAAAGTGATCTTTTCTCCAACAAACCCTCAGAATGAAAGGTTTTTCTACAGAGTGTTGTGCTCTGAACCATAGCTTCATGTATGGAGGTAATGTTTCCATTAAAGTCAATGATGATGTTGGCCGCGACTTCCAAACAAAGAAAGTATTGTGACAAGGTGACTCATTATCGCCCATGCTATTTAATATAGTGGCTGATATGTTAGCTGTCATGATCGAGCATTTAAAGGCTGTTGGTCAAATTAACGGGGTAGTTAATCATCTGGTTGATGGTGGACTTTATATCCTTCAATATGTCGACGATACGATCCTATTTATGGACCATGAATAGAAAATTCGAGAAATTTGAAATTAATTTTGTCAGCATTCGAGCATCTCTCGGGTCTTAAGATGAACTTCCATAAAAGCGGATTGTTTTGTTCTGTCAGGGTCAAGATGAGGCCCATCTATATGTTGAATTGTTTGGCTACAGGCAAGACTAGTTTCTAGTTAGCTATTTGGGGATATCGATACATTATTGGAGACTCACAAATGGTGAATGGAAACACGTCGAGGAGAGACTACAAAAAAGGTTAAGCAGATGGATAGATAAACTGCTATCACTGGGCGGAAGATTGGTTCTCATAAATTCTGTTTAAGTAATATGGTACTATATATGATATCCTTCTTCCAACTTCCTAAAGGAGTCTTACATAGATTGGATTATTTTTGGTAAAGATTATTTTGGCAAGGAGATAGCGAGAAAAAGAAATATCAACTGGCTAAATAGAGTGTGGTTTGTCATCCCAAAGACCAAGGATGATTGGGAATTCATGACCATGAGGTTAAGAATGCTACCCTCCTTAGTAAGTTGTTGTTTAAGCTGCTAACGGAAGATGGTATATGGCAAACCCTCCTAAGGGGAAATATATAGGCTCAAAAGCAATGTCCAAGGTATATTGGAAGCCTGGGGACTCAAAATTTTGGGTTGGTCTCATGGATACGAAGAAATATTTCTTCCACTATGGATCCTTCTCTATTAAAGATGGCTCAGAAATTAGATTCTGGGAGGACTAGTGGCGAGGTAATGCCACACTTCAGGAACAATATCCAGCCCTATTCAATATAGTTCATCACAAGGCTTATACTATCGCCACGATTCTGGATTCCTATCTTCTGAATGTGATATTCAGAAGAGATTTAATAGGACACGGACTTTCATTGTGGAACACTTTGATAAATCGTCTCGCCATCCTGCACTTATCACAAGGTGCCGATGAATTTCGATGGAATCTAAACACAAGTGGTAAATTCTTGGTAGGTTATTGGTATAGTGCTTTGATCCAATCAGATGTGACAGTTGATAATAATAAGAAGATTTGGACTTAAGAATAAAATCTTTGTGTGGTATCTTTGTCGAGGAGTCATTTTTATCAAAGATGACCTTATTAAGAGGAATTGGCATGGAAGTACGCAATATGTTTTCTGTCATCAAGATGAAACAATAAAACATTTGTTCTTTCAATGTAAATTAGCTCGTTCTATATGGAAAGTCATCCAACTAGCTTCTGGCTTGTATCATCCACATAGTGTTGCTAACATTTTTGGCAACTGGTTACATAGGATTGATCACATGTTTAGAATTTTTCTCAGATTGGGAGCGCTTCCCATTATTTGGTCGGTTTGGCTATGTAGAAATGATAAGGATTTTAATGATAAAAGTACTTTTCGTATGTAGGTTATCTACATGTGTACATGTATGCTACGTTTATGGTCGTCTCTACAATGTGTGGAGAATCAAGACCTATTTATGGAGGTGTGTACACACTTGGAGCACACTGCGAGGGATACTTTTACGCAACATGGATGGCAGCATGATCTTAGAATTGGCCCTCCTATAGTTTAGGTGTCATACAAACTCATGATTTCTCGTATTTCACCTTTATTCTTTCTTTTTTAGTTTGGACTTGGTTTGGTTGTGTGCATCTTAGTTATGTAGAGGCCGAGTGTAATGCTTAAAACCTGTAAGCAATAGCCCTTTATCAAAAAAGTAGTATAGAGATGATTAGGGAGGCAATTCCTCTATTACATTAAAAGCAAAACCAGAGTTACAACTTACAAGATCCATAACAGATGTTATCCAGCTGAAATGTAAAAGTAACTACGGCAACATAAGATCGCAATGGAAATTAAAGCTTAACAAGACAAGTGGCTCAGCGGCAGACAATGTAGTCTTGGCCTTCTAGACCGGCGTTGCCCCAGACATTGGTAGCCAGCAGGTCACCTTCAGAGTGGAGGTTGGTCTCAAGAAGACTTATTGCATGTCCAACTTGCATCTCGGCGGTGAGGGTGCTCATCGTAGAGGCATGGTGGCCCCGTGGGTGTAACATCCCAAATTTTCAATTTGAAATGTTATACATAGATCATCACTTGCATATCATATTTTTATTGCATTTTGGCTCGATCCTAGAAATTCCATGCAACTCAAGGACCCACGGAGAGAGTTGGAGATTTCGTTATTTTCATATTTGAGTTTTCTCAAATTTTGAAAATAGGATCATTGGATTTTATTTATTTTATCTTCAGTTATTTCTACTATCGAAGTATGAGAGAGGGAACAAAATGACTTTCCCAAAATAAAGGAATAATGAAGATTTAATAAAAAAATCAAATAATATTTTATTTGGAGTTTTTCGCTATTTTATTTGGATTTAGGAAAAATTGCACGTTTTCAAAAACTGCATTTTAGGACCAAGAAAATGCTCACCTCGTTCTAAATATTTTATTTAGGCGGTGAAAATTTGTTTTGGATTTTTTTTATTTTTATTTATTTTTTTCTAGAATTTTTCTAAGTCTCGTGAATTATTTAAAAAAAGCAGCGCCAGATCCGATCGGGCGAAGGCCCACTGTCGCCGCCGAAGTCCGCCGGGCACGCCTCGAGGCTGACCCGGCCCCTTCCCAAGCCGCGCCGCCTCCTTAAATAGCCGCCTCGCCGCCTCTTACCCCGCCACCGCGCGCCCGCCGCGCCGCCATTGCCAACCGCCCGTCGCATGATCGCCGCCCGCCGCCTTGCGCCGCCGCCGCCGGGAGCCACCGCCGCAGACGTCCGTCGCCGCCACCCGCACCCCGGTTTTCTAAGAAAAACCAATCCGGTTTTTTTAGAAAACCCTAGTTTTCGTTTTTTCAAATAGATCGGTTTTTCTCCGGTTTATTTATTTAGCGAGCGTTCGCTCGTTCTTTCGTTTTAACGAACGCGTTCATCGTTTAGATTCAGATAACGAACGTTTGTTCGTTAAGCTGTTCGTCATTTTTTCTTTTTCTCGGATTTATTCCATGATTTTTCTGAACGCGATTTCTGATCCGATTTTCGATCTAGTATAACTTTTCGCTCGTTTAACGAAATCAGGCGATTCAAGCACCTAGAGTTTTGTATCGAAACCCTCTTTCAGAATAATCAACTCAAACAAGTTTTCGCCTCTGTAAAATTTGACTTAGGTCCAAATTAGTAAAATGAAGCCAGTTTCTTTCGCCATTTGACTTTCGTTGCTTCGTTTGATCTTTTATTTGAGTTTTACCTGTGCATTAGTTGAGTACTTATTGTGTGCTTGTTTGTTTGCGATAGAGTTCCGGGAATGCGCCGCTTGCTACTTTGAATCTCTAGGTTTCACGGATCATCAGCAAGGCAAATAACACTTTGATCATATCTCTTTTCATACCCGGTTTTATGCATTAGATCAATCCTCAAACATTGCATGATTAGGATCTAATTAAACTGTGGGTTTTGGAAAAGTAGATGAGGTAGTACCTATTACCTGTTTTATTATCAAACCCTTGGGAGTTACTTCTACGTTTGCTTATATTGTCATGCTATGCTAGTAGACGTGGATTGGGTGAGTGTATCCATGACAGATGTGAGATTGTTAATTAATGGTTTACTTAAGGTGGCAACTTTAATACACATCTGGGTGGATTGAGGTACCTGGGTATTCCAGGATTGCTGTTTCTTTTTGGACCGCCACCTGTGCTTAAAGGGATCATGAGATTATTCATGCTAGAAACTTCCGTGTGCAGCCACAAGCTACTATGGGCTCTAGCATAGTTGACTAAGTCGTGCGAACTCTTACAGTGGTAGACTAGCAGATGTAGAGGGTTGTCGGTGTAACTGTCTACCCGTTCGTAAGGTGCTAGCGCTTCTGAAAGACTATGTCTCGGTCATCCATTTCTCAAACACCATGTAGTGTGAGAAATCAAACGGAGGAGATCGAGTCTTGTGGGGAAAAGTGCACAAATCTCTGTAGAGTGTAACAAACTAATCATGGTTAGCCGTGTCCCCGGTTATGGACATCTTGAGTATCTAGTACTTGGATTATCATGTGAATCTCATCATGTTACTTTAATTAATATAGTTGGGTTTTAATGATGATACTTAATTGGGATTGAGAATGTCAACCATTCTCAATGTTTAACAACCACCATGATAGTTAAACAAAATTTATTCCTTTGCAGTAGGGGAAAATTGGCTTTACACAAAACTGTAACCATAGAGCTTTCCACCAGCCATATATGCATGTAGTGTAGCATTACTCTGTCATATTGTTTCTCTATGTGTTACATTGCCAGCATATTCCATGTGCTAACCCGTTTTCGGGCTGCAACGTTCATGTTGCAGACTTTTCTGCATTTACGAGTAAGGTGCCTTAGGTCGTGGTTCTATACTCAGTGATGCCGTTGGCATTGATGGACTCACTTATCTTCCAAGTCTTCCGCTGTTATCGTTATTAGATGGCCTTAAGCCATATTTATTGTAATAAGTTCTCTTTTGGAGACACTCGATGTAATAAGTGTGTGATTGCTACTCTGTTATAAATCCTTCAAGTACTATGCGTGTCGACATTCTTGATCCGAGGATGACACCGATGCACGAGAGGTCGACTTGTTTGAGGTCTGGTCGCTACAAGATGGTATCAGAGCACACGCTGACTGTAGGACACGACCACTAAGCTAAAGCCCTAGACGACTACTCTTTCTTCTCATTTCTGACTCCTCATCTTTTCTATTCTTTTAGGATGGCGGATGCAAGGAACAAGTTCACACAACCGAATGAAGATACACCCTTTGGATGTCACTTGAAGGAAGTCACTAGATACCTGAACATCGGAGTACCAAGCTTCACCGGGACCTACAACGCCACTTTACCCGAAGAGGAGCGCTGGATGATTCAAGTTCAAGTTCAAGGGAGGACATTTGCACCAGTCACGGAGCCCATAGAGTTTTCCTTTGATGCACCAACCTGGAGTCTAGGAAAGAGCATGGCAGCCACATCGCCATGGGACATATCGGAGAAGTTTACCGCAATGATCTCAAGAATACTATCTACCAAATCTGTGGGTGCCGAGATGAGCAATGGGAGATGATCAGCACCAGGAGGGATAGATCAATCGTAGCATATATCCAGGAGTTAAACCAGCATATCCGACGTCAGGAGAACCAGATGTGCGCAGGCATGGATGATCTGCAGAAGGCCTTGACCAAGATCAAGGAGCTAGAGGAAGAACTCAAGGCTACACGTGAAGATTAGATGGAAGAAATTGAAGTGCTAGTGGAGAAGAATAATCGCTTAACCAGGAAGCTCGGAGTTTTCATGAGAGACCCCGCGCCAGGAGGGAATGATGACGATTTCACTTTCCCGAATAACTATATCATCATCGACGACACCGACTCGGATCCCGACGACAGTGATGATGACTATATTGATGAAGCTGGAGCAGATATCATGGAGTCTTCATCGGAGCAGTTTTTCTAGTTGACCACCATAACAGTAGTAGAAATTCCCCCCTTTGTATTTAGTTTAGTCCAAGCACTTTTGTAACAATAGTTAGACCGTTGTATGCCCTTGTTTGAATTGATTGGAGTGCTATTGATTGAATTTGTCTCATGTGCATATGGGTAGTGTTTTCTCACTAGACCCCATTCTATTCTATTTTCTCACCCTCTTTAAACCCTCAGATGCCTCCGAGACGCGACACTAGATTTGTTTTCCCACCGGAGATCACTCAGTTAATTCAGCAGCAAAATGCCTTGATTCAAACACTGGTACAGAACCAAGGCAATAACAACAACAACAACAACAACAACAACAACAACAACCCACCACCACCACCACCACCTGTTGACCATTTGACTCGTTTCTTGAGGCTAAATCCGCCGGTGTTTTCCAATAGCACCGAGCCGGTTGTTGCAGATGATTGGCTCCGCAAGGTTGGAAGGGAGCTAACCACTTCAGGATGCACTGATGCGGAGAGAGTGCGTTTTGCCGCACACCAGCTTGATAGACCCGCAGCATCATGGTGGGAGAATTACACAGACACACACCCTATTGACACAGTCACGTGGGATCAGTTTCAGCAAGCTTTCCGTACTGCCCACATTTCAACAGGAGCTATGGCCATGAAGAAGCGTGAGTTTCGCAACTTACGCCAAGGAGGACATACTGTAAGCCAGTATGTGGAGGACTTTAGTAAGCTAGCACGTTATGCCCCAGATGACGTTGCTACAGATGCAACTAAGCAGGAGAAGTTTCTGGAAGGACTGAATGATGAGCCGAGCATGCAGTTGATGGTAGCCACTTTCAATAACTACCAGGAGTTGGTAGATCATGCTCTTATGATTGAAGGGAAGCAGCAACAGATTGACTACCGCAAGAGAAAGTATGGACAGGGGAAGTACAATTCTGGAGCTCAGCAGAAGCTACGCTTTACCCCGAAACCAGGAGGACAGTTTCAGCATACCCATGGAGGAGGTAGCTCGCACAATCATAATGGTTCCAACAATGGAAACGGGAATGGAGGAAGTAATGGACAAAACCGCACCAACCCGTCAACCCCAGCCAAGAGAGACCTGAGCCAAGTCACTTGCTTTAAGTGTCAGAAAACGGGACATTATGCCAATGAATGTCCCGAAGCCCAGAATGGAAATGGCAATGGAAGCTCAGGGAAGAAGCCGAACCCTTTCAACAGGGGACAGGTGAACCACGTTAACGTGGAGGAGGTTGAAGCTTCGGCCGGATGCGATAATAGGTAAGTTTTGGTTAAGACATTTACTGCAATTGTTCTTTTTGATACTGGTGCATCGCATTCATACATATCACGGGGATTTGTGGATAAGTACAAACTGCCCACGAAGGTTCTTAGAATACCTATGCTAGTTAGCTCACCACGAGCGGAGTATATGGCCAGTTGTGGATGTTTTCAAGTACCTTTGAGCATATGGGTAGGCATGTTTTCCCCACGGATTTAATCATTCTGGAATCGCAAGGTTTGGACGTGATTCTAGGTATGGATTGGCTATCAATGTATGGAGGGAACATCGATTGCGCTATTAAGTCGATTTTGCTTACAACGCCCGAAGGAAGAAGGATCAAGTATGTATCACAGCATGAGCCGAGGAGGAGACAAGTAAACTTCTTATCAGGAGTTGTGCAGGAGGAAGTACCAGTGGTGAAGGATTACCCAGACGTGTTTCCAGAAGAGTTGCCAGGCATGCCACCGGATAGAGATATTGAGTTTTTGATTGAGCTTTTGCCAGGCACAGGGCCAATATCCAAGAGACCTTACCGGATGCCCGCACAAGATTTGGAAGAAATTAAGAAGCAGATTAAGGAGTTATTGGATAAAGGTTTTATTCTCCCAAGTTATTCGCCTTGGGGATCGCCGGTACTTCTAGTGGAGAAGAAGGCTGGATCATTGAGAATGGTTGTTGATTATCATGGATTGAATGAAGTGACAATTAAGAATAAGTACCCGTTGCCGATGATCAACGACTTGTTTGACCAATTGCAAGGAGCTAAGGTATTTTCCAAGATCGATTTGCGATCAGGATACCATCAGTTGAAGATTCGAGAGCAAGATATACCTAAGACGGCTTTTACCACTGTGCGATGCGTATGAGTATACCGTTATGTCATTTGGTCCGACTAAGCGACCTGCCTATTTCATGAACATGATGAACAAGGTGTTTATGGAGTTTTTGGATAAGTTCGTCGTGGTGTTCATTGATGATATTTTGGTTTACTCGAAGAATGAAGAAGAGCATAAGGAGCATTTGCGTTTGGTACTTGAGAAACTCAGAGAACATCATTTATATGCCAAGATCAGCAAATGTGAGTTTTGGTTGAAGGAAGTTGGATTTCTCGGACATGTTATATCCGGAGAAGGTATAGCGATGGATCCCACTAACGTTGTCCTTTGTGACAACCGGGAAGCACCAACGACAGCTTGGAGAGATCCGGAGTTTTCTTGGGTGGCGAGGATACTACCGGAGATTCATTGAGAATTTCTCGATGATTGCGAAGCCTATGACGGAGTTGTTGAAGAAGGACACTAAGTCCAATTGGACTGAGGAATGTGAGGCTAGTTTCCAAGAGTTGAAGAAATGTTTGGTTACCTCACCAGTGTTGATTCTGCCAGATCAAAGTAAGGATTACGAGGTGTATTGCGACACTTCACGTCGAGGACTTGGAGCAGTGCTTATGCACGAGGGAAGAGTTGTTTCGTATTCTTCATGACAGCTTAAGCCTCATGAGTTGAATTATGGTACTCATGATTTGGAGTTAGCAGCCATAGTACACGCATTGAAGACTTGGAGACACTTTCTCATTGGAAACCATTGTGAGGTGTACACGGATCACAAGAGTTTGAAGTACATCTTCACGCAGAAGGAGTTAAATCTCAGGCAAAGGAGATGGTTGGAGCTCATCAAGGATTATGATATGAGATTGCATTATCACCCCGGAAAGGCTAACGTAGTAGCAGATGCGTTGAGTCGCAAGAGCCATGTCAACACACTAATGACCGGAGGGTTACCAAAGGAGTTAACCGAGGAATTTCGAGAGCTATGTTTGGAGATAGTCCCGAGAGGCTTTGTAGCAGCATTGGAGATACAGTCTACTTTGATGGATAAGATCAGAGAAGCTCAGAAGACGGATAAGGAGATTGCCTCTATTAAGGAGAAATGAGCAAGGGAAAGGCTAAGGGATTTCATGAGGATGAGCACGATACCCTATGGTTCGAAGACCGTGTTTATGTGCCTAATGATCCGGAGATCAGGAAGTTGATTCTGCATGAGGCCCATGATTCGCCGTATTCGATTCACCCAGGAAATACCAAGATGTATTCGATTTGAATGATACTTTCTGGTGGACCGGAATGTTGAAGGATATTGCAGAGTATGTAGCAGTTTGTGATGTATGCCAGAAGTGAAGGCAGAGCATCAGAAACCAGCTGGATTTTTACAGCCATTGTCGATACCCGAATGGAAGTGGGAAAAGTTAGGCATGGATTTTATCACAGGATTACCCAGGACTCATTCAGGCTATGACTCGATTTGGGTTGTAGTCGATCGTTTGACGAAGGTAGCTCATTTCATCCCAGTGAAGACTACCTACAACAGTGCCAAATCGACTAAGATATACATGACCAGGATCGTATGTCTGCATGGAGTTCCGAGGAGTATCGTATCAGATAGAGTAACCCAATTCACCTCAAAGTTTTGGAATCAGTTGCATGAAACTTTGGGAACCAGACTAGAGTTTAGTACAGCTTTTCATCCACAGACAGATGGACAGACCGAGAGAGCCAATCAGATTTTGGAGGATATGCTGAGAGCATGTGCATTGGATTGTGGATCAAGTTGGGATGACAACTTGCTGTATGCGGAGTTTTCTTATAACAACAGCTATCAAACCAGTTTGAAGATGGCCCCTTCGAAGCCTTGTACGAAAGGAGGTGCAGAACCCCGCTGTTGTGGGATGAAGTTGGAGACCGCCAGTTGTTTGGACCAGATTTGGTTAAGGAGTCTGAACGGAAGGTGAAGTTGATTCGCGATAGGCTCAAGGTAGCCCAGTCTAGGCAGAAGAGCTATGCGGATTCAAAACACAAGGAGACAGTATACGAAGTCGGAGATAGAGTCTATCTTCGTGTATCCCCGCTTCGAGGAGTTAAGCGTTTTGGAGTTAAAGGAAAATTAGCGCCACGTTTTGTGGGGCCATACAAAGTCTTGGAGCGCATGGGAGAAGTTGCTTACAAGTTGGAATTGCCCGAAGGATTGTCAGGAGTTCACGACGTGTTCCACGTTTCTCAGTTGAAGAAGTGCCACGCAGAGATGGCTGATATACCACTAAAGGATACTGTGTCGCTGGAAGCGACTCGGTTGGGTAACGATTTGACCTACGAGGAGAAACCAGTCAAAATCCTCGAGTATGCCAGTCGAGTCACCCGCAGCAAGGTTATTAAGTTTTGCAAATTTTAGTGGAGCCACCACACCGAGGATGAAGCCACCTGGGTGTTGGGGAACGTTGCAGAAAATTAAAATTTTCCTACGGTTTCACCAAGATCTATCTATGAGTTCATCTAAGCAACGAGTCAAGAGAGAGAGTTTGCATCTACATACCACTTGTAGATCGAGTACGGAAGCGTTCGAGGGATGATGACGTTCCCAACGTGATTCCGATCACCGATGAGCAAAGTCTGAAAGGACAGCACCTCCGTGTTCAACACACGACGGAGACGATGGCGTCTCCTCCGTCTTGATCCAGCAAGGGAGAAGGAGAGGTTGAGGAAGACAACTCCAATGGCAGCACGACGGCGTGGTGCAATTGGTGCAGAAGGTTCTCCGGCAGTGGCTTCGCCAAGCACACGCGGAGAAAGAGAGGAGTTGGGGAGAGGAGGGCTGCGCCTTCAATGGTGTGTCTAGCCCTCCCCCCCCCCCTGGGGTTATAGGAGGAGAGGGGCGAGGGGGGCCGGCCATCTTGGGGCAACCCTAGTTGGGGCGGCGGCCCAAGGGGCGGGGGGGAGGGTGGCTTGCCCCCCGAGCTAGCCCCCCCCTTTTTTCCTTAGGGTTTCCCTCTCCTTGCCCTAGCCGCATGGGCCTAAGGGGAGGTGCGCCCAGCCCACTAGGGGCTGGCTCCTCTCCCACTTAGCCCATGTGGCCCCCGAGGGGTGGCCCCTCGGTGAGACCTCGGAACTCTCCGGTGGCCCCGATACATTACCAGTATACCCCGAAACTTTCCGAGTCCGTTTAACCACTTTCCATATATAAATCTTTACCTCCGGACCATTCCGGAACTCCTCGTGACGTCCGGGACTCCGAACAACATTCGGTAATCACATACTTGTCTTCCTAATAACCCTAGCGTCACCGAACCTTAAGTGTGTAGACCCTACGGGTTCGGGAGACATGCAGACATGACCGAGACTACCTCAAGTCAATAACCAACAGCGGGATCTGGATACCCATGTTGGCTCCCACATGCTCCTCGATGTTGTCATCGGATGAACCACGATGTCAAGGGTTCAAGCAACCCCGTATTCTATTCCCTTTGTCCAACGGTATGTTACTTGCCCGAGACTTCGATCGTCGGTATCCCAATACCTCGTTTAGTCTCATTACGGCAAGTCACTTTACTCGTACCGCAATGCATGATCCCGTGACCAGACACTTGATCACTTTGAGCTCATTATGATGATGCATTACCGAGTGGGCCGGTGAAACCTCTCCGCACACGGAGTGACAAATCCCAGCCTCGATCCGTGTCAACCCAATGGTCACTTTCGGAGATACCTGTAGTGCACCTTTATAGTCACCCGATTCACGTTGTGACGTATGATACACCCAAAGCACTCCTACGGTATCCGGGAATTGAACGATCTCATGGTCTAAGGAAGAGATACTTGACATTAGAAAAGCTCTAGCAAAACGAACTACACGATCTTGTGCTATGCTTAGGATTGGGTCTTGTCCATCACGTCATTCTCCCAATGACGTGATCCCGTTGTCTATGACATCCGATGTCCATAGTCAGGAAACCATGACTATCTGTTGACCAACGAGCTAGTCAACTAGAGGCTTACTAGGGACGTATTGTAGTCTATGTATTCACACGTGTATTACGATTTCCGGATAATACAGTTATAGCATGAATAAAAGACAATCATCATGAACAAGGAAATATAATAATAATGCTTTTATTATTGCCTCTAGGGCATATTTCCAACAGTCTCCCACTTGCACTAGAGTCAATAATCTAGTTACATTGTGATGAATCGAACACCCATAGAGTTACGGTGTTGATCATGTTTTGCCCATGGAGAGGTTTAGTCAACGGATCTGCGACATTCAAATCCGTATGCACTTTACAAATTTCTATGTCTCCATCTTGAACATTTTCACGGATGGAGTTGAAGCGACGCTTGATGTGCTCGGGTCTTCTTGTGAAACCTGGGCTCCTTGGCAAGGGCAATAGCTCGGTGTTGTCACAGAAGAGTTTGATCGACCCACGCATTGGGTATGACTCCTAGGTCGGTGATGAACTCCTTCACCCAAATTGCTTCATGCCCTGCCTCCGAGGCTGCCATGTACTCCGCTTCACATGTAGATCCCGCCACGACGCTTTCGCTTGCTGCACCAGCCATCGCTCCACCATTCAACATATACACGTATCCGGTTTGTGACTTTGAGTCATCCAGATCATGTCGAAGCTAAGCGTCGACGTAACCCTTCTGACAGGCTCTTCGTCACCTCTATAAACGAGAAACATGTCCTTTGTCCTTTTCGGTACTTTAGGATATTCTTGACCGCTGTCCAGTGTTCCTTGCGGGATTACTTTGGTACCTTCCTACCAAACTTACGGCAAGGTTTACATCAGGTCCGGTACACAGCATGGCATACATAATAGATCCTATGGCTGAAGCATAGGGGATGACACTCATCTCTTCTTTATCTTTTGCCGTGGTCGGGCATTGGTGAGCTCAATCTCACACCTTGCAATCTGTGCAAGAACCCTTTCTTGGACTGATCCATTTTGAATTTCTTCAAAATCTTATCAAGGTATGTGCTTTGTGAAAGACCTATGAGGCGTCTCGATCTATCTCTATAGATCTTGATGCCTAATATATAAGTAGCTTCTCCAAGATCCTTCATTGAAAAACTTTTATTCAAGTAGGCCTTAATGCTGTCCAAGAGTTCTATATCATTTCCCATCAAAAGTATGTCATCTACATATAATATGAGAAATGCTTCTGAGCTCCCACTCACTTTCTTGTAAACGCAGGGCTTCTCCATAAGTCTGCATAAACCAAAACGCTTTGATCATCTCATCAAAGCGAATGTTCCAACTCCGAGATGCTTGCACCAGCCCATAAATGGAACGCTGGAGCTTGCATACTTTGTCGACATTCTTAGGATCGACAAAACCTTCCGGCTGCATCATATACAGCTCTTCCTTAAGATATCTGTTAAGGAACGCTGTTTTGGCGATCCATCTGCCATATCTCATAATCATAGTATGCGGCAATTGCTAACATGATTCGGACGGACTTAAGCTTCGCCACGGGTGAGAAAGTCTCATCGTAGTCAATTCCTTGAACTTGCCGATAACCCTTAGCGACAAGTCGAGCTTTATAGATGGTGACATTACCATCCGCGTCCGTCTTCCTCTTAAAGATCCATTTATTTTCTATCGCCGCCGATCATCGGGCAAGTCTGTCAAAGTCCATACTTTGTTTTCATACATGGATCCTATCTCGGATTTCATGGCTTGAGCCATTTATTGGAATCCGTGCCGCCATCGCTTCTTCATAGTTCGAAGGTTCACCGTTGTCTAACAAAATGATTTCCGGAGACAGGGGTTGCCGTACCACTGCAGTGCGGAACGTGTCCTAGTGGACCTCTGAAGTTCGGTAGCAACTTGATCCGAAGTACCTTGATCATCATCATTGATTTCCTCTTGAGTTGGTGTGGGCATTACAGGAACTTTTCTGAGCTGCACCACTATCCCGTTCAAGAGGTAGTACTTCATCGAGTTCTACTTTCCTCCCACTTACTCCTTTCGAGAGAAACTCTTTTTCGAGAAGGTTCCGTTCTCGGCAACAAAGATCTTGCCTTCGGATCTAAGGTAGAAGGTATAACCAAGGGTTTCCTTAGGGTATCCTATGAAGACGCATTTTCCGACTTGGGTTCGAGCTTTTCAGGTTGAAGTTTCTTGACATAAGCATCGCATCCCCAAACTTTTAGAAACGACAGCTTAGGTTTCTTCCCAAACCATAATTCATACGGTGTCGTCTCAACGGATTTAGACGGTGCCCTATTTAAAGTGAATGTAGCTGTCTCTAGAGCGTATCCCCAAAAGATAGCGGTAAATCGGTAAGAGACATCATAGATCGCACCATATCCAATAGAGTGTGATTACGACGTTCGGACACACCCATTTACGCTTGAGGTGTTCGGTGCGGCGTGAGTTGTGAAACGATTCCACATTTTCTTAAGTGTGTGCCAAATTCGTGACTTAAATATTCTCCTCCACGATCTGATCGTAAGAATTTTATCTTTCGGTCACGTTGATTCTCTACCTCATTCTGAAATTCTTTGAACTTTTCAAAGGTCTCGAGACTTGTGTTTCATCAAGTAGACATACCCATATCTACTCAAGTCATCCGTGAGAGTGAGAACATAACGATATCCTCCATGAAGCTTCAACACTCATTGGACCACACACATCGGTATGTATGATTTCCAATAAGTTGGTTGCTCGCTCCATTGTTCCGGAGAAGCGGAGTCTTGGTCATCTTGCCCATGAGGCATGGTTCGCATGTGTCAAATGATTCATAATCTAGAGACTCCGTAAGTCCATCGGCATGGAGCTTCTTCATGCGCTTGACACCAATGTGACCAAGGCGGCGATTGCCACAAGTATGTGGGACTATCGTTATCAACTTTACATCTTTTGGTATTCACACTATGAACATGTGTAACATTACGTTCGAGATTCACTAAGAATAAACCATTGACTATCGGAGCATGACCATAAAACATTTCTCTCATATAAATAGAACAACCATTATTCTCGGATTTAAATGAGTAGCCATCTCGTATTAAACGAGATCCGGATACAATGTTCATGCTCAAACTTGGCACCAAATAGCAATTATTAAGGTTTATAACTAATCCCGTGAGGTAAATGTAGAGGTAGCGTGCCGTGGCGATCACATCGACTACGGAACCATTCCCGACGCGCATCGTCACCTCGTCCTTCGCCATCTCCTCTTATTCCGCAGCTCTGTTGTGAGTTACAAATATGAGCAACGGCACCGGTATCAAATACCCGGGAGTTACTACGAGTAATCGGTAAGGTACACATCAATTACATGTATATCAAATATACCTTTAGTGTTGCCGGCCTTCTTATCCGCTAAGTATTTGGGGCAGTTCCGCTTCGGTGACCCTTCCCTTGCAATAAAAGCACTTTCGATCTCAGGCTTGGGTCCATTCTTTGACTTCTTCTTCTTCCCGGCAACTTGCTTAAGGCGCGGCAACCTCTTTGCCGTCCTTCTTGAAGTTCTTCGGCCCTTGCCCTTCTTGAACTTAGTGGTCTTATTGACCATCAACACTTGATGTTCTTTCTTGATTTCAACCTCTGCTGACTTCAGCATTGAGAATACTTCAGAATGGTCTTCTCCATCCCCTGCATATTGTAGTTCATCACAAAGCTCTTGTAGCTTGGTGGGAGCGATTGAAGGATTCTATCAATGACCGCCTCGTCAGGAGGTTTATGTCCAATTTGGGACAGACGGTGATGCAACCCAGACATTTTGATTATGTGCTCACCGTGAACTGTTTTCCTCCATCTTACAACTATAGAACTTGTCGGAGACTTCATATCTCTCGACCGGGCATGAGCACGAAAAACCAGTTTCAGCTCCTCGAACATCTCGTATGCTCCGTGTTGCTCAAAACGCTTTTGGAGCCCGGTTCTAGGCTGTAAAGCATGCCGCCGAACGAGGGAGTAATCATCAAGACGAGACCGCCAAGCATTCATAACGTCTTGGTTCTGCGGGATGGGTGCTTCACCTAGCGGTCCTTCTAGGACATATTGTTTCTTGGCAGCTATGAGGATGATCCTCGTGTTAGGACCAGTCCGTATAGTTGCTGCCATCATCTTTCAACTTGGTTTTCTCTAGGAACGCATTGAAGTTCATGGTGACATGAGCGTTGGCCATTTGATCTACAAGACATATTATAAAGATTTTAGACTATTGTGCATGATAATAAAGTTCATCTAATCAAATTATTAATGAACTCCCACTTAGATTAGACATCCCTCTAGTCATCTAAGTGTTACACGATCCAGTCGACTAGGCCGTGTCCGATCAACACGTGAGACGGACTAGTCATCGTCGGTGAACATTCTCATGTTGATCGTATCTTCCATACGACTTCGTGTTCGACCTTTCGGTCTCCGTGTTCCGAGGCCATGTCTGTACATGCTAGGCTCGTCAAGTTAACCCTAAGTGTTTACTGCGTGTGTAAATCTGTCTTACACCCGTTGTATGTGAACGTAAGAATCCATCACACCCGATCAACACGTGGTGCTTAGAAGCGACGAACTGTAGCACCGGTGCACGATTAGGGAGAACACCTCTTGAAATTGTTCTAAGGGATCATCTTATTTACTACCGTCGATCTAAGTAAACAAGATGCATAATCATAATAAACATCACATGCAATTATAAAGTAGTGACATGATATGGCCAATATCATATAGCTCCTTGATCTTCATCTTCGGGCTCCATGATCATCCTGTCACCGGCATGACACCATGATCTCCATCATCATGATCTCCATCATCGTGTCTTCATGAAGTTGTCACGCCAACGACTACTTCTACTTCTATGGCTAACGCGTTTAGCAATAAAGTAAAGTGAGTTACATGGCGTTCTTCAATGACACGCAGGTCATATAAAATAAAGACAACTCCTATGGCTCCTGCCGGTTGTCATACTCATCGACATGCAAGTCATGATTCCTATTACAAGAACATGATCTCATACATCACAATATATCATCATTCATCACAACTTGGCCATATCACGTCACATGACAATTGCTGCAAAAACAAGTTAGGCGTCCTCTAATTGTTGTTGCATCTTTTACGTGGCTGCAATTGGGTTCTAGCAAGAACGTTTTCTTACCTCTGAATAACCTGGCGTGATCTTGTCAACTTCTATTTACCCTTCATAAGGACCCTGTTCATCGAATCCGCTCCAACTAAAGTAGGAGAGAGACAGACACCCACCAGCCACCTTATGCAACTAGTGCATGTTAGTCGGTGGAACCGGTCTCACGTAAAATGCGTGTAAGGTTGGTCCGGGCCGCTTCATCCCACAATACCGCGGAAGCAAGAAAGCGACTAGTAACGGCAAGTAAGTTGACAAGATCCACGCCCAACAAAATTGTGTTCTACTCGTGCAAAGAGAACTACGCATAGACCTAGCTCATGATGCCCTTTGTTGGGGAGCGTTGCAGAAAATTAAAATTTTCCTACGGTTTCACCAAGATCTATCTATGAGTTCATCTAAGCAACGAGTCAAGAGAGAGAGTTTGCATCTACATACCACTTGTAGATCGAGTACGGAGGCGTTCGAGGGAGTGGTGATGATGATGACGTTCCCAACGTGATTCCGATCACCGATGAGCAAAGTGCTGAAAGGACAGCACCTCCGTGTTCAACACACGTACGGGACGATGGCGTCTCCTCCGTCTTGATCCAGCAAGGGAGAAGGAGAGGTTGAGGAAGACAACTCCAATGGCAGCACGACGGCGTGGTGCAATTGGTGCAGGTTCTCCGGCAGGGGCTTCGCCAAGCACACGCGGAGAAAGAGAGGAGTTGGGGAGAGGAGGGGCTGCGCCTTCAATGGTGTGTCTTGCCCTCCCGCCACCCCTCTATTTATAGGAGGAGAGGGCCAAGGGGGCTGGCCATCTAGGGGAAACCCTAGATGGGGGCGGCTGAGGGGAGGAGGGGAGGGTGGCTTGCCCCCCAAGCTAGGGGGCGCCCCCCCTTTTTTTTCCTTAGGGTTTCCCCTCTCCTTGCCCTAGCCGCATGGGCCTAAGGGGGGAGGTGCGCCCAGCCCACTAGGGGCTGGCTCCCTCTCCCACTTAGCCCATGTGGCCCCCCCGGAGGGGTGGCCCCTCCCGGTAGACCTCTGGAACTCTCCCGGTGGCCCCGATACATTACCGGTATACCCCCGAAACTTTCCGGAGTCCGTTTAACCACTTTCCATATATAAATCTTTACCTCCGGACCATTCCGGAACTCCTCGTGACGTCCGGGATCTCATCCGGGACTCCGAACAACATTCGGTAATCACATACTTGTCTTCCTAATAACCCTAGCGTCACCGAACCTTAAGTGTGTAGACCCTACGGGTTCGGGAGACATTCAGACATGACCGAGACTACCTCAAGTCAATAACCAACAGCGGGATCTGGATACCCATGTTGGCTACCACATGCTCCTCGATGTTGTCATCGGATGAACCACGATGTCAAGGGTTCAAGCAACCCGTATTCTATTCCCTTTGTCCAGCGGTATGTTACTTGTCGAGACTCGATCATCGGTATCCCAATACCTCGTTTAGTCTCGTTACCGGCAAGTCACTTTACTCGTACCGCAATGCATGATCCCGTGACCAGACACTTGATCACTTTGAGCTCATTATGATGATGCATTACCGAGTGGGCCCAGTGAAACCTCTCCGCAATACGGAGTGACAAATCCCAGTCTCGATCCGTGTCAACCCAATGGTCACTTTCGGAGATACCGTAGTGCACCTTTATAGTCACCCGATTACGTTGTGACGTTTGATACACCCAAAGCACTCCTACGGTATCCGGGAATTGAGCGATCTCATGGTCTAAGGAAGAGATACTTGACATTGGAAAAGCTCTAGCAAAGCGAACTACACGATCTTGTGCTATGCTTAGGATTGGGTCTTGTCCATCACGTCATTCTCCTAATGACGTGATCCTGTTGTCAATGACATCCGATGTCCATAGTCAGGAAACCATGACTATCTGTTGACCAACGAGCTAGTCAACTAGAGGCTTACTAGGGACGTATTGTAGTCTATGTATTCACACGTGTATTACGATTTCCGAATAATACAGTTATAGCATGAATAAAAGACAATCATCATGAACAAGGAAATATAATAATAATGCTTTTATTATTGCCTCTAGGGCATATTTCCAACACTGGGAGCGAGACGAAGATCTGCTTAAGGACCACCCTCACCTATTTTCTAGCCAACCCGAATCTCGAGGGTGTGATTCATCTTAAGGGGGGTAGGTTTGTAACATCCCAAATTTTCAATTTGGAATGTTATATATAGATCATCACTTTCATATCATATTTTTATTGCATTTTGGCTCGATCTTAGAAATTCCACGCAACTCTAGGACCCACGGAGAGAGTTGGAGATTTCGTTATTTTCATATTTGAGTTTTCTCAAATTTTGAAAATAGGATCATTTGATTTTATTTATTTGATCTTCAATTATTTCTACTATCGAAGTATGAGAGAGGGAATAAAATGACTTTCCTAAAATAAAGGAATAATGAAGATTTAATAAAAAATCAAATAATATTTTATTTGGATTTTTCGCTATTTTATTTGGATTTAGGAAAAATTGCACGTTTTAAAAAACTGCATTTTAGGGCCAAGAAAATGCTCATCTCGTTCTAAATATTTTATTTAGGCGGTGAAAATTTGTTTTGGCATTTTTAGATTTTTATTTATTTTTTCTAGATTTTTTCTAAGTCTCGGTGGAATTATTTTTCAAAAAAGCAGCGGCGGGCGAAGGCCCAGCAAAGCCGCCGCCGCCTCCCGCGGGAGACCGCATCGCCGCCGCCGCCCGAGTCCGGCCGGGGCATGCCTCCGAGGCCGACCCGGCGCCCCTTCCCTGCGCCTCCCTCCTTAAATAGCCGCCGCGCCGCCCTCTCACCCGCCGCACGCACCTCGCCGCGCCGCCGCCGCGCCGCCGCCGACGTCCGTCGCCGCCACCCGCACCCCGCCAGACCTCGCCGGAGCCCGAGCCGAGGTAGCCGCCCGCCGCCCCGGTTTTCTGAGAAAAACCAATCCGGTTTTTTTAGAAAACCCTAGTTTTCGTTTTTTAAATATATCTGTTTTTCTCCGGTTTATTTATTTAGCGGCGTCATTCGTTAGATTCGTTTAATGAACGCGTTCATCGCTTAGATTCAGATAACGAGCGTTAGATTCGTTAAGCTGTCGTCGTTTTTCTTTTCTCGGATTTATTCCGCGATTTTTACGATCGCGATTTCTGATCCGATTTTTGATCTAGTATAACCTTTTGCTCGTTTATCGGAATCAGGTGATTCAAGCGCATAGAGTTTCGTCTCGAAACCCTCTTTCCGAATAATCAACTCAAACAAGTTTTTGCCTCTGTAAAATTTTACTTAGGTCCAGATTAGTAAAACGAAGCCAGTTTCTTTCACCATTTGACTTTAGTTGCTTCATTTGATTTGATTCTTTTTGCAAACCGGAGGTCTTAAGTTGAACTTTCTAGTTAGAGCTTTTATTTGAGTTTTACCCGTGCATTAGTTGAGTACTTATTGTGTGCTTGTTTGTTTGCGATAGAGTACCCGGAGTGCGCCGCTTTCTACTTTGAATCTCTAGGTTTCACGGATCATCAGCAAGGCAAGTAACACTTTGATCATATCTCTTTTCATACCAAGTTTTTATGCATTAGATCAATCCTCAAACATTGCATGATTAGGATCTAATTAAACTGTGGGTTTTGGGAAAGTAGATGAGGTAGTACCTATTACCTGTTTAAGGATGGCAATTTTACCCATGGGTACGGGTACCCGCGGGTATCGTACCCGCATGGGTAGGGTATGGGCACACTTTTATACCCATGGGTAGTACCCATACCCTACCCGTTAAGTCATGGGTAGGGTACGGGTATAGCCTTGTACCCGCGGGTATACCCATACCCTACTCGTTTGTGAACTAATATTAAGTTGTCATCAATTAGTCATTAATTTGCCATCTGACTCGTCTACTCCTATTCACTTAAGAGTATGTTGTGATTTCCAAATTTTTATAGTGGTCATTTACTCATCTACCTATTATTGAGCTGAGATAATTGTTCTTTTGTCAAATATGCTATCAATCAGCATAAAATTGTGAACAACTTGTGTACTATTTGTTCTTCCCACTTGGTACCCAATGGGTACGGGTACCCATCGGGTATGGGTGTGGGTAAAGTTTCATACCCATGGGTACGGGTATGGGTAGAATTTTGTACCCACTGACTATATGGGTATGTGTATGGTATTGCTCTACCCTGCCCACACCCTACCCATTGCCATCCTTATACCTGTTTTATTATCAAACCCTTGGGAGTTACTTCTACGTTTGCTTATATTGCCATGCTATGCTAGTAGACGTGGATTGGGTGAGTGTATCCATGACAGATGTGAGATTGTTAATTAATGGTTTACTTAAGGTGGAAACTTTAATACACATTTGGGTGTATTGAGGTACCTGGGTATTCCAGGATTGCCTGTTTCTTTTTGGACCGCCACCCAGGCCCAAAGGGATCATGAGATTATTCATGCTAGAAACTTCCGTGTGCAGCCACAAGCTACTATGGGCTCTAGCATAGTTGACTAAGTCGTGCGAACTCTTACAGTTGTAGACTAGCAGATGTAGAGGGTTGTAGGTGTAACTGTCTACCCGTTCGTAAGGTGCTAGCGCTTCTAAAAGACTATGTCTCGGTCATCCGTTTCTCAAACACCATGTAGTGCGAGAAATCAAACGGAGGAGATCGAGTCTTGTGGGGAAAAGTGCACAAACCTCTGCAGAGTGTAACAAACTAATCATGGTTAGCCGTGTCCCCGGTTATGGACATCTTGAGTATCTATTACTTGGATTATCATGTGAATCTCATCATGTTACTTTAATTAATATTGTTGGGTTTTAATGATGATACTTAATTGGGATTGAGAATGCTATCAACCATTCTCAATGTTTAACAACCACCATGATAGTTAAACAAAATTTATTCCTTTGCAGTAGGGAAAATTGGCTTTACGCAAAACTGTAACCATAGAGCTTTCCACCAACCATATATGCATGTAGTGTAGCATTACTCTGTCATATTGTTTCTCTATGTGTTACATTGCCAGCATATTCCATGTGCTGACCCGTTTTCGGGCTGCAACGTTCATGTTGCAGACTTTTCAGACGCATTTAGTAAGGTGCTTTAGGTCGTGGTTCTATACTCAGTGATGTCATTGGAGTTGATGGACTCACTTATCTTCCAAGTCTTCCGCTGTTATCGTTATTAGATGGCCTTAAGCCATATTTATTGTAATAAGTTCTCTTTTGGAGACACTCGATGTAATAAGTGTGTGATTGCTACTCTGTTATAAATCCTTCAAGCATCGTATGCGTGTCAAGACATCGATCCAGGATGACACTGATGCACAGAGGTCAAACTGTTTGAGGTCTGGTCGCTACAGTGGGTACCAATTGAGCCTGATTAGCTTGGGCGAGGGGGTCTTCCTTTAGTCACACCTGATCATGAGAGGTGTCCCAGCACCAAAGACAGATGAGATCAAAGGAGATCCACCTCCTCCTCCGGTTGCACAAGACAAAAGATAGCCCAATACTTTGCAATTTTCACGATCTTCCACCACACCTACCTTTTTTTGCGGATTCCACCACACCTACTTAATGTCAAGCCAACGTATCATCAAAATACATAATGTTTTTTTATTTTCATGTACACCTATGCAGTATTAAGCTAACTAGATTAAGTAGAAGGTATTTTTTGTTAGCAATCCAATATCTAGCAATAGAATCAGATGAAGTGCCAAGAAATATATGGAAATATTAAAAAATAACTAATCATATTTTACTAGTCACTACACAACCAAAGAATAGATGTTGCAGAGTTTCCCCATCAAAGCAAAAGAAATAGTCCTCAGACTTTGCAATGTTTATGTTTTTCAAGTTATCTTTGGTCATGAGTTTATTATTAGCTAGAGACCAAAAGAAACTAGGAATCCTTGATGGGACACAAATCTTCCACATAATAGGTATATATACATGCATCACCCCTCTAAAGTTAATGATATTGTAAAGGGAATTAGTTGAACACTGCCCTTTACTATCCATTTGCAAGATGTCAGTATCTTGTTCCAAAACAATGTTGTTTGAAATTTGTTCTAATTACTATTTCATACCATTTCTGCATCATAGGGATGGAGACAAATATTCTGAATGTCAGATTCAGCTGTGACCCATCCCAAAAAATTTGAATAACACAATCTTTCTCTCATTGTAGAGAATATAAATCCAAAAAACTGAACAACTAGTGCAGAAGTATCAAACTAGGTATATTCATATAATCTCATTTTCTATATCACCTATCACCCATCTAAAATCAAATTTAATTTCTTGGGTGACAACTAAAAGTTCTTTTTGGAAGACGAAGGTGTTGTAGGAGGAGCAAGTGAATACATTAAGGCAGCTAGTATTATATTTTCTATCTAAAACTTGCTTCCGGAGTTTTCCATCCCCTTGATTATACCTTTCAATCCAAGATGCTAGTAAGCACATGTTAATACCTTTTAAGTTTGGGATGCCAAGACCACCAAACTATTTTTTCATGCAAAACATCCCCAGGTTGGCTAGGTCGGGTTTTTTATGCCCCTTGAAGTAATTCCATCAGAAGTGGACCATCAAGTATTAATTAAATCTAAAGGCCACTTAGGGAATTTGAAAAGGATAGGAGATATATAGGGATGCTAGGTAAAAAATCTTGGATGAGGATCAGTCCTCCTTTGTAAGGCAGAAGTTTCCCCCTCCGCCCAGATATTTTATTCAGGATATTATCAAATAGTGGCTGTACATCCTCTCTCCTAAACTTATCATAATAAACAGGGATACCTTGGTATTTAATGAGAAAATTACCAACATGACAACCAAAACACATCAAAGGGTTGTATTTCTCATGATCCATACCAATTGGCACTAGTTCACTTTGGAATAATTGATTCTCATGCCCGATACCTTCTCAAAAAAGGTCAAGAGGCATTTTAAGTTTTCAGCCCTAGCTAGATTATTTTCAAGAAATAGACTTACTAACTCATCTATCGTAGATAACTCATGTACCCTTGCAAGCGAATGCCACTTGCTTGCAAGATTGCATCACATTGATGCGTCAACAGTGGGTTTGGAAGTGTCATTCCCCAAAAATAAATGGAAAGAGCGGAAAATTTTGGCCGGGTAGGACTTACGTGCCTCTGATACCGTATTAATAGTCGTAAAGAGCGATTAAATATTGATACGTCTCCAACGTATCTATAATTTATGAAGTATTCATGCCATGTTTACAACAATTTTATATGGTTTTTGTATGATTTGAATGGAACTAACCCGAATTGGCGTTGTTTTCAGCAGAACTACCGTGGTGTTGTTTTTTATGCAGAAATAAAAGTTCTCCAAATGCAACGAAATGTTTTTACGAGTTTTTTGGAACAAAGGAAGCACTAGAAGCTTCGTGGGAGGACCAGGAGGTGAAGGAGGTGAGCACAACCCACCAGGGCGCGCTTGGTTCCTTGCCCATGTGTTGGTGTCTCATGGGCCCCTCGATGCCCATCTTCGCGTGAAACCAACGCCAAAAAATCCTATAAATACAGAAACCCCCAGAAATATCCCTAGATCAGAAGTTCCGCCGCTGCAAGCCTCTGTAGCCACGAAAAAAACAATCTAGACACTGTTCCGCCACCCTGTCGGAGGGGTAATTGTGATAAATTGAGTTTTCCCTTTAAGATTTCGTTATTATCGGATTGAATACTTTTATGGATTTGAGAGCACTTGATGTATGTCTTGCTATGAACACCCGTGGTGACAATGGGGTATGATATTGATTCACTTGATATACATTTTGGCATTGAACTCGTGGATTCCCGAGGTGATTTTGGGGTAACCTATGCATAGGGGTTCATGCATGTTCTCGTCTTTGTTTCTCCGGTAGAAATCTTGGGGAACTCTTTGAGGTTCTTTGTGTTGGATTGAGTATTAAGAATCTGAAATTGTTTGATGCATGTCGTATAATCAACTCACGAATACTTATGGTGACATTGGAATATCTAGGTGACATTAGAGTTGGTTGATGTGTATCATACGGTGTTATTTTAGTATGAACTCTTACATAGAACAATCGGAAAGGATAACTTGGTGTTATTTTAGTACGAACTCTTGGATAGATCGATCGGAAAGGATAACTTTGAGGTGGTTTTGTACCCTACAAACAATTTCTTCTTATGTTCTCCGCTAGATAAGAATTTTGGAGTGATTCTTCATCGCACGTTGATGGATGGTTATATGATCCAATTATATTAGCATTGTTGGGAGATTGCACTAGTGAAAGTATGAACCCTAGGCCTCATTTCAAGCATTGCAATGCCATTTGTGCTCACTTTTGTTACTTGCTACCTTGCTGCTTTTTATTGTTCCTATTACAAAAATCAATGTCTACTATCACTACTACACTTGTTTCACCATCTCTTCGCCGAACTAGTGCACCTATACAATTTACCATTGTATTTGGTGTGTTGGGGACACAAGATACTCTTTGTTATTTGATTGTAGGGTTGTTTGAGAGAGACCATCATCATCCTACGCCTCCCACGGATTGATAAACGTTAGGTCATCCACTTGAGGGAAAATTGCTACTGTCCTACAAAACTCTGCGCTTGGAGGCCCAACACGAGTCTACAAGAATAAAGTTGTGTAGTAGACATCAATATATTTTCTGGCGCCGTTGTTGGGGAGGTGAGTGCTTGAAGGTTTATCTTTAGATCTTGCAATTGAATCTTTTTGTTTCTTGTTTTATCACTAGTTTGGTTTATAAAAGAAAACTACAAAAAATTGGAGTTGAGGTTGCCTCATATTATTCGTCTTTATCATGTCTTTCTTGAAAATGATGGAAAGGAAAATTGTGCTCAATTGATAGAAGAAGAATTCAATAAAATATTTCGCAGAAAATCTTTGAATGATGAGCATGATTGCAATGTTGTTAGTATGAATTCTTTGAATACCCATGATGCTAATGATATGCAAAGCCATTAGCTTGGGGATGCTATGTTTGATGAAGATGATATTTTTAGTCCCGCAAGTTTTGATGAGCAAATTTATTATGATGAAATCGTGCCTCCTATTTATGATGATTATAATTATGAAAGTGGATTTGGACATGTCATGACTTTATTTAGTGATAAATCCACTATTTTGGAAGAGGTTTCAATTGATTATGACAACAAAGTTGCTATCTATGATGATTATGGTGATGACATATGCTATATTGAATAATGATAACCATGAAACTTGTCATCATGATTTTAATTTTCAATCACATGATAGTTATTTTGTTGTGTTTGCTCCCACTACTATTCATGAGAACAAATTTGCTTAAGTGGAGTAGTCAAATTTCTATGCTTGTGGATCATGAAAATAATGCTTTATGTGATAGTTATATTGTTGAATTCATTCATGATGCTACTGAAAATTACTGTGATGGAGGAACATATGCTTGTAGGTATTGCAATAATATCAAGTTTCCTCTCTGTGTTAAAAATCTTGAAGTTTTGCTTGTTTTGCCTTCCTGTGCTAGTTGATTCTTGCTCCCATAAATTTTTTGATCACAAAATCCCTATGCATAGGAAGTGGGTTAGGCTTAGATGTGCTTGCCATGTGCTTCATGATGCTCTTGTTATGTTTCAATTCTTATCTTTTATGTGAGCATCGTTGAAATCATCATGTCAATCTAAAAAGGCATTAAAGAAAAGCGCTTGTGGGGAGAAAACCCTACATTTACCCCTACTGTTTTTTTGTGTTCACATGATTAATATACTGTAGTAATCATGTTTTATATATTTTATTTCAATAAAGTGCCAAGTAAAGCCTTTGGGGTAGTGTGGATGATAGTTGACTTGATTCTGTGCAAAAACAGAAATTTTTTCTTCTAGTATCAGAATTGTTAAAATTCACGGGAACGTGATAAAATTCTGTTTTTTTACAAATTATTGTTATACAAATTCCCCATGTTGTCCTCATTTTTCAGAATTTTTGGATTTACAGAAGTATGGTCATTGTTCAGATCATTACAGACTGTTCTGTTTTTGACAGATTCTGTTTTCAATGCACAGTTGCTTGTTTTCTAGTTTCTATGGCTTATATTACTCAATATAAATTGTGGAAATGATAAGTTACAGTAGGCATTGTGTGAGAACAATTATTAATCTTGTCTTTGACAATACCAAAGTGAATGATTTGTTTTATCATACTAACCTATCTCACGAAGTTCTGTTAAGTTTTGTGTGATTGAATTTTCAAGTTTTGGGTGAGATATCGATATGAGGAGAATAAGGAGTGACAAGACCCTAAGATTGGGGATTCCCAAGGCACCCCAAGGTAATATTCAAGGAATATCCAAGCAACTAAGCTTGGGGATGCCCCGAAAGGCATCCCCTCTTTCGTCTTCAACACTAACGGTAACCTCACTTGGAGCTATATTTTAATTCCTCACATGATATGTGTTTTGCTTGGAGTGTCATTTTATTTTGTTATGATTTTATTTTTTATTTATAATAATGTTTTGCATCTTTAATTTCAATAAAAATGTCAACTATAGTGTTTACCATACTTATTTTGGAAGTCTACATGTTGTTGCTTGAAAACAGAAAGTTGCACGCTAGTGCGTGAATTCTTGAGAAAAGTCAGAATATGATAAAATCTTGAAAGTTTTACAAAGTAAAATCTATGATAAATTTTCTAAAGTGTGGGAACTTTTCAGAATTTCTTGAGTTAAATAAGTATGAATATTCGTGCATCCTTTACAGATTGTCCTGTTTTGGCAGATTGTTGCATTGTCTGCATATGTTTGCTTGTTTAATGATTCTATTTGAGGATAGGAGTATTAGATATGTAGAGGCATTTAGTATGCAATGTTAAATAATAATTTTAGTTATTTTCTATAGTAGATAATGATAAGGTTATTGCATTGATTTATACTAACTTATCTCACGAGTTCTTGTTGAGTTTTGTGTGGATGAAGTTTTTAAGATTTAGGGAAACCATGATATAAAAGGAATTAAGTAGACACCAAAGCTCAAGATTATGGATGCCCAAGGCATCGCAAGATAATATTTCAAGAAGTCTCAAGCATCTAAGCTTCGGGATAACCCGGTAGGCATCCCACCTTTCTTCATCAACAATTATCGGTTAGTATCGGTTGAGCTTAAGTTTTTGCTTCTTCACATGACGTGCTATTTTTGGATTGTCACTTTATTTTGTTTTGCTTGTTGTTTTAATAAAATACTTAGATCTGAAAGTTTTTAAATAAGAGGGAATCCTCAAATGGCTACCCATTTACTTAATTACTCGCTTGATCTTCACTTATATCTTTTTGGAGTAGTTTGTCATTTACTCTTGTGCTTCACTTATATCCTATGAGTAAATTGTTGAATGAATTGAATATTATGAATTTGAAATTATATGTTCATATCATGCCTAGTAGTGGCTTCACATTGGGTTTAGAAAGTGAAATCTTTTGAAGCTTGACAAACACAATATTGGTCATACGATCAATTCATGAATGATTAGTATAAGGAAGAGAACTTTCACATACAAATATAGTATCTTGGACATCTTCCATGATTGTGAATACCCATTAATTATTTTCAAACTTGAGGAAATTAGTTGAAGTTGGACAAGCAAGACAACGTAATGAGTTATGGTTGTGTTTATTTGCATAGAAATTATAATTTTTTGACATGGCATAGAAATTATATTGATAAGGATCCTCCAACATGTGGTGTTTGCTTAGAATATTTTGCTAGCCAAAAATTTCTACTACGTAGAGATACTACTTGTGCATCCAAAAACCCTTAAACCCAGTTTCTTGCCATGACTGTCCACCATACTGTTGGGGTACGCAGTATTTCAAAAAAATTCCTACGATCACGCAAGATCTATCTAGTAGATGCATAGCAACGAGATGAGAGAGTGTGTCCACGTACCCTCGTAGACCGAAAGAGGAAGCGTTTAGTAACGCAGTTGATGTAGTCGAACGTCTTCACGATCTAACAGATCCAAGTACCGAACGTACGGCACCTCCGTGTTCAAAGACACGCTCGGCATGATGACGCCCCTCGAGCTCTTGATCCAGCTTGAGGACGAGGGAGAGTTCCACAAGACGCGATGGCGTGGCGACTGTGATGATGAAGTTACCAGCGCAGGGCTTTGCCTAAGCACTACGACGATATGACCGAGGTGTTAAATTGTGGAGGGGGGCACCGCACATGGCTAAGAGATTGTTTGTTGTGCTTTGGGGTGCCCCTGGCCACGTATATAAAAGAGGGAGGGAGAGAGCCGGCGGGCAGGAGGGCGCGCCAAGGGGGGAGTCCTACTTGGACTGCTAGTCCAAGTAGGATTCGCCCCCCCCCCCCTTTCCTTTCCTTCCATCGGAGGGAAAGGAAGGAGGGGAGAAGGAGAAGGAAGGAGGGGGCTGCGCCCCCACCCCTTGTCCAATTCGGTTTGGGCAGGGGGGAGGCGCGCGCCACCTGGTGGCCCTTCTTCCCTCTCTCCACTAAAGCCCACTAAGGCCCATTAACTTCACCAGGAGTTTCGGTAACCCCTCGGTACTCCAAAAAAATACCCGGATCACTCGGAACCATTCCAATGTCCGAATATAACCTTCCAATGTATGAATCTTTACCTCTTGACTATTTCGAGACTCCATGTCATGTCCGTCATCTCATCCGGGACTCCGAACAAACTTCGGTCATCAAATCATATAACTCATAATACAAATCGTCATCGAACGTTAAGCATGAGGACCCTACGGGTCCGAGAACTATGTAGACATGACCGAGGCAAATCTCCGGTCAATAACCAATAGCGGAACCTGGATGCTCATATTGGCTCCTACATATTCTATGAAGATCTTTATCAGTCAAACTGCATAACAACATACGTCATTACCTTTGCCATCGGTATATTACTTGCCCGAGATTCGATCGTCGGTATCATCATACCTAGTTCAATCTTGTTACCGGCAAGTCTCTTTACTCGTTCTGTAATGCATCATCCCGTAACTAACTCATTAGTCACATTGCTTGCAAGGTTCATAGTGATGTGCATTACCGAGAGGGCCCAGAGATACCTCTCCGATACACGGAGTGACAAATCCTAATATCGATCTATGCCAACTCAACAAACACCATCGGAGACACCTATAGAGCATCTTTATAATCACCTAGTTAAGTTGTGACGTTTGATAGCACACAAGGTGTTCGTCCGGTATTCGGGAGTTGCATAATCTCATAGTTAGAGGAACATGTATAAGTCATGAAGAAAGTAATAGCAATAAAACTAAACGATCATAATGCTAAGCTAACGGATGGGTCTTGTCCATCACATCATTCTCTAACGATGTGACCCCGTTCATCAAATGACAACACATGTCTATAGTCAGGAAACTTAACCATCTTTGATTAACGAGCTAGTCAAGTAGAGGCATACTAGGGACACTCTGTTTGTCTATGTATTCACACATGTACTAAGTTTCCGGTCAATACAATTCTAGCATGAATAATAAACATTTATCATGATATAAGGAAATATAAATAACAACTTTATTATTGCCTCTAGGGCATATTTCCTTCAGCCTCCCACTTGCACTAGAGTCAGTAATCTAGATTACATAGTAATGATTCTAACAACCATGGAGTCTTGGTGTTGATCATGTTTTGCTCGTGGAAGAGGCTTAGTCAACGGGTATGCAACATTCAGATCTGTATGTATTTTGCAAATCTCTATGTCTCCCTCCTTGACTTGATCGCGGATGGAATTGAAGCGTCTCCTGATGTGTTTGGTTCTCTTGTGAAATCTGGATTCCTTCGCCAAGGCTATTGCTCCAGTATTGTCACAAAAGATTCATTGGACCCAATGCACTAGGTACTACACCTAGATCGGATATTAACTCCTTCAACCAGACTCCTTCATTTGCTGCTTCTGAAGCAGCTATGTACTCCGCTTCACACGTAGATCCCGCCACGACGCTCTGTTTGGAACTGCACCAACTGACAGCTCCACCATTCAATATAAATACGTATCCGGTTTATGACTTAGAGTTATCCGGATCAGTGTCAAAGCTTGCATCGACGTAACCTTTTACGACGAGCTCTTTGTCACCTCCATAAACGACAAACATATCCTTAGTCCTTTTCAGGTATTTTAGGATGTTCTTGACCATTGTCCACTCTTGGATTACTTTGGTACCTCCCTGCTAAACTAATAGCAAGGCCCACATCAGGTCTGGTACATAGCATTGCATACATGATAGAACCTATGGCTGAGGCATAGGAAATGACTTTCATTTTCTCTCTATCTTCTGCAATGGTCGTGCATTGAGTCTGACTCAACTTCACACCTTGTAACACAGGCAAGAACCCTTTCTTTGACTGGTCCATTTTGAACTTCTTCAAAACTTTATCAAGGTATGTGCTATGTGAAAGTCCAATTAAGCGTCTTGATATATCTCTATAGATCTTGATGCCTAATGTATAAGCAGCTTCACCGAGGTCTTTCATTGAAAAAAATCTTATTCAAGTATCCTTTTATGCTAACCAGAAATTATGTATTATTTCCAATCAACAATATGCCATCCACATATAATATTAGAAATGCCACAGAGCTCCCACTCACGTTCTTGTAAATACAGGCTTCTCCAAAAGTCTGTATAAAACCATATGCTTTGATCACACTATCAAAGCGTATATTCCAACTCCGAGATGCTTGCACCAGTCCATAAATGGATCGCTGGAGCTTTCACACTATGTTAGCACCTTTAGGATCGACAAAACCTTCTGGTTGGATCATATACAACTCTTCTTTAAGATATCCATTAAGAAATGCAGTTTTGACATCCATTTGCCAAATTTCATAATCATAAAATGCGGCAATTGCTAACATGATTCGGACAGACTTAAGCATCGCTACGGGTGAGAAGGTCTCATCGTAGTCAACTCCTTGAACTTGTCAAAAACCTTTCGCAACAAGTCGAGCTTTGTAGATGATAACATTACCGTCAAGATCGTCTTCTTCTTGAAGATCCATTTATTCTCTATGGCTTGCCGATCATCAGGCAAGTCAACCAAAGTCCATACTTTGTTCTCATACATGGATCCCATCACAGATTTCATGGCCTCAAGCCATTTCGCGGAATCCGGCTCATCATCGCTTCCTCATAGTTCGTAGGTTCGTCATGGTCAAGTAACATGACCTCCAGAATAGGATTACCATACCACTCTGGCGCGGATCTTACTCTGGTTGACCTACGAGGTTCCGTAGTAACTTGATCTGAAGTTTCATGATCATCATCATTAGCTTCCTCACTAATTGGTGTAGGAATCACTGGAACTGATTTCTGTGATAAACTACTTTCCAATTCGGGAGAAGGTACAATTACCTCATCAAGTTCTACTTTCCTCCGACTCACTTCTTTCAAGAGAAACTCCTTCTCTAGAAAGGATCCATTCTTATCAACGAATATCTTGCCTTCGGATTTGTGATAGAAGGTGTACCCAACAGTCTCCTTTGGGTATCCTATGAAGACACATATCTCCTATTTGGGTTCTAGCTTATCAGGTTGAAGCTTTTTCACATAAGCATCGCAGCCCCAAACTTTAAGAAACGACAACTTAGGTTTCTTACCAAACCACAGTTCATATGGTGTCGTCTCAACGGATTTTGATGGTGCCCTATTTAACGTGAATGCAGCCATCTCTAAAGCATAACCCCAAAACCATAGCGGTAAATCGGTAAGAGACATCATAGATCGCACCATATCTAATAAAGTACCATTACGACGTTCGGACACACCATTACGATGTGGTGTTCCAGGTGGAGTGAGTTGCGAAACTATTCCACATTGTTTCATATGAAGACCAAACTCATAACTCAAATATTCACCTCCACGATCAGATCGTAGAAACTTTATTTTCTTGTTAGGATGATTTTCTACTTCACTCTGAAATTCTTTGAACTTTGTAAATGTTTCAGACTTATGTTTCATTAAGTAGATATACCCATATCTGCTCAAATAATCTGTGAAGGTCAGAAAATAACGATACCCGCCGCGAGCCTCAACACTCATTGGACCGCATACATCAGTATGTATTATTCCAGTAAGTCAGTTGCTCGCCCCATTGTTCCGGAGAACGGAATCTTAGTCATCTTGCCCATGAGGCATGGTTCACAAGCATCATGTGACTCATAATCAAGTGATTCCAAAAGCCCATAAGCATGGAGTTTCTTCATGCGCTTTCCACCAATATGACCTAAACGGCAGTGCCACAAATAAGTTGCACTATCATTATTAACCTTGCATCTTTTGGCTTCTATATTATGAATAGTGTATCACTACAATCGAGATTCAACAAAAATAGACCACTCATCAAGGGTGCATGACCATAAATGATATTATTCATATAAATAGAGCAACCATTATTCTCTGATTTAAATGAATAACCGTCTCGCATCAAACAAGATCGAGATATAATGTTCATGCTTAACGCTGGCACCAAATAACAATTATTTAGGTCTAAAAATAATCCCAAAGGTAGATGTAGAGGTAGCGTGCCGACGGTGATCACATCGACTTTGGAACCATTTACCACGCGCATCGTCACCTCGTCCTTAGCCAATCTTCGTTTAATCCATAGCCCCTGTTTTGAGTTGCAAATATGAGCAACATAACTAGTATCAAATACCCAGGTGCTACTACGAGCATTAGTAAGGTACACATCAATAACATGTATATCAAATATACCTTTCACTTTGCCATCCTTCTTATCCGCCAAATACTTGGGGCAGTTCCGCTTCCATTGACCAGTACCTTTGCAGTAGAAGCACTCAATATCAGGCTTAGGTCCAGACTTGGGCTTCTTCACTTGAGCAGCAACTTGCTTGCCGTTCTTCTTGAAGTTCCCCTTCTTCCCTTTGCCCTTTTTTCTTGAAACTAGTGGTCTTGTTATCCATCAACGCTTGATGATCCTTCTTGATTTCTACCTCCGCAGCCTTTAGCATCGCGAAGAGCTCGGGAATTGTCTTATCCATCCCTTGCATATTATAGTTCATCACGAAGCCTTTATAGCTTGGTCGCAGTGATTGAAGAACTATGTCAATGACACTATCATCAGGAAGATTAACTCCCAGCTGAGTCAAGTCGTTATGATACCCAGACATTTTGAGTATATGTTCACTGACAGAACTATTCTCCTCCATTTTGCAGTTATAGAACTTGTTGGAGACTTCATATCTCTCAACTCGGGCATTTGCTTGAAATATTAACTTCAACTCTTGGAACATCTCATATGCTCCATGACGTTCAAAACATCTTTTAAGTCCCGATTCTAAGCCGTAAAGCATGGCACACAGAACTATCGAGTAGTCATCAACACGCGACTGCCAGGCATTGATGTCTACTACGCAACTTTATTCTTGTAGACACGTGTTGGGCCTCCAAGCGCAGAGTTTTGTAGGAGAGTAGCAACTTTCCCTCAAGTGGATGACCTAAGGTTTATCAATCCATGAGAGGTGTAGGATGAAGATGGTCTCTCTTAAACGACCCTACAACCAAATACAAGAAACCTCTTGTGTCCCCAACACACCCAATACAATGGCAAATTGTATAGGTGCACTAGTTCGGCGAAGAGATGGTGATAAAAGTGTAATATGGATGGTAGAAATATATTTTTATAATCTTAATAAATAATACAACAAGGGAGAAAATAGTAAACGGGCACAAAAACGGTATTGCAATGCTTGAAAACAAGGCCTAGGGTCCGTACTTTCGCTAGTGCAATTTCTCAACAATGCTAACATAGTTGGATCATATGATTATCCCTCAAAGTGCAATAAAGAATCACTCCCAAGTTCCTATTAGCGGAGAACAAAAGATATAAATTGTTTGTAGGGTACAAAACCACCTCAAAGCTATTCTTTCCGTTTGATCTATCCTAGAGTTCGTACTAAAATAACGCAAGCTATTCTTTCCGATCGATCTAATCAAGAGTTCATACTAAAATAACACCAAAGAAACTTCATATTCATAATACTCAATCCACACAAAGAACTACAAAGATATCCCAAAGTTTCTATCGGAGAAAAGATAATAAAAACGTGCATCAACCCCTATGCATAGATTACCCCAACGTCATCTCGGGAATCCGCAAGTTGAGTGCCATAACATACATCAAGTGAATCAATATGATACCCCAATTGTCACCTCAAGTATTCATACTGCAAGACATACATCATGTGTTCTCATCTCTGAATATTCAATCTGTCAAGACAAAACTTCAAAGGGTAAAGACTCAATTCATCACATCAAGAGTATAGAGGGGAGAAACATCATATGATCCGACTATATTAACAAAGCCCATGATATAGATCACGAGAGAGAGAGAGAGATTAAACACATAGCTACTGGTACAAACCCTCAGCCCCGAGGGTGGACTACTCCCTCCTCATCGTGGTGGCCGCTGGGATGATGAAGATGGCCACCGGAGATGATTCCCCCCTCCGGCAGGGTGCCGGAACGGGTCTAGATTGGTTTTCGGTGGCTACAGAGCCTTGCGGTGGCGGAACTTCTGATCTAGGTTAACCCCGATGGGTTTCGGAATATTTGGGAATTTATAGTGCAAAGAGGGGGTGCGGGAGGCCACCGAGGTGGGCACAACCCACCTGGGCGCGCCAGGTGGGTCTGGCGCGCCAAGGTGGGTTGTGCCCCCCTTGGGGCACTCCCTAGGTGCTGCTCTGGCCCAATGAATGTCTCCTGGTCCATAAAAAATCATCGTGGAGTTTCGTTGCATTTGGACTCCATTTGGTATTGATTTCCTGCGATGTAAAAAACAAGTAAAAAACAACAACCGGCATTGGGCACTGGGTCAATATGTTTGTCCCAAAAAAATGATATAAAGTTGCTATAAAATGATGGTAAACCATCCAAGAATGCTAAAATAATAGCATGAATACTTCATAAACTATAGAGATATTGGAGATGTATCAGCATCCCCAACCTTAATTCCTACTCGTCCTCGAGTAGGTAAATGATAAAAGAAATAATTTATGAAGTGTGAATGCTATCAAAGTGCATAAGTTTGATCAATGAAAATTTCAATCACTTTTCCTAGCATCATAACAACAATTATTTCTTATAAAACTTCTCATGTTACAGTAGCAACCAATTAACATGTTAAGGTTCAAACAATGAACTCTCTTGAAACTCAACAACTTATGTTCTTAGTCACCAAGCAATTGCAATTAAACTTATACAACAGAGTTTAAGTAAGAGCCCCACATACTCAACTATCATATAGTCTTCTATGATTGCTAACACTCACCGCATACATATGAGCAAAACGTTTCAACCGGACACGTACAAAGATAGGGGCTTATTGTTTTGCCTCCCAACGTATTCACCTCAAGGGTGATGTCAACAATAATAACTCATGCTACCCATATTCAACTAGACATATGTGCCTAGATCTTTCCTCACCACATGATGCTTGCCAAAAGAGAAAAATAAAAAGGAATAGAGAGGAAAACTTTGACTCTTTGCATAAAAGTAAATACTAAAAAGTAAAAGATAGGCCCTTCGCAGAGGGAAGCAGAGGTTGCCATGCGCTTATTTGTTTGTATGCTCAACCCCTTAGTGCAAAAGAATGTCACGTTATATTGCCCCTTATGATAGCAACCTTTATTATGCAGTACGTCGCTTTTATTGCTTTGCCATCATAAGTTCGTACAACGCTCAATTTTCTCTTACACTAAATGATCTAACACTTTTAGAAGCAATTTTTATTGCCTTATTGCACCATGACAACTTACTTGAAGGATCTTGCTCAATCCTTAGGTAGGTATGGTGGACTCTTGAAAATAAGATTTGGGTTTAAGGATTTTTGGATGCACAAGTAGTATCTCTACTTGGTGCGGAATTTTTTGCTAGCAAATATGGGGGGCAAGCACCATATGTTGAAGGATCTATGAAAATATGAATTCTATGTGAATATGAGCAAACATAAATCATTATGTTGTATTTCTTGTCCAACGTCAACAATTTTGGCATATAATATTTTGATGGGGGCTCACAATCACAAAATATTTCCATGATAGTTTATTTGCATGTGAAAGTTCTCTTCCTTGTACTAATAATTCGTGAATTGCTTGTATGGCTAAAATTGTGATTGTCAAGCCTCAAAATATTTCACTTTCTAAACCCAATGTGAAGCTACCTCTAGGCATGATATGATTTCAACTTCATGACATTCAATTTATTCAACAATTTACTCATAGGATATAAGTGAAGCACAAGAGCAATTCCAAAGGAAAGAGCTTCGTTGACGGGATATGAATGATGCTTACTTAGCCTCCTTGGCAACCATTTGAGGACTCTATTCTATTTAAAAAAATTCAGATCTAAGTACTTTATTAAAACAGCAAGCAAAACAAAATAATAATGACAATCCAAGGACAGCACGCGTCATGTGAAGAAGCAAAAACTTAGGCTCAACTGATACTAACCGATAATTGTTGAAGAAGAAAGGTGGGATGCCTACCGGGGTATCCCCAAGCTTAGATGCTTGAGACTTCTTAAAATATTATCTTGGGATGCCTTGGGCATCCCCAAGCTTGAGCTTTTGTGTCTCCTTAATTCCTCTTACATCACGATTTTCCTAAATCTCAAAAGCTTCATCCACACAAAACTCAAAAAGAACTCGTGAGATAAGTTAGTATAGACCAATGCAAAAGCTTTATCATTCTCTACTGTAGCAAATCATTAAAATTATTATTCAACATTGCATTCTAAATTCCTCTGCATATTTAATACTCCTATCCTCAAATGGATTCATTAAACGAGCAAGCATATGCAAACATAGCAGCAATCTGCCAAAACAGTACAGTATGTAAAGAATGCAAGAGTATCAATACTTACCTAACTCCAAACGTTATGAAATTATACCACCATGTAGAAAATTTATCAGAGCTTATTATGCTAAAAGTTTCAACATTTTATCACATTCTGACTTTCCTCGGGAATTTTTGCAACATCGATAAACTTTCTGTTTTCAAACAGCAACATGTATACTTGTAAGATAAGCATCGCAAAGGCTATCAATGCCACTTTTGTTGAAATAAAAGATGCAAAACATTATTCTAAATAATAGTAGGCAAATCCTAACAAAATAAATTGACGCTCCAAGCAAAACTCATATCATGTGACGAATGAAAACATATAGCTCCAAGTAAGGTTGCCGATAATGTTGGAGACGAAAGAGGGGATGCCTTCCGGGGCATCCGCAAACTTAGTTGCTTGGATATTCCTTGAATATTATCTTGGGGTGCCTTGGGAATCCCCAAGATTAGGGTCTTGTCACTCCTTATTCTCCTCATATCGATATCTCACCCAAAACTTGAAAACTTCAATCACACAAAACTTAACAGAACTTCGTGAGATAGGTTAGTATGATAAAGAGCAAACCATTTCACTTTGGTACTATCAAAGACAAGATTCATAATTATTCTCACACAATTCCTACTGTAGCATATCATTTCCACAATTTATATTGAGCAATATAAGCTATAGAAACTAGAAAGCAAGCAAACTATGCATTGAAAACAGAATATGTCAAAAACAGAACAGTCTGTAATGGTCTGTACTCAAACCATACTTCTGCTACTCCAAAAATTATGAAATAATTACTACCACGTGAGAAATTTGTATTTTAAACTTAAAAAGAATCAACCCAAAAGCACTCTTTTATTAAAAATGAGAACTATTTTCGTGAGCTAAAAAGTTTACATTTTTCGGAGGTCAAATCAACTATCACCCAACATGATCCCAAAGGCTTTACTTGGCACTTTATTGAAACAAAAGCAATAATTTATGATTACTACAGTAGCTTAATCATGTTAACACATAAAAACAGTAGGTAAAAGTGTTGGGTTGTCTCCCAACAAGCGCTTTTCTTTAATACCTTTTAAGCTAGGCATGATGATTTCAGCGATGCTCGCATAAAAGATAAGAATTGAAACATCAAGAGAGCATCATGAGTCATAAGTTCCTCTCTCATAATTATTTTCAGTAGCATAATGAATAGATTCATCAATATAACCATTACATAAAGCATTATTTTCATGATCCACAAGCATAGAAAATTTATTACTCTCCACATAAGCAATTTTATTCTCATTCATAATAGTGGGAGTATCATACGAAACTCGAATACTAATTGTTCCCACATTAAAAGAGCAATGTTCAGTAAAAGGATATTCAAAATTATGAATAATTATCACTACTTTTTATAACATAAGTATCATCACAATAATCATCATAAGTAGCAACTTTGTTCTCATGATAGATAGGAGACATGCAACCATCATAGAAAGTTTGATCATTCAAAGTAGGGGGACTAAAAAGATCATCTTCATTAAACATAGCATCCCCAAGCTTGGGACAAACATTAACTGCAGCAAATAAATTCTCAAACATGTCATTCTCATCAAACATAGCATCCCCAAGCTTGTGGCTTGGCATATCATAAGCATAATCACTCTCATCATTAATAGTATGAATAGCACCAACTGTTTTAACAATTGTTATCATCATAATTTCCCAAGTTGGTGCCAAAAAGATTTCCAAGATCATAAGGGTCATTATCTTCCCAATCGTAATCATCACAACAAGCAATAGGCATAACAAAATCATCATCAAGTGCATCATCTTCCAAAATTATTTTTGATTCATTTTCATGAGGCACAACAATAATAGGAGCAACATTATTTGGGAGAGATACCTTTTTACCTCTATTCTTTCTTCTTTTCTTCTTCTTCACCACATCATGTGTGGGTTTAATTAATCTTTTCAAGCTTCTTATTGCTGAGATTGGTTGGATAGGAAGCTCCTCCTCGTTACCTCATTTCATCATAATAAACACTAGGAGGGTTTTGGGAAATATTTTCCCTTTCATTAGTACTCTATTCATATTCTATTTCTTTTCATGAATTTAGATAGTTGGCAATATAAGGATTCTCAATGCAATTTACCGCACAAAACCTATAAATTTCTTCTAGATCAAAATCTAGAAACCTCTTGGGGTTTGGAAAACCCTTATTTATACGTTTCATTTCTTCCTACCCCAAGACAAGACTAAGCTCTTTATGATGCTCAAGGGTAATTAAGTTATCACAACTTTTGGACACGATTTGATCATGAAATAATTTGCATTGGAGATTTAAATGACCATATTCATTGCAAAGTTCACAAGGATGGCGAAAAAAATTACATCTTTCAGCACAATCATCTAGCCTCTCTTGCAACTTTTTCGTTTCTAAATATTTATGCTTCTTACAAAGTCTATCTTCCATTTCTGGTGTGCAAAGGCACTCCCAGTTCACTCCGCAAAAAGTGACATGCTTATAAGAAACATTTTTGTCATGACTAGTGCAATCATCATTAGCATTTTGGATATTCAAAGAATTCATATACTAACAACATTGCGATCATGCTCATCATTCAAATATTTCGTGCCAAGCATTTTATTGACTTCTTCTTCAAACAATTGAGCACAATTTTCCGAACCATCATTTTCAAGAAAGATATTATAAAGATTATCAATAATATGATGCAACCTCAGTTCCATTTTTTTGTAGTTTTCTTTTATAAACCAAACTAGTGATCAAACAAGAAACTAAAAGATTCAATTGCAAGATATAAAGATATACCTTCAAGCACTCACCTCCCTGGCAACGGCGCCAGAAAAGAGCTTGATATCTACTACGCAACTTTATTCTTGTAGACACGTGTTGGGCCTCCAAGCGCAGAGTTCTGTAGGACAGTACCAATTTTCCCTCAAGTGGATGACCTAAGGTTTATCAATACATGAGAGGTGTAGGATGAATATGGTCTCTCTCAAACGACCCTGCAACCAAATATAAGAAACCTCTTGTGTCCCCAACACACCCAATACAATGGCAAATTGTATAGGTGCACTAGTTCGGCGAAGAGATGGTGATAAAAGTGTAATATGGATGGTAGAAATATATTTTTATAATCTTAATAAATAAAAACAGCAAGGTAGAAAATAGTAAACGGGCACAAAAACGGTATTGCAATGCTTGAAAACAAGGCCTAGGGTCCGTACTTTCGCTAGTGCAATTTCTCAACAATGCTAACATAGTTGGATCATATGATTATCCCTAAAAGTGCAATAAAGAATCACTCCCGAGTTCCTATTAGCGGAGAACAAAAGATATAAATTGTTTGTAGGGTACGAAACCACCTCAAAGTTGTTCCTTCCGTTCGATCTATCCTAGAGTTCGTACTAAAATAACGCAAGCTATTCTTTCTGATCGATCTAATCAAGAGTTTGTACTAAAATAACACCAAAGCAAATTCATATTCATAATACTCAATCCACAAAGAACTACGAAGAGACCCCAAAGTTTCTATCAGAGAAAAGATAATAAAAACGTGCATCAACCCCTATGCATAGATTACCCCAACGTCACCTCGGGAATCCGCAAGTTGAGTGCCGTAACATACATCAAGTGAATCAATATGATACCCCAATTGTCACCTCAAGTATTCATACCGCAAGACATACATCATGTGTTCTCATATCTGAATATTCAATCCGACAAAACAAAACTTCAAAGGGTAAATACTCAATTCATCACATCAAGAGTATAGAGGGGAGAAACATCATATGATCTGACTATATTAACAAAGCCCATGATATAGATCATGAGAGAGAGGGAGAGAGAGAGATTAAACACATAGCTACTAGTACAAACCCTCAGCCCCGAGGGTGGACTACTCCCTCCTCATCTTGGTGACCACCGGGATGATGAAGATGGCCACCGGAGATGATTCCCCCCTCCGGCAGGGTGCCGGAACGGGTCTAGATTTGTTTTTGGTGGCTACAGAGCATTGCGGCGGCGGAACTTCTGATCTAAGTTAACCCCGATGGGTTTCAGAATATTTGGGAATTTATAGTGCAAAGAGGGGGTGCGGGAGGCCACCGAGGTGGGCGCAACACATCTGGGCGTGCCAAGTGGGCATGGCGTGCCCTGGTGGGTTGTGCCCCCTCAGGGCACCCCCTAGGTGCAGCTCCAGCCCAGAGAATGTCTCCTGGTCCATAAAAAATCATCGTGGAGTTTCATTGCGTTTGGACTCCGTTTGGTATTGATTTCCTGCGATGTAAAAAACAAGCAAAAAACAGCAACTGGCACTAGGCACTGGATCAATAGGTTAGTCCCAAAAAATGATATAAAGTTTCTATCAAATGATTGTAAAATATCCAACAATGATAAAATAACATCATGAATACTTCATAAATTATAGATACGTTGGAGACGTATCAGGCATTCACGATGTCTACAGTTGATGGGGGGGTGTGGGGTGGCACACCTAGCGGTGCTTCCAGGACGTAATTCTTCTGTGTAGCAATGAGGATAATCCTCAAGTTACGGACCCAGTCCGTGTAATTGCTACCATCATCTTTCAACTTAGCTTTCTCTAGGAACGCATTAAAATTCAAGGGAACGGTAGCACGGGTCATTGATCTACAAGAACATAGATATGCAAAAACTATCAGGTACTAAGTTCATGATAAATTAAATTTCAATTAATCATATTACTTAAGAACTCCCACTTAGATAGACATCTCTCTAGTCATCAAAATGATCACGTGATCCAAATCAACTAAACCATGTCCGATCATCACGTGAGATGGAGAAGTTTTCAATGGTGAACATCACTATGTTCATCATATCTACTATATGATTCATGTTCGACCTTTTGGTCTAAGTGTTCCGAGGCCATATCTGTATATGCTAGGCTCGTCAAGTTTAACCCGAGTATTCTACACGTGCAAAACTGGCTTGCATCCATTGTATGTGAACGTAGAGCTTATCACACCCGATCATCACGTGGTGTCTCGGCACGACGAACTGTAGCAGCGGTGCATACTCAGGGAGAACACTTATACCTTGAAATTTAGTGAGGGGTCATTGACACCTCTCCGTCATATCTATAATTTTTTATTGTTCCATGCCAATATTATACAACTTTCATATACTTTTGGCAACTTTTTATATTATTTTTGGGACCAATATATTGATCCAGTACCCAGTGCCAGTTCCTGTTTGTTGCATATTTTTGTTTCGCACAAACCCCATATCCGACGGAGTCCAAACGGGATAAAAACGGAAGGAGAATATTTTTGGAATATTTGTGAAATATGGGAAAAAGAATTAACGCGAGAAGGTGCCTGAGGGGGCCACGAGGCAGGGGGCGCGCCCCTGACCCTCATGGGCCCCCCATAAGGCGGTTGCTGCTCTTCTTTGGCCGCAAGAAAGGTAATTTTCGGAGAAAAATCTGGGCGAAGGTTTCAATCCAACCGGAGTTACGAATCTCCGGATATATAAGAAACAGTGAAAGGGCAGAATCCGAGAACGCAGAAACAGAGAGAGACAGATCCAATCTCGGAGGGGCTCTCGCTCCTCCCACGCCATGGAGACCATAGACTAGAGGGGAAACCCTCCTCCCATCTAGGGAGAAGGTCAGGGAAATAGAAGAAGGAAGGGGGGCTCTCTCCCCCTCACTTTCGGTGGAGCCGGAGTGCCACCGGAGGCCATCATCATCACCGCAATCTACACCAACACCTCCGCCAACTTCACCAACATCTCCATCACCTACCCCCACCTATCTACAGCGGTCCTCTCTCCCGCAACCCGATGTACCCTCTACTTGAGCATGGTACTTTATGCTTCATATTATTATCCAATGATGTGTTGCCATCCTACGATGTCTGAGTAGATTTTCATTGTCCTATCGGTAATAGGTGAATTGCCATGATTGGTTTAATTTGCTTGTAGTTATGTTGTTGTCCTTTGGTGCCCATCATATGAGCACGCACGTGGATCACACCATAGAGTTAGTTGTATGTTGATAGGACTATGTATCGGAGGGCAAGAGTGACAGAAGCTTCAATCTAGCATAGAAACTGATACGGGATTGAAGGGGGACCAATATATCTTAATGCTATGGTTGGGTTTTACCTTAATGAATGTTAGTAGTTGCGGACGCTTGCTAATAGTTCCAATCATAAGTGCATAGAATTCCAAGTCAGGGATGACATGCTAGCAGTGGCCTCTCCCACATAAAACTTGCTATCGGTCTAGTAAAGTAGTCAATTGCTTAGGGACAATTTACGCAACTCCTACCACCACTTTTCCACACTCGCTATACTAACTTTATTGCTTCTTTATCTAAACAGCCCCTACTTTTTATTTACGCTCTTTATTATCATGCAAACCTATCAAAAAACACCTACAAAGTCCTTCTAGTTTCATACTTGTTTTAGGTAAAGCGAACGTTAAGCGTGCGTAGAGTTGTATCGGTGGTCGATAGAACTTGAGGGAATATTTGTTCTACCTTTAGCTCCTCGTTGGGTTTGAAACTCTTACTTATCGAAAGAGGCTACAACTGATCCCATATACTTGTGGGTTATCAAGACCTTTTTCTGGCGTCGTTGCCGGGGAGTCATAGCATAGGCTGAATATTCTCGTGTGTGCTTGTTTGCTTTATCATTAAGTAATTTTTATTTTCTATTGTTAGTTGTTTTCTATCTTCAGTTATGGGTAGGAAACGCAAAATACCAAAAAAAATAGTTGTATCTACTGAAACAATGGTTGAAGAACCACTCAAAATCTATCACACTCCTGATGCTTTTTATTTGGATCATCTTCGATCCCTTTGTGCTCGTGCTGAAAACCCAACTAGCTTAGTTGAGGGAAAATCTTTAGATGAGCATGCTTGTTATGTGCGACACCGCTTATCTCAAAAAGGGAAACTTTTACTGGATCAAATTCATCGTTTGCAATGCTATGCTTGGAATTTATGTGAAATATATGATGTTACTTGTTGTTCTGAAAACCCTAAGAAACACCTTCCCTAACAATGTGAGTTTAGTGACAATGGAATCGTATCTTCGTATGCTAAGGGTGTTTATAATTACTATGATGTTCAACAAATTGAAGAATTTGTTGCTTTTAAGGGTGCTTATGAAATTGCTTCTTTGATTGAAAAGTATGATGCTACTCTTTACAAATCTGAAAAATTTGCCATACTTGAATATTGTTATGACAATTATGCTTCTAATGCCTATGTTAAACCATATATTGAGGACTCCTCCTCTGTCCAAGAAGAGACTAATATTTTACAGGAGTCTATGGAAGAAGAAATTACCCGTGCCCACCTCCTAATGAGAGTAACTATTCAACTGTGAGCTCATTAGATGAAAAAGATGATGAGGAGAGAGAAGAACAAAAGGAGGAAGATCAGATTGATCACCCGTGCCCACCTTCTAATGAGAGTAACTATTCAACTCATACATTATTTAATTCCCCTTCGTGTTTACCGAAGGATGAATGCTATGATGATTGTTATGATCCCGTTGATTCTTTTGAAATACCCCTTTTGATGAACTTGATGCTTGCTATGCTTGTGGCCAAGATGCCAATATGAATTATGCTTATAGAGATGAACTTGCTATAGTTCCTTATGTTAAACATGATATTGTTGGTATTGCACCCACGCATGATAGTCCTATTATCTTTTTGAATTCTCCCGACTACACTATATCGGAGAAGTTTGCACTTATTAAGGATTATATTGATGGGTTGCCTTTTACCGTTGCACATGATGATTTTAATGAATATAATATGCATGTGCTTGCTGCTCCTACTTGCAATTATTATGATAGAGGAACTACATCTCCACCTCTCTATGTTTCCCACATGATAAAATTGCAAAAAACTATTTATACTATGCATTGGCCTTTACTATGTGTGCATGAATTGTTCTTTTATGACATGCCGATGCATAGAAAGAGAGTTAGACTTCATTGTTGCATGATATATGTTACTTTGTGCTCACTACTAAATCACAAATCATTGTTAATTAAAATTGGCTTTGATATATCTTGGGATCCGGGTGGATCCATTACTTGAGCACTATATGCCTAGCTTAATGGCTCTAAAGAAAGCGCTACCAGGGAGACAACCCGGAAGTTTTAGGGAGTCATTTATTTATGTTGTGTGCTTTTATAAAGGTTAAAAATAAAAACAATGTGCCAAGGTTTGCCTTTTGGATGTTTAGATTGCTTGTTGGTTTGTGCGGTGCATGACAGAAACTTTGGTTGTAGTGCGCGATTTTAATTTTTTTACTGGAACATCAAACGGTTCTCATTCTTTTTGCACTGTCTTTATATACAAAATTTTAATTTTTCCTAATTTTGGCAGAATTATTGGAGTACCAGAGGTATGGTGAATGTTCAGATTATTACAGACTGTTCTGTTTTAGACAGATTCTGTTTTTGATGCATAGTTTGCTTGTTTTGATGAAACTATCAATTTATATCAGTGGATTAAGCCATGGAAAAGTTATATTACATTAGATACAATTCAAAAAAATATGAATTGGTTTGCAACAGTACTTAGAGTAGTGATTTGCTTTATTATACTAACGGATTTTACCGAGCTTTCTGTTGAGTTTTGTGTGGATGAAGTGTTCGAAGATCGAGGATGTCTCGATATGAGGATAAGGAGGAGAGGCAAGATCTAAAGCTTGGGGATGCCCAAGGAACCCCAATTAAATATTCAAGGAGACTCAAGCGTCTAAGCTTTGGGATGCCCCGGAAGGCATCCCATCTTTCTTCAACAAATACCGGTATGTTTTCGGATTCGTTTCATTCATGCGATATGTGCAAATCTTGGAGCGTCTTTTGCAATTAGTTTTCACTTTACGCACCATGCTGGTATCAGACATTCCATGTTTGATTTATAGAATGCTCTTTGCACTTCAGCTTATATCTTTTGAGTATGGCTTTATAGAATGCTTCTTGTGCTTCACTTATATCATTTGAAGTTTGGATTGCTTGTTTCACTTCACATAGAATGTCGAACTGCATTCGAGGTATCTTTTGCAGCCGAGCACCAATGCCGAACTGCTTCCCAGCTCTAACGCCGGAATGTATCCGAGCTCCAACGCCGGACTATGTATCCGAGCCGCAACGCCGGACTATGTATCCGAGCTCCAACGCCGGACTGTATCTGAGGTGTCGTAAATCACCTTGGTTCAAAGAAGTTTGAAGGAGTTTAGCCGAGCTTAATACCGGAAATGCCCTCTATGGAGCCAGCCACTAGCACCCGAGCTTTATGTCGGATCGCTTCGAGGTGGTGCACCACCCGAATGTGGGCCGATTTTTGTCAATATTTTGATTGGTGCAATTTATTCTCTACCGAGATACATAGCCGTATCCTCAAGGTGGGTATCGGTCTAAAACCCGAGATGCACATGAAGGATGACATAAGACCGCTGATCCCGTCAGAGTCCGAGACTCGGGTTGATTTGCAAAATCGGTCCGAGGATCAAGTCCTAACTTCAGCGAGAATACTTCGGGACACAAAAAGCGGCGTGCTCGGTCCTCAAGACTCGGGTTGGGTGCGGCCGACCAACACGAGGATCAAAATCTCCTCGGAGACTGTATTACACTTCAAATTTTCTGCATTGGACAGGCAATGCAGTAGCCCCCGAGACACTGGTCGGGTGGCAACACCAGAGCAGGGGATCGATGTGCCCCTTTAATATTTGTAAATAATAAGCCCGAAGCCCAGTAGCCCCCGAGCCTTAATGCAGGCACGGGAGGCCGAATTGAGGATCGAAATCCATAGTAAAATCACAAATTATGTGTAATGACTCTATGTATCCAAGTACCTTACGTCATTAATGCTCGGATCCGCATTGTACAAAACTTTGTTGACCGACCATTGGCTTCCACCTCCTCGGCCAATAGCCGAGGAGTGTTTGTCCTACTTTATAAAGCCTTTATGAGGGCAAAGATTTACAACAAACAAGGCAATCTGGCCATACGGTTTTATAAACAAAGGTACGCGGAGAGACATGTTATATTGCTGTTTAACAGAAGAAATGTCTTCCAAAGAAAATAGTCCCGCTATCGGTTCCTTTCTTTGGGTTGTCATGCTAAGCATGATCATGAAACCTCAGCTCCAATGTAAGAGCAAAATATCGAGGATTTAGTTTGGGAGGCCAGTTAATAGCCCCGGTAGTGTTCGGCGACAGTCGAGGTCAAGCCGTAAACACTTCGGCCATTGTTATGGATGGCCCGTCGTTTAACACCGTCATTGGATCGCTGACCGATTTACGCTTATTGTGACGATCGGTTTCGGCTTTCTCCATTGAGGATCTTAACCATGTGAGCTGGAAGCACAATCGTGATGGTTCTCCCTTTGCACACCTAGCCGAACAAAGCGGAACGTAGGAGGCAAGCGCAGGAGCCGCAACCCAACTATTGACCAAGACACAATTGAAACCGATGCATATATAGCAATATCCGAGAATGTTTTTGTCGAATCTCTAAAGGTGTCCGGCGTTGCACTGCGAGACTTGTGCTGAAAACACACAAATAGTTTAAAAGTGCCATAAGCTTGGAAAACCAAAAAAACGTCACTAAAAACTTGACGTCCGAACAAGATCAAGTGTTCGGTACCAATCCGAAAATTGGCTTTAGCAAAAGAAGTGCTACATGCTGTGCTTTAACATGATACATCTTATCTCAAGACTTCAAGCGGGTCAGCCTGCGGCTTCAACCTCCTATCCCGAGGGCGGAGTACTTCTCATTAGGCCAGTTTAGCAAACTAAACTCTAGCGGCTTTGAGAGAGAAATTAGGCTCCCCGGCTAGTGACCACACGCTCGTGTCTAAAAAAGGAGTGATAGATAATAATAGTAATAATAAAACTTTGCAACGACTAAGAAGAAGAACACTTATCATAAAACGGCTCATATAAATTTAAGAGCCCCCAAGTGACTTGGGTAAAGAATGATTGCATGTACCAAGTAGTTATATCATATTTTATGTTCAACCGAACTTTAAACGGCGTCTTAACCGACCGTCGGCTTCTCCCTCTTGGTCAAGGACCGAAAAGTGTTATGTACTCCATCATCGAGAATATCGACGGTGTTTCCAATAACCGTGCAATCAGGCCATAAGGCTGTAATGAGACAAAGCGCTCGAGAGAACTTATGCTATATTCTGCGAAGTGTAAGAAGCATCTTCAAAGAAAATAGTACCCCCACCGATACCTTTCTTCGATGCTCATTGTTATTATGAGACTTGTGCAATAGATTTTTTGTACTCATGAGTTCCGTTGTGTGCCGACCATCATTGAAAACTATAAGAGCGCTAGCTTTCGGCTTCACCCAATCTGTCCGGCTCGGATGACCCGATCGTGACAATCGCAGAGGTGCTCCCTTTACTCCCTAGCCGAACAATCGGGAATGTAGGGGTAAACACAGGAGCGAGGCAACCCAGCTTGCAAATCGCTTAAGTCAATATGGTGCATATTGTGGCATAATACACGAACAAGGAACGAAGCCGTACAAGTATAATCATATGCAAGAGGAAAAGCTTCATGAAGAAAGCCCCCAAATGAATTGGGTATTTGAATTTATGCGTCACAAAAAAAGTTTGGACAAGGAAATTTTTTACAAGCAACATTTTTCCAAAAAAGTATAATGCTTGGTCGAACCGAACACAAGTTAGAAATTAAAGCTTTGAGCATGAAAGTGACTTAGCTGGTTAATGTGTTGATCGATGACGCGGTCCGAGCTTGATACGGGACAAGGTTCCATCCCCCAAGCCGGTCCCGAGGTGGCGGAGCGGAGAGCTCGACACACTGAAATGGTAACATAGCACGGTCAATGCGGACCGGCAGGGTGACGCCGAAGTCCCTGGATCATTTTCCTGTGCACAAAAAATGGTGCAAACCGGAGATAATAGTAATAATGATAATTAAAAAAATCGTTGCATAATAAATAATTTATGCAAAGTGAGTAATAAAAGAAGTATGTCCTGGCGCCAAGTCAATGTCGATGCAGGCGTCGGCGTGATGCGGTAAAGGCGTAGTAAAGCCTGAATTCACAGTCGGTCCGAGCTCCGGATGCGGCGTCACGGACTATGTATGGAAACCGACCGAACCACCATGCATTTGTCGTTAATGTGGCCACCATTTGATAGACCTGTGTACATATGATGGACAAACCAGAGTAATAATTCCTTGGGAAAAATGAACCCAAACAAGCAAAAAATACTGGGATTAATTGCACCTGGTTTATTTGTTGTAGCAATCCGAAGGAAGGTGATTCCCAAAATTGGGACTCGATCCGCGCACCCGTTGCCTGACGGGCGATAAAACGACGACATGGCAATACTGGCAAAGGTTGGCTCGCCGAGGCAAAGCCCTCGGTCCAGCTAACGTGATGGAGCTGATTGTCTAGTGATGCCGAAGTGTCCGGAGTAGGTTGATGAAGAGATGGCGAAGCCTCCGGTCCAGCCGAGATGTCAAAGTAGGTCGGCGTGATGGACACCAGCTTGAAGAAGCAATAGTGCGGCCCTGCCGATGCAGGTCGTGACGTGGTCGATGCCGGCTTGGTGAAGCGACCGTGCGGCGATGCCGGTATGCCCGCTCCGTGTAATCCGTGAGGCGGCGATGATTTATCCTTCGCGATGCCTGACTCTTGTTCGGCTTGCCGAGATGATGATCCAAAGAAGTTGAGCTCGGCTCAACAAAGTGACGACGTGTCTAGCGCAGGTCGCTAGCCGTGGAGCAATATTGCCGGACTGGTTTGACACCAGCATGATATTGAAGATCATGTTCAAAAGATTTTAAATTTAGTGGGATGTGTTCGGGAACAAAACACAATACCCCATACAAAACTTCCTTCAAAAAGGATGTCCGAAATCCCGTTCGTAAAAAGGACGAACTCGGGTCGGATTTGTTTTCGCGCAGAAAACAGATCCGAAAAGCGATGCACTAATCGGAAAGTTCCCGGAGTTTGGACGGTCAGATCGAGCTGAAATTTAGAGGGGTGGTAGATATAGGAATTCCGCAGTCGATCAACGGTTGGATCTTCCAAAGGAGGTCCGAGCTAGAAGCTGGACACCACGCCCTAAACTCGTCCAGATTCTCATCCAGATTTGACAGGGCTCCGGTATATCGTAGATTGTCGGAGATTCCTCCATCGGAACTCGACGAAATTTAGCGTGGCTGTTGTAGACGTAATTCCGCACTATTCCACCGAAGCAATCATCAAATCGGCCTTTCGAGGAGGCGGTGACGGCGGATACAAGTTCGATGTCCGTAAAAATAAAGACGGCCGCCCGAGGGCAATGTTGACGTTGAGCCCGGGCTCCTTGGATGATTCCTCCATGATCTTGATAGAGATCGGAGCTGATGTTGATGAAGGCCCTCATCCGAACATGACGATCGGAGGTAGGGCGCAGTCCTTGGTCGAACCAAGGTGACCAGTCGAGCTGGTGACGAAGATGCCAAAGTCGCAGTTGATCTGCAGGCGAGCCATCGACCTTTTGCCAAACACACAGCGAAACTCCCAATGAAAGCACCAATGTCGGTGTCAAAACCGGTGGATCTCGGGTAGGGGGTCCCGAACTGTGCGTCTAAGGCGGATGGTAACAGGAGACAGGGGACACGATGTTTACCTGTGTTCGGGCCCTCTCTATGGAGGTAATACCCTACTTCCTGCTTGATTGATCTTGATGATATGAGTATTACAAGAGTTGATCTACCACGAGATCGTAGATGCTAAACCCTAGAAGCTAGCCTATGGTATGATTGTTGTTGTATCTCTATCGACTAGCCTGGCCTCGGTTTATATAATGCACCAGAGGCCTAGGATAACAAGAGTCCTAGCCGAATACGCCGGTGGGGGTGGAGTCCTTGTCTTGATCGCCAAGTCTTGTGGAATCTTCCTTGTATGCGGCAGCTGTCCGAATTGGGCCATGAGTATACGGCCATGGGGGTCCTCGGCCCAATCTAACAGATCGGGAGATGACGTGGTGAGTACCCCCTAGTCCAGGACACCGTCAGCTAGCATGATGTTTTCATGGCTTCTCTGTTTTTTGATGTCATTGCTACGATAGGTAATTGCACAACCCGGTACACCGCCGGAGGCATTCATATAGAGTCATATCTTTGTTCTAGTATCGAGTTGTAAGTAAATAAAAGTGTGATGATCATCATTATTAGAGCATTGCCCCAAAAAAATGAGAGGCCAAAGAAGCCTAAGTAAAAAAGGGGGGCCAAAGAAGCCCGCCAAAAAAAGAAGAAAAAAGAGAAGGGGGCAATGTTACTATCTTTTTACCACACTTGTGCTTCAAAGTAGCACCATGTTCTTCATATAGAGAGTCTCTTGAGTTATCACTTTCATATACTACTGGGAATTTTCATTATAGAACTTGGCTTGTATATTCCAACGATGGGCTTCCTCAAATGCCCTAGGTCTTCATGAGCAAGCAAGTTGGATGCACACCCACTTAGTTTCAGTTTGAGCTTTCATATACTTATAGCTCTAGTGCATCCGTTGCATGGCAATCCCTACTCTTCACACTGACATCAATTGATGGGCATCTCCATAGCCCTTGATTAGCCGCGTCGATGTGAGACTTTCTCCTTTCTTGTCTTCTCCACACAACCTCCATCATCATACTCTATTCCACCCATAGTGCTATATCCATGGCTTGCGCTCATGTATTGCGTGATGGTTGAAAAGGCTGAAGCGCGTTAAAAAGTATGAACCAATTGCTCGACTTGTCATCGGGGTTGTGCATGATTTGAATATTTTATGTGGTGAAGATGGAGCATAGCCAGACTATATGATTTTGTAGGGATAACTTTTTTTGGCCATGTTATTTTGAAAATACATGATTACTTTATTAGTATGCTTGAAGTATTATCGTCTTAATGTCAGATGATAGACTATTGCTTTGAATCACTCGTGTCTCAATATTCATGCCATGATTAGATTATGTGATCAAGATTATGCTAGGTAGCATTCCACATCAAAAATTATCTTTTTATCATTTACCTACTCGAGGACGAGCAGGAATTAAGCTTGGGGATGCTGATACGTCTCCGTCGTATCTATAATTTTTGATTGTTCATTGCCAATATTATACAACTTTCATACACTTTTGGCAACTTTTTATATTATTTTTGGGACTAACATATTGATCCAAAGGCTCAAAGTGCCGCCTCGCTTTGTTGCATATTTTTGTTTCGCAGAAACCCCATATCAAACGGAGTCCAAACGGGGTAAAAACGGACGGAGGATATTTTTGGAATATTTGTGAAATATGGGAAGAAGAATCAACATGAGAAGGTGCTTGTGTTGGGGAACGTAGTAATTTCAAAAATTTCCTACGCACACGCAAGATCATGGTGATGCATAGCAACGAGAGGGGAGAGTGTTGTCCATGTACCCTCGTAGACCGAAAGCGGAAGCATTAGCACAACGTGGTTGATGTAGTCGTATGTCTTCACAATCCGACCGATCAAGTACCGAACGCACGGCACCTCCGAGTTCAGCACACGTTCAGCCCGATGACGTCCCTCGAACTCCGATCCAACCGAGTGTCGAGGGAGAGTTTCACGTCGACGACGGCGTGGTAGCGATGTTGATGTTCTATCAAGCAGGGGCTTCGCCTAAGCACCGCTACAGTATTATCGAGGTGGACTATGGTGGAGGGGGCACCGCACATGGCTACAAGATCAAACAGATCAATTGTTGTGTCTATGGGGTGCCCCTGCCCCCGTATATAAAGGAGCAAGGGGGGTTGCGGTCGGCCTAGAGAGGGGTGCGCCCGGAGGAGTCCTACTCCTACCGGGAGTAGGACTCCCCCCCTTTACCTTGTTGGACTAGGAGAGAGGGGAAAGAGGTGGAGGAGAAGAAGGAAGGGGGGCGCCGCCCCCCTCTCCTTGTCCTATTCGGACTAGGGGACAGGGGGCGCGGCCCTTGCCCTGGCCGCGTCCTCTCTCTTCCACCAAGGCCCACTAAGGTCCATTAAATCCCCGGGGGGGTTCCGGTAACCTCCCGGTACTCCAGTAAAATCCCGATTTCACCCGGAACACTTCCGATATCCAAACATAGGCTTCCAATATATCAATCTTCATGTCTCGACCATTTTGAGACTCCTCCTCATGTTCGTGATCACATCCGGGACTCCGAACAACCTTCAGTACATCAAAACATATAAACTCATAATATAACTGTCATCGAAACGTTGAGCGTGCGGACCCTACGGGTTCGAGAACTATGTAGACATGACCGAGACACGTCTCCGGTCAATAACCAATAGCGGAACACGGATGCTCATATTGGCTCCCACATATTCTACGAAAATCTTTATCGGTCAGACCGCATAACAACATACGTTGTTCCCTTTGTCATCGGTATGTTACTTGCCCGAGATTCGATCGTCGGTATCTCAATACCTAGTTCAATTTCGTTACCGGCAAGTCTCTTTACTCGTTCCGTAATAGATCATCCAGCAACTAACTCATTAGTTGCAATGCTTGCAAGGCTTAAGTGATGTGCATTACCGAGAGGGCCCAGAGATACCTCTCCGACAATGGGAGTGACAAATCCTAATCTCGAAATACGCCAACCCAACAAGTACCTTCGGAGACACTGAGAGCACCTTTATAATCACCCGATTACGCTATGACGTTTGGTAGCACACAAAGTGTTCCTCCGGTAAATGGGAGTTGCATAATCTCATAGTCATAGGAACATGTATAAGTCATGAAGAAAGCAATAACAACATACTAAACGATCGAGTGCTAAGCTAACGGAATGGGTCATGTCAATCACATCATTCTCCTAATGATGTGATCCCGTTAATCAAATGACAACTCATGTCTATGGCTAGGAAACATAGCCATCTTTGATCAACGAGCTAGTCAAGTAGAGGCATACTAGTGACACTCTGTTTGTCTATGTATTCACACATGTATTATGTTTCTGGTTAATATAATTCTAGCATGAATAATAAACATTTATCATGATATAAGGAAATAAATAATAACTTTATTATTGCCTCTAGGGCATATTTCCTCCACTCTCCCACTTGCACTAGAGTCAATAATCTAGATTACACAATAGTGATTCTAACACCCATGGAGCCTTGGTGCTGATCATGTTCCGCTCGTGGAAGAGGCTTAGTCAACGGTTCTGCAACATTCAGATCCGTATGTATCTTGCAAATTTCTATGTCTCCCACCTGGACCAAATCCCGGATGGAATTGAAGCGTCTCTTGATGTGCTTGGTTCTCTTGTGAAATCTGGATTCCTTCGCCAAGGCAATTGCACCAGTATTGTCACAAAAGATTTTCATTGGACCCGATGCACTAGGTATGACACCTAGATCAGATATGAACTCCTTCATCCAGACTCCTTCATTTGCTGCTTCCAAAGCAGCTATGTACTCCGCTTCACACGTAGATCCTGCCACGACGCTTTGTTTAGAACTGCACCAACTGACAGCTCCACCGTTTAATGTAAACACGTATCCGGTTTGCGATTAGAATCGTCCGGATCAGTGTCAAAGCTTGCATCAACGTAACCATTTACGATGAGCTCTTTGTCACCTCCATAAACGAGAAACATATCCTTAGTCCTTTTTAGGTATTTCAGGATGTTCTTGACCGTTGTCCAGTGATCCACTCCTGGATTACTTTCGTACCTCCCTGCTAGACTTATAGCAAGGCACACATCAGGTCTGGTACACAGCATTGCATCCATGATAGAGCCTATGGCTGAAGCATAGGGAACATCTTTCATTTTCTCTCTATCTTCTGCAGTGGTCGGGCATTGACTCTTTACTCAACTTCACACCTTGTAACATAGGCAAGAACCCTTTCTTTGCTTGATCCATTTTGAACTTCTTCAAAACTTTGTCAAGGTACGTGCTTTGTGAAAGTCCAATTAAGCATCTTGATCTATCTCTATAGATCTTGATGCCCAATATATAAGCAGCTTCACCGAGGTCTTTCATTGAAAAACTCTTGTTAAAGTATCCCTTTATGCTATCCAAAAATTCTATATCATTTCCAATCAGCAATATGTCATCCACATATAATATTAGAAATGCTACAGAGCTCCCACTCACTTTCTTGTAAATACAGGCTTCTCCAAAAGTTTGTACAAAACTAAATGCTTTGATCACACTATCAAAGCGTTTATTCCAACTCCGAGAGGCTTGCACCAGTCCATAAATGGACCGCTGGAGCTTGCACACTTTGTTAGCTCCCTTTGGATCGACAAAACCTTCCGGTTGCATCATATACAACTCTTCTTCCGTAAATCCATTCAGGAATGCAGTTTTGACATCCATTTGCCAAATTTCCTAATCATAAAATGCGGCAATTGCTAACATGATTCGAACGGACTTAAGCATCGCCACGGGTGAGAAGGTCTCATCATAGTCAATCCCTTGAACTTGTCGAAAGCGTTTCGCAACAAGTCAAGCTTTATAAACGATAACATTACCGTCGTCGTCGGTCTTCTTCTTGAAGATCCATTTATTCTCAATTGCTTGCCGATCATCGGCAAGTCAACCAAAGTCCACACTTTGTTCTCATACATGGATCCCATCTCAGATTTCATGGCTTCAAGCCATTTTGCGGAATCTGGGCTCACCATCGCTTCTTCATAGTTCGTAGGTTCGTCATGGTCTAGTAACATAACTTCTAGAACAGGATTACCGTACCACTCTGGTGCGGATCTTACTCTGGTTGATCTACGAGGTTCAGTAACAACTTGATCTGAAGTTTCATGACCATCATCATTAACTTCCTCACTAATTGGTGTAGGTGTCGCAAAAACCAGTTTCTGCGATGAACTACTTTCCAATAAGGGAGTAGGTACAGTTACCTCATCAAGTTCTACTTTCCTCCCACTCACTTCTTTCGAGAGAAACTCCTTCTCTAGAAAAACTCCGAATTTAGCAACAAAAGTCTTGCCTTCGGATCTGTGATAGAAGGTGTACCCAACAGTCTCCTTTGGGTATCCTATGAAGATACATTTCTCTGATTTGGGTTCTAGCTTCTCAGGTTGAAGCTTTTTCACATAAGCATCGCAACCCCAAACTTTCAGAAACGACAACTTTGGTTTCTTGCCAAACCACAGTTCATAAGGCGTTGTCTCAACGGATTTCGGTGGTGCCCTATTTAACGTGAATGTGGCCGTCTCTAAACCATAACCCCAAAATGATAGCGGGAAATCAGTAAGAGACATCATAGATCGCACCATATCTAGTAAAGTACGATTACGACGTTCGGACACACCATTACGCTGTGGTGTTCCGGTGTTATGGCGTGAGTTGCGAAAACTATTCCGCATTTTTCAAATGTAGACCAAACTCGTAACTCAAATATTCTCCTCCACGATCAGATCATAGAAATTTTATTTTCTTGTTACGATGATTTTCAACTTCACTCTGAAATTCTTTGAACTTTTCAAATGTTTCAGACTTATGCTTCATTAAGTAGATATACCCATATCGGCTTAAATCATCTGTGAAGGTGAGAAAATAACGATATCCGCCACGAGCCTCAACATTCATCGGACCACATACATCTGTATATATGATCTCCAACAAATATGTTGCTCTCTCCATAGTACCGGAGAATGGCGTTTTAGTCATCTTGCCCATGAGGCACGGTTCGCAAGTACCAAGTGATTCATAATCAAGTGGTTCCAAAAGTCCATCAGAATGGAGTTTCTTCATGCGCTTTACACCGATATGACCTAAACGGCAGTGCCACAAATAAGTTGCACTATCATTATCAACTCTGCATCTTTTGGCTTCAACATTATGAATATGTGTATCACTACTATCGAGATTCATCAAAAACAGACCACTCTTCAAGGGTGCATGACCATAAAAGATATTACTCATATTTATTGACCATCAACGCTTGATGCTCCTTCTTGATTTCTACCTCCGCAGCCTTTAGCATTGTGAAGAGCTCAGGAATCGTCTTATCCATCCCTTGCATATTATAGTTCATCACGAAGCTCTTGTAGCTTGGTGGCAGTGATTGGAGAATTCTGTCAATGACGCTATCATCTAGAAGATTAACTCCCAGTTGAATCAAGTGATTGTAGTACCAAGACATCTTTAGTATATGCTCACTGACAGAACTATTCTCCTCCATCTTGCAGCTATAGAACTTATTGGAGACTTCGTATCTCAATACGGGCATTCTTTTGAAATATTAACTTCAACTCCTGGAACATCTCATATGCTCCATGACGTTCAAAAAATCGTTGAAGTCCCGGTTCTAAGCCGTAAAGCATGGCACATTGAACTATCGAGTAGTCATCACCGCTTTCGCCAGACGTTCATAACATCGTCGATTGCATCAGCAGAAGGCTGGCACCCACCGGTGCTTCGGGGCGTAATTCTTTTGTGCAGCAATGAGGATAATCCTCAAATTACGGACCCGATCCGTGTAATTGCTACCATCATCTTTCAACTTTGCTTTCTCAAGGAACGCATTAAAATTCAACGGAACAACAAAGACGGGCCATCTATCTACAATCAAACATAGACAAGCAAGATACTATCAGGTACTAAGTTCATGATAAATTTAAGTTAAATTAATCATATTACTTAAGGACTCCCACTTAGATAGACATTCCTCTAATCCTCTAAGTGATCACGTGATCCAAATCAACTAAACCATGTCCGATCATCACGTGAGATGGAGTAGTTTCAATGATGAACAACACTATGTTGATCATATCTACTATATGATTCACGCTCGACCTTTCGGTCTTCGTGTTCTGAGGCCATATCTGTTATATGCTAGCCTCGTCAAGTTTAACCTGAGTATTCCGCGTGTGCAACTGTTTTGCACCCGTTGTATTTGAACGTAGAGCCTATCACACCCGATCATCACGTGGTGTCTCAGCACGAAGAACTTTTGCAACGGTGCATACTCAGGGAGAACACTTATACTTTGATAATTTAGTGAGGTATCATCTTATAATGCTACCGTCAATCAAAGCAAGATAAGATGCATAAAAGATAAACATCACATGCAATCAATATAAGTGATATGATATGGCCATCATCATCTTGTGCTTGTGATCTCCATCTCTGAAACACCGTCATGATCACCATCGTCACCGCGCGACATCTTGATCTCCATCGTAGCATCGTTGTCGTCTCGCCAACTTATGCTTCTACGACTATCGCTACCGCTTAGTGATAAAGTAAAGCATTACAGGGCGATTGCATTGCATACAATAAAGCGACAACCATATGGCTCCTGCCGGTTGCCGATAACTTGGTTACAAAACATGATCATCTCATACAATAAAATTTAGCATCATGCCTTGACCATATCACATCACAACATGCCCTGCAAAAACAAGTTAGACATCCTCTACTTTGTTGTTGCAAATTTTACGTGGCTGCTACGGGCTTTAGCAAGAACCGTTCTTACCTACGCATCAAAACCAAGATGATAATATGTCAAGTTGGTGCTGTTTTAACCTTCGCAAGGACCGGGCGTAGCCACACTCGGTTCAACTAAAGTTGGAGAAACTGACACCCGCCTTGACCACTGTGTGCAAAGCACGTCGGTAGAACCAGTCTCGCATAAGCGTACGCGTAATGTCGGTCCGGGCCACTTCATCCAACAATACCGCCGAACCAAAGTATGACATGCTGGTAAGTAGTATGACTTATATCGCCCACAACTCGCTTGTGTTCTACTCGTGCATATGACATCTACGCATAAAACCTGGCTCGGATGCCGCTGTTGGGGAACGTAGTAATTTCAAAAATTTCCTACGCACATGCAAGATCATGGTGATGCATAGCAACGAGAGGGGAGAGTGTTGTCCACGTACCTTCGTACACCGAAAGCGGAAGCGTTAGCACAACGCAGTTGATGTAGTTGTACGTCTTCACGATCCGACTGATCAAGTACCGAACGCACGGCACCTCCAAGTTCAGCACACGTTCAGCCTGATGACGTCCCTCGAACTCCGATCCAACCGAGTGTTGAGGGAGAGTTTTGTCAGCACGACAGCGTGGTGACGATGTTGATGTTCTACCGACACAGGGCTTCGCCTAAGCACCGCTCTGATATTATCGAGGTGGACTATGGTGGAGGGGCACCGACACGGCTAAAAGATCAAACAGATCAATTGTTGTGTCTATGGGGTGCCCCCGCCCCGTGATATAAAGGAGCAAGAAGTGCGGCCGGCCTAGAGAGGGGCGCGCCAGGAGGATTCCTACTCCTACCGGGAGTAGGACTCCCCCCTTTACCTTGTTGGACTAGGAGAGAGAGGGGAAAGAGGTGGAGGAGAAGAAGGAAGGGGGGGGGGGGGGCGCCGCCCCCCTCTCCTTGTCCTATTCGGACTAGGGGGAGGGGGCACGACCCTTGCCCTGGCGGCCTCCTCTCTCTTCCACCAAGGCCCACTAAGGCCCATTAAGTCCTCGGGGGGTTCCAGTAACCTCTCGGTACTCCGGTAAAATCTCGATTTCACCCGAAACACTTCCGATATCCAAACATAGGCTTCCAATATATCAATCTTCATGTCTCGACCATTTCGAAACTCCTCGTCATGTCCGTGATCACATACGGGACTCCGAACAACCTTCGGTACATCAAAACATATAAACTCATAATATAAGCATCATCGAAGCGTTAAGCGTGCGGACCCTACGGGTTCGAGAACTATGTAGACATGACCGAGACAAGTCTCCATTAAATAACCAATAAGCGGAACACGGATGCTCATATTGGCTCCCACATATTCTACGAAGATCTTTATCGGTCAGACCGCATAACAACATATGTTGTTCCCTTTGTCATCGATATGTTACTTGCCCGAGATTCGATCATTGGTATCTCAATACCTAGTTCAATCTCGTTACCGGCAAGTCTCTTTACTCATTTCGTAATACATCATCCCGCAACTAACTCATTAGTTTCAATGCTTGCAAGGCTTAAGTGATGTGCATTACCGAGAGGGCCCAGAGATACCTCTCCAACAATCGGAGTGACAAATCCTAATCTCGAAATACGCCAACCCAACAAGTACCTTCGGAGACACACAGAGAGCACCTTTATAATCACCCGATTACGTTGTGACGTTTGGTAGCACACAAAGTGTTCCTCCGTAAACGGAGTTGCATAATCTCATAGTCATAGGAACATGTATAAGTCATGAAGAAAGCAATAGCAACATACTAAACGATCGAGTGCTAAGCTAACGGAATGGGTCATGCCAATCACATCATTCTCCTAATGATGTGATCCCGTTAATCAAATGACAACTCATGTCTATGGCTAGGAAACATAGCCATCTTTGATCAACGAGCTAGTCAAGTAGAGGCATACTAGTGACACTCTGTTTGTCTATGTATTCACACATGTATTATGTTTCTGGTTAATACAATTCTAGCATGAATAATAAACATTTATCATGATATAAGGAAATAAATAATAACTTTATTATTGCCTCTAGGGCATATTTCCTTCAGCCTGAGGGGCCCCCTCGTAAGGCGGTTGCTGCTCTTCTTTGGTCCCAAGAAAGCTAATTTTCGGAGAAAAATCTGGGCGAAGGTTTCAATCCAATCAGAGTTACGGATCTCCGGATATATAAGAAACGGTGAAAGGGCTGAATCCGAGAACGCAGAAACAGAGAGAGACAGAGAGACAGATCCAATCTCAGAGGGGCTCTCGCCCCTCCCACGCCATGGAGACCATAGACCAGAGGGGAAACCCTCCTCCCATCTAGGGAGAAGGTCAAGGAAGAAGAAGAAGGAAGGGGGGCTCTCTCCCCCTCGCTTCCGGTGGCGCCGGAGTGCCACCGGGGGCCATCATCATCACCGCAATCTACACCAACACCTCTGCCATCTTCACCAACATCTCCATCACCTTCCCCCACCTATCTACAGCGGTCCACTCTCCCGCAACCCGTTGTACCCTCTACTTGAACATGGTTCTTTATGCTTCATATTATTATCCAATGATGTGTTGCCATCCTATGATGTCTGAGTAGATTTTCGTTGTCCTATCGGTAATTGGTGAATTGCCATGATTGGTTTAATTTGCTTGTGGTTATGTTGTTGTCCTTTGGTGCCCATCATATGAGGGCGCGCGTGGATCACACCATAGGGTTAGTTGTATGTTGATAGGACTATGTATTGGAGGGCAAGAGTAACAGAAGCTTCAACCTAGCATAGAAATTGATGCAAACGGGATTGAAGGGGGGCCAATATATCTTAATGCTATGGTTGGGTTTTACCTTAATGAACGTTAGTAGTTGCAGACACTTTCTAATAGTTCCAATCATAAGTGCATAGAATTCCAAGTCAGGGATGACATGCTAGCAGTGGCCTCTCCCACATAAAACTTGCTATCGGTCTAGTAAAGTAGTCAATTGCTTAGGGACAATTTCGCAAATCCTACCACCACTTTTCCACACTCGCTATACTAACTTTATTGCTTCTTTATCTAAGCAGCCCCTACTTTTTATTTACGCGCTCTTTATTATTTTGCAAACCTATCCAAAAACACCTACAAAGTACTTCTAGTTTCATACTTGTTTTAGGTAAAGCGAACGTTATGCGTGCGTAGAGTTGTATCGGTGGTCGATAGAACTTGAGGGAATATTTGTTCTACCTTTAGATCCTCGTTGGGTTCGACACTCTTACTTATCGAAAGAGGCTACAATTGATCCCCTATACTTGTGGGTTATCAGTCATCTTATAATGCTACCGCCGTACTAAGCAAAATAAGATGCATAAAGGATAAACATCACATGCAATCAAAATATGTCACATGATATGGCCATCATCATCTTGTGCCTTTGATCTCCATCTCCAAAGCACCGTCATGATCTCCATCGTCACCGGCTTGACACCTTGATCTCCATCGTAGCAGCGTTGTCGTCTCACCAACTATTGCTTCTATGACTATCGCTACCGCTTAGTGATAAAGTAAAGCAATTACATGGCGATTGCATTTCATACAATAAAGCGACAATCATAAGGCTCCTACCAGTTGTCGATAACATATACAATACATGATCATCTCATACAACAATTTTTATCTCATGACATCTTGACCATATCACATCACAACATGCCCTGCAAAAACAAGTTAGACATCCTCTACTTTGTTGTTGCAAGTTTTACGTGGCTGCTACGGGCTTCTAGCAAGAACCATTCTTACCTACGCATCAAAACCACAACGATTTTTCATCAAGTGTGTTGTTTTAACTTTCAACAAGGACATGCCGTAGTCAAACTCGATTCAACTAAAGTTGGAGAAACAGACACCCGCTAGCCACCTGTGTGCGAAGCACGTCGGTAGAACCAGTCTCATGAACGCGGTCATGTAATGTCGGTCTGGGCCGCTTCATCCAACAATAGCGCCGAATCAAAGTAAGACATTGGTGGTAAGCATTACGACTATTATCACCCACAACTCATTGTGTTCTACTCATGCATATAACATCTATGCATAGACCTGGCTCGGATGCCACTGTTGGGGAACACAGTATTTCAAAAAAAATTCTACGATCACGCAAGATCTATCTAGTAGATGCATAGCAACGAGACGAGAGTGTGTGTCCACGTACCCTCGTAGACCGAAAGCGGAAGCGTTTAGAAACGCGGTTGATGTAGTCGAATGTCTTCACGATCCAACTGATCCAAGTACTGAACGTACGACACCTCCGTGTTCAACACACGTTCAGCACGATGACGTCCCTCGAGCTCTTGGTCCAGTTGAGGACGAGAGAGAGTTCCGTCAGCACGACGGCGTGGCGATGGTGATGATGAAGTTACCGGCGCAGGGCTTCGCCTAAGCACTACGACGATATGACCGAGGTGTTAAACTGTGGAGGGGGCACCACACACGGCTAAGAGATTGTCTGTTGTGCTTTGGGGTGCCCCCTGGCCACATATATAAAGGAGGGAGGGAGAGAGGCCGGCGGCCAGGAGGGGCGCGCCAAGGGGGGGTCCTACTTGGACTCCTAGTCCAAGTAGGATTCGCCCCCCCCCCCTTTCCTTTTCTTCCATTGGAGGGAAAGGAAGGAGGGGAGAAGGAGAAGGAAGGAGGGGGCCGCGCCCCCACCCCTTGTCCAATTCGGTTTGGGCAGGGGGGACGCACGCGCCACCTCGTGGCCCTTCTTCACTCTCTCCACTAAATCCCACTAAGGCCCATTAACTTCTCCGGGGGTTCCGGTAACCCCTCGGTACTCCGGAATAATACCCGGATCACTCGGAACCAATCTGATGTCCGAATATAACCTTTCAATATATGAATCTTTACCTCTCTACTATTTCGAGACTCCTCGTCATGTCCGTGATCTCATCCGGGACTCCAAACAAACTTTGGTCATCAAATCACATAACTCATAATACAAATCGTCAACAAACGTTAAGCGTGTGGACCCTACGGGTTCAAGAACTATGTAGACATGACCGAGACACATCTCCGGTCAATAACCAATAGCGGAACCTGGATGCTCATATTGGCTCCTACGTATTCTATAAAGATTTTTATCGGTCAAACCGCATAACAACATACGTCATTCCCTTTGTCATCGGTATGTTACTTGTCCGAGATTCGATCATCGGTATCATCATACTTAGTTCAATCTCGTTACCGGCAAGTCTCTTTACTTGTTCCGTAATGCATCATCCCGGAACTAACTCGTTAGTCACATTGCTTGCAAGGCTCATAGTGATGTGCATTACCGAGAGGGCCCAGGGTAGTATTCTTTGAAATGAAATCTCTTGTGTCCCCAACACACCCAATACAATAGTCACTTTGCTAATTATTTGAACATCCTCATTCTTGTAGTATTTTTTGAAATGAAATCTTCAATGATACCCTCGTGATCAGTCTTCTCCATTCACTCTCAAGTGCTATCGTGACCAAATCATTGAGTCTTTGTTGTGTCATAGTAGGACGCATAGAGGAACCGAAGTAACGATCCCTACCAGTAATTAATTAGAAACTTAGGAATTAGGAGTAGGAACCAAAGTTAATTGAAAAGAAGGACTCGCTAAGCACCTGAAGGCTAGAGTCGGTCATCGATCAATCCGACAAGACGACGTCATCGAGTCTAAAATTTGAGAAAGAAGACGAGGAAGGCAACGGTGGCACCGCGGCAGCGGCCTGTCGCTTAGTCGGCCTGAATCTGAATTCCGATCGATCAAAGGACCAGGGACCGAGGCAGAGCCGCTGAGGGACGATGCGTCGACGTCAAGGGCAACAGGCGTCGATGGCTCCAGGCGACGAGTGGACAAGACGATGTTTTCCTGTAGCGTAGCCACGATCCCGGTCCCTGTAGCGATCTAGTTCTTTTTAGATAACGTAGCGATGAGATAACATAGCGATGAGATGGCGATCGAGTAGGAGGAGTCCAGTAGCGATCGAGTAGGAGGAGTCCAGTAGCGCTCGATGGCCTGGTCGCTCTCGTTGACTCGCTCGATGGGCCTAGTCGCCCGGCCCAGTAGTGCTAACTATTACAAGACCTATATAAAAAATATGGGCCTCCCAGAATGTTGGACCCTGTGCGGGACGCACCTTTTGCACCACTGTGAGCCCGGCCCTGGCTGGTCTTACGGGCCTTAGCACGACGACTTCGCGACTATCTACTACAACAAGTTTTGCCCGGCTCCGACGATGGGGAGGCGATGGCAGGGGCACACCTTCGGCTCGCTTCAGTGCTTATAGTCGTCGCTAGATTATCTACGGATCTGGATGTAATTTTTATTATTTTTAGTGTTCATTGTACTATCATGATTGAAAATGAATAGAACAAAAGTTTTCTCACAAAAAAATTCATGATTTTTTCAAATGACTGAAGATTTACCAATTTTGGATATTTTTAACAAAAATTCAAATATTTTTAAAATCCATGAGAAATCGATGGTGTGTTCTTCCAATAGAAAATGTTGTCTTTTTTGACATCAAAATAATCTTTATTACAAGGTGATTACCATATTATCTTTTACAAGAGTATCAACAATCTCTACGAGTGGATCTTTTATCCAACACACACACCTTACTTCTAACTAGTTTGGATAAATCATGGGCAAAACAATATGTGAGGAATCACACGTAAGGTGATATATATCATTAAAAATTATCGCCGATAGACCGAAAGAGCGATATCCATTCTTCATTGTCTCTATCACCTCGACGTTGTCGAGGTTTACCTCTATGCGGTTACACCCGACTGTAGTTGCCAAATTGAGACCAAATTGTAACGCTAGTGCCTCGACCATAAGCGCATTTCTGCACCAATCGATTTCCCCATTTCCTTCCACGAAAAATCTGCCATTCAAGTCTCTAATGACAGCGCCATACGAGCCCGTGAGTAAGTATGGTCAAAGACCACATCCATGTTTGGCTTCACATAGTTGCTCCTTGGTCTTTTTCAGCCATGTCGTTTGATCATCGCCTTTGCATCACTCGCCATAGTATAGTTAGGAACCAAAGTTCTGAATGCCATTGCTACGAAAAAATTAGGTTCCTAGCCTTTTCATTATGCACTAACTTTCTCCTCTCCCACCGTAAATACAAGGAACCAATAGCAATTGTTTCCGTTGAATTTCTCAAACCAAGGACCACACATTTTTTAGCTGGTTGTAACAATAAATATTCTAGCACAACTTCTCCTGCATGATCCACATCACATGCTTTATCAATAGCAAAGTCCAAACCCAGTAACTGTCGTACCTCTATAGCTTTTGCACAATGAATAACAGGTGCCTGATATCTGTGATAGTCTGGCTTATTAGGGATGTCAGACTACTTTATATAAGGAATTCTTTTTTTTTCGAGAGCCCATTCGGAAAAAACTCCAAAGTTAAGCGTGCTCAGCTTGGAATAATTTCAGGATGGGTGACCGACCGAGAAGTTGCTCCCGGGTGCGCATGAGCGAGGACAAAGTGCGCAGAAAAGACTAGTACTTATCTGTGGGGCCAGTATAGATTCCGCCAGGAGTAACGACCACCGGCGGGTGTGTCCGGGGCGTTATAAGTTGGTATCAGAGCCGACCCTCGCGGTTACACGGATGTTTACGGACAGGTGCGCGGTCATGTTGTGCATGACGTTTGTGACCCGTCGTGGCACATGACATGGCACATGTGCCGGACTGGATGCACAGACGTATGTGTCAAGAGGGAACGTTCCCGACGAGGACGTCGGTTCCTCTGAGTGGGGGTGTATGTGATAGCCTGGATTATTAGGGATGACAGACTCTCATATCAATAAGGAATTCCTTCTTTTCCGGGAGCCCATTTGGAAAGAACTCCAAAGTTAAGCATGCTCAGCTTGAAGTAATTTTAGGATGGGTGACCGACCGGGAAGTTGCTCCCGGATGCGCACGAGTGATGACAAAGTGCGCAGAAAAGACTAGTATTGATCTGTGGGGCCAATATAGATCCCGCCAGGAGTAACGGCCACTGGCGGGTGTGTCTAGTGCGTTATAGTATCCTCCGCTCTTATACTGGATGTAAGACATTGTCCGCTGAATTTTATATGTTAGTTAATCAAACTCATTCGACATGGTAGCGATCCTAACAAAGTTCACCAGAGGAAAATTTTAACCTTGGCAGGACAACTTAAACTCCAGATCGGCCCGCATATTGGTGAATTTCATGGTCTAACTGTGTGTTCTCCTGATATTTTATGTCCATATTAGTTTTGCCACTTCGCAGAGTATGTTGATCTTGCTAAGAATCTCCCATTTTTGCGCAAGTTCCATGCTACGAAGTCCGACATAACAAATTCAGGCAAAAGAATCGCAAGGATCCGCGCCACTGAGAAACCAACTCTTCATCCCAAAGACCCATAACATGGTCAATGAAATCACTTACTTTTGATAGTAAGTTGCCTCCACGAGGCGTGATCACTTTCCTGGTAGGTGAGTTAGGGATCCATTCATCATCCCAAACATTGATTCGACTACCATCATCGATCCTTCATATATGACCTCTTTTCAGTGTTTGCAGCCCCATTATAATACTTTGCCATGTGAATGTGGCTCTCTTTTTCAGAGTTGCCTTCAAAATATCACAATTGGATATTATTTGGCTTTGAGAACACAGGAACAAAGGGAATTCGGATTATCAATTAATCTCCAAGCCTGTTTGGCAAGCGAGGCTAGGTTAAAACAATGAGTATCTCTAAATCACATTCCACCTTCTTTCTTTGGCACACTCAACTTCCATCATGCAAACCAGTGCATTCTCCTCCGATTGTCACTGTCACCTCACCAATAATGCGACATCGCGTCTGTAATTCCTTTACAAATCTGTTTTAGAATTTTGAAAACCGACATTGCATAAGATGGTATAGCCTATACAGTTTTGAGTAGCGCTTCCTTTCCACATGTTGAAAGTTGCCTTTCCTTCCATCCCATAATTCTTTTCATAACTCGAACCACCAATAACTGGAAACAATCTGTCCTATCTAAACGCGCAGTGAATGGTAATCCCAAATAAGTATCCGATAGTGCCTCGATCACTATATTCAAACTGCTACAAATTTGTTACTTCGTCTCAACTCTAGTATTACGGCAAAAAAAACACTTGCAAACCCTAGCTATTCTTGCTAGGGGACAACAAGTCTGTAGAGAAGCCTCTCCGTCAAATCATCAGGATCAGCAAACTCCAACAGGTAGCAGACGTCGTCGAATGCTAAAAGAGAAACTCTCGGTAGGCTAGCCGATAGGAGGTACAACATGTCAAGAAAGGATAACCCTCGTCAGATCATTCACATAGTTTCACGAAAAAAACTCGCACACCAACGGCCGCTGGCGGCGGCAGCGGTCCAAACAGCTCGATCTACAACGACCTACTTGTCGCTGGCATGCGGCGGCCGAGGCGCCGAGATCCCTCGATTAGGCGCTGACCAAGCTAGCGTGCCAAGCACACTAGTGTGGGCTCAAACCAAACCCACCTTTTATCTGGCTAGCGTGCCAAGCTAGCTAGACACAAGATCGATCCAGCTCCTCGTACGTGTACATACTACTCCCTCCGTTCGAAAATATTTGTCATTAAAATGGATAAAAAAAAATATATCTAAACGTATTTTAATTTTAAATACATCCTTTTTCATCCATTTTAATGACAAGTATTTTCAGACGAAGGAAGTACGTATCTTCTCCAGAAGAAACAATCAAGTGCTACTGCTAGTTGTGCGTACGTGCTGGTCTCGGCGGAAAGAACCCATAGTCCCAGAGATCCAAGGTTAGGATTCCACACGCGTTCCGTCCTGGTGTAACTGATTAGAGAGGAAGCAAATAAAACCCAATAAGAGTCGCCACAATGGCGCATCCTCACGGTGCCACGTCATCCCCGTATTCATTGTGCAACGTCGAGGGAGCGAAGCAGCTGGTTTTCTCAAAAAAAAAACGTCAAAGGACAGAAAGAAAAAGGGAAAACATATGGATCCGGCAGGGGCTCTTTTTCATCTTCACACGCAGCCTCCTCTCTCCTTTTCCTTCCCACTTCCAAAGCTAGGGTTGCAGCCGCCGCCGCCGCCCCATCGCTCCTCCGGCCAATGAAGGAAGGCCAGTTTCTCCCACGGATGTTCTCCTCTTCCTCGTAGCAAGGAGTGGCCCTGCTCTTTCCCATGGCGCTGATGACAAGGCGGGGGCGCCGTGAGCTCTTGTCCCGAGAAAGCCGCGGGAGGACGAGGTTAAGCCGGACCAGGTCGACGCGCCCCCTGTGTGACGCCCCCGATTCAATCATACACTAATCATGCACGCAAACGTGTACGATCAAGATCAGTGACTCACGGGAAGATATCACAACACAACTCTAAAACATAAATAAGTCATACAAGCATCATAATACAAGCCAGGGGCCTCGAGGGCTCGAATACAAGTGCTCGATCATAGACGCAGTCGGTGAAGCAACAATATCTCGAGTACGGACATAAGTTAAACAAGTCTGCCTTAAGAAGGCTAGCACAAACCGGGATACAGATCGAAGAGGAGCAGGCCTCCGCCTGGGATCCTCCTAAACTACTCTGGTCGTCGTGGGCTGCTGCGTAATAGTAGGCGCCTCCGGTAGTAGTCGTCATCGACGGTGGCGTCGCTCCTGGGCTCCATCGTCTGCAGTTGCAGCAATCGAGTAGAGATAGGGAAAAAGGGGAACAAGGCAACCGTGAGTACTCATCCAAAGTACTACTTAAGCAAGGAGCTACACTACATATGCACGGATATATGTGTAAAAGGCCATATCGATGGATTTGAGCTGCGAAAGCCGAATAGGAGGGATAGCTAGTCTTATCGAAGACTACACTTACGGTCATCTTCGTCTTGCAACAGGTAGAAGAGGATAGGTTGAAGTCCTCCAAGTAACATCACATAGCAATAATCCTACCCGGCGATCCCTCCTCATTGCCACGAGAGAGCGACCACCGGTTGTATCGGCACTTGGAAGGGTGTGTTTTATTAAGTATCCGGTTCTAGTTGTCATAAGGTCAAGGTACAACTCCAAGTCGCCCTGTTACCAAAGATCACGGCTATTCGAATAGATTAACTTCCTGCAGGGTGCACCAACTTACCCAACACGTTTGATCCCATTTGGCGGACACACTTTCCGGGTCATGCCCGGCGGAAGATCAACACGCCGCAGCCCCACCTAGGCACAACAGAGAGGCCAACACGCGGTCTAAACCTAAGCAAGACAGGGTCCGGGGCCCATCGCCCAATGCACACTGCAAGACGTTAAGTAGGGCGGCCGAAAGCAGACCTAGCCTAGTGGCGTTCCAGTCCAATTCGGCGCGCGCCGCTCCGTCGCTGACGTCTGAAGTGCTTCGGCTGATACCACGACGCCGAGTGCCCATATCTTTCCCACGTAGTTGGTTAGTGCGTATAAGCTCGTAGCCAACTCAGATCAAATACCAAGATCTCGTTAAGCGTGTTAAGTATCCATGACGCCCGAGCAGGCCAGGCCCACCTCTCACCCGGTAGTCTCAACCTGCCTGTCAGCCGCCTCAAAGATCCACTCATGAGTGCTCCACAAGCCGACCGTCTTTAGTCACCACATGTATCATGTATAAGTATAAGTATATACCCGTGATCACCTCCAGAGTGATCACGGCCCGATAGTATAGCACAATGACGGACAAGAATGTAGGGCCACAGATGGAAATACTAGCATCCTATACTAAGCATATAGGATTGCGGTAAAGGTAACAACAGAGTAACAAGGACGAGGCTATGCATCGGGATAGGTATAACGAAAGCGATAACATGCTACACTACTCTAATGCAAGCGGTATAGAGTAGAATAGGCGATATCTGGTGATCAAGGGGGGGCTTGCCCGTTGCTCTGGCAAGAGAGAGGGGTCACAACTCCGTAGTCGAATCTGGGCAGCAGCGTGGCGTCGGTCTCGTAGTCTACCGGAGAGAAGAGGGGGGAAGAAACAATGAATACCATGTAAACAGATGCATATCGATGCATGACAAGACAAGTAACGATGCTAGGCGTGCCCTAACGTGGTATGAGGTGGTACCGGTTAAGGGGGGAAGACATCCGGGAAAATATCCCCGGGGTTCGCGTTTTCGGGTAGAGGAGCCGGAGGGGGAAAGTTGCGGGTTCGATAGGTTAGGGGGGTGTGGCGGACGAACGGACTGCGTATTCGAATTCGTCTCGTCGTTCTGAGCAACTTTCATGTTGAAAATATTTTAATCCGAGTTACGGATTAAAAGATATGATTTTTTAAAGATTTTATTAATTTTTTAAATTTAATTAATCATTTAATTAATTCGAAAAATGTATTTATGACGTCGACATGATGTCATCTTGACGTCAAGATCAACATTGACCGTTGACCTGGTCAACCTGACATGTGGGTCCAGTGGGACCCACCTGTCAGTCTCTGTTTAGGTTAATTACCTACTAGTTATTTTAATTAGTGATTAGGTTAAACTAATCAGGATTAATTAACCTAATTAATTACTTAATTAACTAATTAATATTTTAATTATTTTAATTATTATTTATTTATTTATTTAATATTTTGTTTTTATTCCTTTTTAAAAAAAACGTTATGGGCGGGGCCCGTTGTCATAGGCCCAGGGGGCCTATCGGGCGCGGTTATCGGGCGTGCGCCCGTGAGAGGACACGGGGCATCAGGGGCGCCGGCGAGGCCGTGAGTCTTGCGGTGAAGCGAGGCACAAGGGCGGCGTAAGAAGGCGCCACGGAGCAAAGGCAGCTCGTGGGCTGTGGAGCCACGGCTACGGGCGCACGGGCGCAGGGCGACAGGGGAGTCGCGGGCAAGACGAAGGCGTGTCAAGACGGGCGAGGCAGGCGAGGCTGTGAGGGCGCATGCCGCATGTAACGGCCAGTGGCGTGGCCGTGAGCCAAGGTGGGGGGGTCATGGCGGTGAGCCAGCTGGCTTCTCAAGGCGGGCGCCACGGTGAGTGCGCGCGCTGGGTGGACGCCGAGGTGAGGGTAGAGAGGAGAAGCCGGGGTCTCACAACATGGAGAAGGGGTCGAGGCAACGGGCGTGAGGAGGCGGCGGGGACGACGGCGCCGGAGAAGCAGAGCCGTCGATGAGGAGGAGGCAGACCCGTGGGAGGTTCATGACGGGCGGCGACGGGCAGCGTGGTGGACGGTGGTGACGGTGAATGGCGGCGAAGCTGGCACTGGGACCGGCTTCAGTGCCGATCCAGATCCAATGGGGAGGTCTGGCGAGGTAGCCCTCGGCAAGGCGGCGGCCGACGTGGAGTTCGGGGGCTCGGTTGCCCCGGTGTCGGTGGCGAGCGGCGTGCGAGGTGATGGGGTCGGGGCGGCGTCGCGCGTGTAGCGGCGGGGATCGATCCCGATCCAATCGGGGCGGAAGGAGGAGGTGGATCGAACCTCCCCGATCCAGATGGGATCGAGAGGAGTGGGGAGGGATGTGGGTGTGGGGGAATGGGGTGCAGTAGCTAGGGTTTACAGTAGTGGGGGGACGTGGGCCAAGTAGGCCGGGCGTGGGGTGGGCGGCAAGCCGGTCGGTTGCCACCAATCGGGCCAAGGCCCACACGGGAAGGGGGTTTTCCTTTTGTGGGTGTGTGTGTGTGTGTTTTCTTGTTTTGCATTTTCTTTCATTTATTTTCTTTTTTTGTTTTAAATCATTTTAAATTATCTAGGAACTTTATAAAAATGTGTTTATTACACCATATTTACTTAAGCAAATTATGGCACCGCCTGAACATTTTAGTTTTAATATTTGAAAACTTTGGTGGTTTGCCTTTAACTCAAATTTGAATTTGAATCGTTTGAACTATCGTGAGATTAACAACGATAACCATGATGATGTGGCATGATTAATGTGGAATTACTGTAGCTTAATTATCCCAAGGCGTCACAATTCTCCTCCACTACAAGAAATCTCGTCCGAGATTTAGGAGGCGGAAGTAAGGGGAAGGGATCTGGTTACGTAACTCTAACGATTCTTCTCGGTCATAGTCGCTCTTCTCGAAGAGGTCGATCCATTACATTGATGTCTTGCCTTCTGCTTCGGGTCATCATGATGAAGTTGTCGTCCTTCCTTGGGGATCTTCATCGTACTTACGTAAAGGATAAGGGGTAGCTTCAAAAGGACAGACCTCTACAAGGTTGTCTATCTGGTCGATAACATCGAGGAAGGTGGCGGAAAGTAACTCCCGAATTGAAACTTAAGAAAATATCGAGAGCAAGTAAGGAGGTAGCATGGAAAGTTCCAAGCAGGTAGGCAATCATTCATTTCTTGAAACAAAGTGTGAAAGGGGTCCAGAGCAACGAGAATAAGTATTAAATGCGATACCAGAATAGATCATCTCTAGGAAGTAGCCCGTGAATTACATACGGAGTCAAACGCGAGAAATAACTTTAGCAACAGGGGTGTACAGGAGAGTCGGTTTCGATCCTGTGGAACTGTGGGTTATGGGCCCACCATGTTGGTAAAAAGTAGGAAGGGGATGACGTCTTGCATGATCATGTAAGCAAGGCCTGTCAGAGGATGGACTATTGATTATGTCGGCAACAACCATAGGTACCAAGGGCGAGGGACGAAGAGAACCATTTTCCTGCTCGTTGAACGAGGCGGACCAATATGCAAAGTTCTCATCCATCGGGGGTTACCAGGATGTCGTTAGCAATAGTAACAGGGTCACCCTGACAGAGTTGTAAACCGAGGTGTTTACATAAGCAGTGAATCTTTACTGCTTAGATTATATAGATCACAAGAAAGGTCAAACAACCCAATGAAAAGAACAACGTGATCATCAAAGTTAAACAGAACAATGGTAAGGGAAATGTGTTTAAACACATATTTCAGGATATATCCTTCCCAAGGACAAGGAGGGCATGATATCCATAAGAGGATAGAAAGTAGAAAACCCTTTAGGTAAGGGAGAGAAATTTCATGGCATTACCCATACAAAGGTGTTTGGATAATTGAGCAAGAAACATTTAGCATTTGGCTTCAAATGTTCTGGTTGAAAGTCGGATTACCACATACATGCTTTAGGATAGCATTGACATGGTCTTCAAGCAAAAGGTCAGACTTTGGAAACACGAAGGATCCATCAGGAATAACTTGTAGAATAAGTCTTACAATTTCCTCATGGATGAATGGATAACCTTCTTTGAAAAGGAATTTATAATGATAGGTCCTCCGGTAGGGGTGGGGGTGCTAGGCATGACATCATGTTACCGGATCATCAAAGGATCGACATCATAACTCTTGGAAAGTTGTCCCAACCATCATATCTGACGGAGATTCAGGTATGATTGGTGTCAGGATACCTCAGGCTCAGGATGCTTGAGAAGAAAGGTGCAACACAAATTGACGGGATGACACTGTAAGATTCTCGGGAAATGAACTATGGGAGCGGGTTTCTGAAGCAATAGTTCATCATTAAACCAAGGAGGGGATGAGAAGGTGGCTGATGGGCTCAGCGACAATTCATCGAGAATTCCAAACGAATGGATTTCCACGATAATGTGAACAAGGAGATGACATTTGTTAGATCAAATGATATAATGTTGTATGCTCGAGGAAAACATACACCATTAATCATTAGTTGAAGGTGTGCCCGAAATATGACCTTAGGCAGCAAGATCACTGTTAGCGTGACGATTCAATAACCAACAGTCTAAGAACGAACTGTCGATCGTTAACTTCAAAGCAATAGGGTTGCTAGAAGTACAGAATCCAAGTAGCATCATTCCCTTGTTGGAATCCCGGTTAGAATCAACACAGGGAACAAGAAGGCATGGTGATGGTGAGAAGTATCACTTGTATCAAGAATTCTCAAGAGGTGGGGAAATTACCACGACATTTTTCACATAAAAGATGGTAATATTCCAAGCTAAAGAAGAACAAACGTTGGATAGCAAGGAACTCAAGGTATAACACAAAACACGAACAAGTTTTGTGTTGAACGGAAGGCAATAAAGTGGTCACTGATATCACAAATCATCGAGGGCAAGGATGGTATTACTCAATATGAATTCAACTGATATCCTGGAAGTGCTCAGAATGCTGATGATGATCACGACACATTTGTCGAGAGATTTCATGAAGATGTAATCAATCGGCGATAACATCAAGTCAAAGGAATTATGAAGCAAAAGGTTATTGTAACCATGCGTACGACACAAACTCAAAATCAAGCTTGTTGTCCAAAGCGAAATGATATGATGAGGAAGATCGACGTAAGCTTAGCTCATCGTCAAAATTATGCTCTGGGAAGAGGACCAGGTATACAGTTAGAATCGGCACGACAAGGATATAGCCAAACAGGCTAGGAATGACGTGATTGAGTTCAAACTCGTAAGTAATGAAGGTTACCAAGAGTTGCTTAATCGCGATGCGGACTCGAGCCAGTTATCGGTGTCTTTGAGTGTTTAATAACTCAGAGCCCGCGAAAAATTGGAATCAGTGGGAAGGTAGCACTTGATGAAGAACTCATAAAAAGTTATGCAGTTCCATGATAATCTCGGGATACCAGGGGGGTAATACTCGACACAAGATCAAAGTAGAGGTTGGACTGGGGTATTGATCCATAGAAGACAATTGTTTTAACTTGTCTGAAAAATGAGATCAAAGAAGAACAATCATGGTCGGAACCACGGTTGCAAGGGATCAACTCACAAATACCATATGTTAGTTATCAAGGAAATAGTTATTATTACAAGAAGCTTCCATGATAGGATTTACATCGCGTCCATGGGCATGAACACAAAGTTCAAGGCCGACTCCCACTTCTCCAATGCATAACCTTTCATTCACTTCTCATTTTTGAAGAAGTTGTAGTGCTGAAATTTTATCTAGCGAAACACCAGAAGAGTATGACTCGTGAAAACATTCGAGTTCACACATTTTAAGGAAGGCATAGGTTCATCCCATCAGGGCATCTTAGAATCATATACCAGAATCTTTAGAAGTAATTAACTCAAGCCCGAAGGCAGAGCATGGTTAAGAAAGCAGAGGATACAATTTACCAAAGGCATTATGTATCAGCGGAAAGGCTCACAAGGTTATTGAATATGAAGGGCGTTGTCAGATAAAATCCAACAAAGGATCTGGTGGTCCACAAGGGATCTGACGTGAGCATCGGTACTCAACTAGAGGAAGAAGAATGCAAGGAGATCAGATTATAGAAACAACTGACTAACTCAATTGTCAAATGCAAAGGAATTATGATTTCCAAATCAAGGGATCAGAAGCAATGCTCTGATTAGGGATGGATAAGTTGAATAGCCTTAGGGTACAATCAACGACAATTGGATTGGTTGAGGACCAATTCCAGTTAAAAGAATAGCAGCTCAGCCGGAAAGGTAATTTATAGGGATCAATGATGATTGCGGTATTCATGAAACATATTGAGTCAACAGACTCAAAATGATAATGACAAGGAATGTCAATAAGACTACGAGACTTATGGGATTAACCATAATGCAAGCAAGCAAGAATTTCAAGAGCCAAAGGCTCCAGAGGATTTTCGGAAGATCGAATAGTATTTCGAAGACTTTAGTGAAACACATGAACAACTGGGGATGATCGGATACTCGAAAAGTGCGAGGATTTATTTGAAGGGGTATTCATGTGGCAAAGAACTGCTAGGCAGTAGGCACAAAGTATTCTCGGTACAACAGAGAAAGCTTCGGGGCATCTTGTAATAACAAGATCAATGGGGGATGATTGCATGAATGGCAAGTGTAAGTAGTTATCCATAAGGATTTACGGTGGAAGGTGAATTGCAAACACGATGAACACAAGTTCTCGGGTTAACAATGGAGAGTATCTTTAGGGTCTTACAGTGCGTGAGGCGATCATTAGTAATAAGGGCTCTCCGGGTGAAAGTGATAACGAGATCCTAATGTTAGATTTAGTAAACTTCATTTAACCCGAATAGGGAGAGATCGAGTCCCGGAGTAAAGGTCGAGGAGTAAAAGATCCTAGTACCACCCAATGGCAGCGTGGGCCCGTAAGGCACACAACCATGTTAGTAAAAGTTTTGCAATGTCTAGACTCGACTTCGCCAAGGAGTGTGGAAGGGGATTCCTACAGCAGTTGACTCGATACCAACTTGTGACGCCCCCGATTCAATCGTACACTAATCATGCACGCAAACATGTACGATCAAGATCAGGGACTCACGGGAAGATATCACAACACAACTCTAAAACATAAATAAGTCATACAAGCATCATAATACAAGACAGGGGCCTTGAGGGCTCGAATACAAGTGCTCGATCATAGACGAGTCAGCGGAAGCAACAATATCTGAGTACAAACATAAGTTAAACAATTCTACCTTAAGAAGGCTAGCACAAACTGGGATACAGATCGAAAGAGGAGCAGTCCTCCTGCTGGGATCCTCCTAAACTACTCCTGGTAAATCGTCGGTGGGCTGCACGTAGTACTAGGCGCCTCTAGTGTAGTAGTCGTCATCGACGGTGGCGTCTCGCTCACAGGCTCCATCGATGCAGTTGCGACAATCGAGTAGAGATAGGGAAAAAGGGGAACAAGGCAACCGTGAGTACTCATCCAAAGTACTGCAAGCAAGGAGCTACACTACATATGCACGGATATATGTGTAAAAGGCCATATCGGTGTTGAACTGCGAAAGCCGAATAGGAGGGGATAGCTAGTCTTATCGAAGACTATGCTTGGTCATCTTCGTCTTTCAACAGGTAGAAGAGGGGAGGTTGAAGTCCTCCAAGTAACATCACATAGCAATAATCCTACCTGGCGATCCCCTCCTCATTGCCCTGAGAGAGAGCGACCACCGGTTGTATCTGGCACTTGGAAGGGTGTGTTTTATTAAGTATCCGGTTCTAGTTGTCATAAGGTCAAGGTACAACTCCAAGTAGATCACATTACCGAAGATCACGGCTATTCGAATAGATTAACTTCCTGCAGGGGTGCACCAACTTACCCAACACGTTTGATCCCATTTGGCCGGACACACTTTCCCGGGTCATGCCCGGCCGCGGAAGATCAACACGTCGCAGCCCCACCTAGGCACAACAGAGAGGCCAACACGCCGGTCTAAACCTAAGCGCCTGAAGTGCAGGCCCATCGCCCAATGCACACCAAGACGTTAGGGCGGCCGAAAGCAGACCTAGCCTAGTGGCTGCCCACCAATTCGGCGCGGCTGCTCCGTCACGACGTCTGAAGTGCTTGGTGATACCACGACGTCGAGTGCCCATATCTTTCCCACGTGGTTGGTTAGTGCGTATAAGCTCGTAGCCAACTCGGATCAAATACCAAGATCTCGTTAAGCGTGTTAAGTATCCATGAGCGCCCGAGCAGGGCAGGCCCACCTCTCACCTGTGTAGTCTCAACACGCCTGTCGCTCCGCCTCAAAGATCCACTCGCGGGTGCTCCACAAGCCGACCGTCTTTAGTCACCACATGTATCATGTATAAGTATAAGTATATACCGTGATCACCTCCCGAGTGATCACGGCCCGATAGTATAGCACAGCAAAGCGGACAAGAATGTAGGGCCACAGATGGAAATACTAGCATCCTATACTAAGCATATAGGATTGCGAGGTAAAGGTAACAACTTGATAGTAACAAGGACGGGCTATGCATCGGGATAGGTATATGTAGCGATAACATGCTACACTACTCTAATGCAAGCGGTATAGAGTAGAATAGGCGATATCTGGTGATCAAGGGGGCTTGCTGGTTGCTCTGGCAAGAGAGAGGGTAAATCAACTCCGTAGTCGAATCAGCAGGCGGCGTCGGTCTCGTAGTCCACCGGAGAGAAGAGGGGAAGAAACAATGAATACCATGTAAACAGATGCATATCGATGCATGACAAGACAAGTAACGATGCTAGGCGTGCCCTAACGTGGTATGAGGTGGTACCGTTAAGGGAAGACATCCGGGAAAATATCCCGGGGTTCGTGTTTTGAGCGGAAGGAGCGGAGGGGAAAGTTGCGGGTTCGGTAGGTTAGGGGTGTGGCAGACGAGCAATTTGCGTATTCGTCTCTGTCGTTACGAGCAACTTTCATGTTGAAAATATTTTAACCGAGTTACGGATTAAAAGATATGATTTTTAAAGATTTTATTAATTTTGGAATTTAATTAATCATTTAATTAATTGAAAAATGAATTTATGACGTCGACATGATGTCATGTCGACGTCGGCGATCAACGTTGACCGTTGACCTGGTCAACGACATGTGGGTCCAAAGGGGACCCACAGCCGATCTTTGTTTAGGTTAATTACCTACTAGTTATTTTAATTAGTGATTAGGTTAATCTAATCGGGATTAATTAACCTAATTAATTACTTAATTAACTAATTAATATTTTAACTATTGTAATTATTATTTATTTATTTATTTAATATTTTGTTTTTATTCCTTTTTTTAAAAAAAAGTTATGGGCGGGGCCCGTTGTCATAGGCCCAGGGGGCCTATCGGTATGATTATCGGGCGTCTTGCCGTGAGAGGACACGGGCATCGTGGGCGCGGCGAGGCCGTGAGTCTTGGCGCGTGAAGCGAGGCTGCACGTGTGGCGTAAGAAGGCGCCGCCGAGCGGGCAAGTGCCTCGTGGCTAGGGAGCCACGGCTGGGCAAGACGGGCGCAGGGCGGCGACAGGGGAGTCGCGGGCAAGACAGCGCAGCTCACAAGCAATGAGGTGGCGAGGCGAGGGCGCGGGCACAAGCACGTAACGCCAGGCGTGGCCGAGCCGGTCGGTGCAAGGGGGTCGCGGTGAGCAGCGGGCTTCAGCGGCGGCGCCACGTTGAGTCTTGTGGCGCGGGTGGACGCCGAGGCGAGGAGAGAGGAGAAGCCGGGGTCTCACAGCGGAGAAGGGGTCGAGGCAACGGGCGTGAGGAGGCGGCGGGGCAGACGGCGCGGAGAAGCAGAGCCGTCGATGAGGAGGAGGCAGAACCGGCGGGGAGGTTCTCATGACGGCGGCGGCAGGGCCGGCGTGGTGACGGTGAATGGCGGCGGCGCGGGCACCGGGACCGGCTCGGTGCCGATCCAGATCGAGGGGAGGTCTGGCGAGGTAGCCCTCCGGGCGGCGCGGCGTCGGCAGGTTCGGGGCTCGGTTGCCCGGTGTCGGTGGCGGCGTGCGAGGTGATGGGGTCGGGCGGCGTCGCGCGTGCGTGGCGGGGATCGATCCCCGATCCAATCGGGGCAAGGAGGGAGGTGGATCGAACCCTCCCGATCCAGATGGGATCGAGAGGAGTGGGGAGGGGCGTGGGTGTGGGGGAATGGGGTGCGGTAGCTAGGGTTTACAGTAGTGGGGGGACGCGGGCCAAGTAGGCCGGGCGCGAGGGTGGGCTGGCACTGGCCGGTGCTCGCCAATGGGCCAAGGCCCACACGGGAAGGGGGTTTTCCTTTTGTGGGTGTGTGTGTGTGTGTTTTCTTGTTTTGCATTTTCTTTTATTTATTTTCTTTTTTTTGTTTTAAATCATTTTAAATTATCTAGGAACTTTATAAAAATGTGTTTATTACACCATATTTACTTAAGCAAATTATGGCACCGCCTGAACATTTTAGTTTTAATATTTGAAAACTTTGGTGGTTTGCCTTTAACTCAAATTTGAATTTGAATCGTTTGAACTATCGTGAGATTAACAACAGTAATCGTGATGATGTGGCATGATTAACAGGGAATTACTGTAGCTTAATTATCCGGGCGTCACACCCTGCCACACTTCCTTCTCCCGCGGATTGGTTGCTGTTGTTGCTGGTGTTGTTCGAGTCTGATGCCTGCCGTTTCCTGCTACTGCGGGAGGTTGCAAGATTTGTTGGTGAGCTTTTCATTTTCTTCCTCTCTGGTCCAATAGGTGTTTAGATGTACTCAGATTTTGTACGTGCGCAGATCTAAATAAATTCCTTTGGATGCATTAGCTGCTCTTCGTTTGGATGCATTTAGTGGTCGGATCTGGTTGGATCTTTGGGAATTTTTGTTGCCATGCGGGAGATGCTGCAGCATGCCTAGATTCGCACCAGTTTTTTGTTGCCTTTCCTATTTCGTCCGGTGGTTGTGGGTTAGGCGTCGGTTGCTATTGCCGGATTCTGTCAGTCAAAACTATTTCGCACATCTATTAGTTTGGGTTAGTCCGTTTTTAGGTGTTTGGCTTGAGGATTAGACGATGGATTAGTCAAATATACTTCTATATTGGTTTGGGTTGGTGCCTGCTTTAGTTCTTTGGCTTGATGATTAATTAAATGGATGCTTAGTTCTAGGGATTATGCCTGTCATAGTTGTAATTCTTAGATGCTTGATTGATGCATGTTGTCATAGTTGCGATTCTTTGATGCTTGATTGATGCCTGTCGGCGAGAGGCTATGAGATGGGTTGTGCATGGCCTTGTGTTTTTGGAAATTGTCTACTGAGGTGATCGGATGGTGCATTAGTTCGGTTGTAAATATAGTGAAGGATGTGCTCATGTAATGGGTGTTGTCATGTTAATCAAAAAGAGCTTCTCAAGGGCTGGATTTGTTTGTGTTGGATTGGGGCTTCTGAAGGAGAGGGGAAGGGGCGGTCTATGCTTATTTAGATGGTGTCACTGTTGATTTGTTTTTATTCAATCCCTTCTAGGTTATTTATCTTACGGAGTTTGGCTATGAGGATAATGGGGTTTCTGTGCCTATTGTGGTTGTAATCTTTTGAATCAAAGTGCTGGATTTATGGTACTGGATTGCGGCCGAATGAGAGGAGAAGGGCAGTCTGTGATTGTTTAGATGGTGTCACTTTGTTGACCTGTTTTGATTAGTCCCTGCTTGGTTATTTATCTTAGGGAGCTTGGTTAAGATGGTACTTGGGGTTCTATGCCTATTGTGTTTGCAATCGTGAATCAAAGTGCTCTTCTGAAGTGTCATTGCTGGTTTCTTTTGTTCAATCCTTTCTTAGCCATTTTTCATAGATCATATGGGTCACATGGTTGTTCAGAAAAGAACATGGAGGATCAATGCCTATTGTGGTTGTAGTTCCGTGAGGCATAATGTTATTTTTTGGTGTTAATTGGGTTATCTTGATGGCTCTCAGTTTCCAGTCTCTAAACATCTATGGGGTATTAGTGTTTTATTGCTAATTGTTTTGGCCTTTATACATACAGGCCCATGCCGAACTAGAGAAGGTGAGGGCAATGAGATAAGGTCATCCGCCTTGAATTCGCCCTGCGTGTTCGTGGTGGCCTGATGACACCGGATGTTGTGTCTGCAGAGTACGCCCTCAAGGACATTTGCTCGGACGACACCACGTGTCCCCAATGTCATCGTCCTCGCTGCAGGTACGCTTGATTGCAGGATCCCCTCCCTCCTCTCTCCCAGCTCACGTACGATCTTCTTATTTTGTGGGTCAGTAGAATGGAACACTTGGATTCATGCTCACCTGCCAACCAGACCCGGAACGCAGGAGGAGGGTTGAGCCGTGAGCGTAGAGTTGCCATTGCTAAAAATGGTGGTGCTACTGAGCGGGGGTCGACATAGCGGAACTGTCGTGTGCCATGTCCATTGGCTGAGAGGCGAGGTGGAGTTGTTGCTATTGAAAATGGTGGTGGTACCATGAGGAAGCAGTACACTTGCAATGCCTTCAATGCACCAGTGATCGAGTTATTCAAAGATTTCGTAACCTAGAATTTCAATATTTAGTTTAGATTGAAATAGTTAGGTCTATCACAAAACAAAATTAATTACTGAACTAACTTTCTTATCTTTCTACCTAAAGTATAGTGATGTACAAAGCTAGCATTTTAGGTGGAATGAGAATCTTTAAGAGGAAGTATCAAGCGACACAAGCACCTATGGTAGAATGATGTGTTGATAGTGTACCTAATCCACCTGTGTTGACCGGTGCATATAATTTTATATTGTCATTTGCAATCTCTGTTCCCTTTTAAACTCAAGATTTTGGAAACAAGATCATATACACTCTGAACCAAAGATAGTTGAGTTCGGTTCAATTATGCAGTTTGTTGCATTAGAAAAATTACTATTTTCTTGAAACCTTGCCGTGGTGTGCTAAATTGTTCCTTTCTGTCTGTACCTGCCAGTTCTAAGCACCTATTCTTTTTTCTTCGTTTGGACCTGTACATAAGAATTCTGCTTTCCTTACCCCTGCAATTATGCATGACCTGCAGCTTATTCACACGGATCTTAAGCCAAAGAACCCGATACAATTAGGGTCCATGATTATAAGGTACTGAACTTCCAAATTAGAAACTGGCCTAATTTTGAAATTTCCTGAATGTATACTTTTTTTCATGCATTCTTTGGAGGTGTTCTGTTGGTTAGTTAATGCTCCTTACTATATGAGTAAATTTCTTTTTCTTTATTTCTAAACTCAGTTTTATTTTCTCCATGAAGGTTTCTGACGAAAATATATAGTGAAGTGGGTTGAGAAAAGAAGCAAATCGTTCACGCCTACCTATTTATATGGTGTGGAGAAGATGAGGTTCTTAGCTTATTGATATCATCTGATCATTTTTATCGGTGCTTGACTACTTAATGAATTTCCAAGCTGTGTCGACGACGACAAGAAGAAAAACTTTTTTGACCAGGTGTGTCTTTGGTTGTATCCTTGAAATTTTTCACTACTTATGTGGATGGAGGATGAAGCTCATACTTGCAAGGTATATTTACTAACGAACTACCAAAAATATATAGCTCTTTATTGTCATAAGTTTTTATATCAAAGGCACACGCGAGCTTGTCTATTAGTAGCTTTACATTGAAGTCAATGGGATTTCATATGCACAAGTGAGTAAGAAAGTAAAGATTGTTCTTTTCCTGCTAAAGTTCTCATTGTGCAGGTTTGCCTACTTAATTCAAGTTGTCCTGCCGGACTGACATCATACATCCAGAATGCCAAAAGGCTTGTGGTCGATCCTAGGCAACTTTAAGATTTGTAGTCTGGCTGATTATGAAATATACCAAAAAGTGAGTACAGCTTATGTTAAGTTATAGTCCGGAGTCTTCATGTTGATTCATTAGAAATTTTGAATTGGTTATAATTGGGAGTGTCACCTCAATTTCTGAGGGTAGTTGCATCCTAATGATTTACATCCTCTAGATGTTTTTTCTGAATTTTTCACATCCTATAGATGAACTTTTTCTACTGATTTTTTTACCCTGTTGGTAGTTGATGTTCTGAAGTTGAAGCAGCTATGTTCTACAGATTTATATGTACCCCATGTACTGAAGAAGTAGATTTTTCAATGGATGGATCGGGTCTTTTTGTATCTGAATTGCTGCCGACTTGCCGCTACCAAGTAAAATGTGATTTCCCATCTATTTTGCAGCCTGCATTAGTAAGTTCAAGTTTATATCCTCGAATAAATTTCTTCATGAGTAGGTGCTGACTCTTGGTTCATCTACTTTGTAGTTATGACCTTCAGGTGTCTCTTTATTTTAGATTGTGGAGTAATCATGTGATCTATCAAAATATTGGTTTGGCACAATAGAATATGCGGTGCTGAAGAGATCAATTGGTTTTTGCTGGTCTGGACTCCTAATCATTTGTACCATTTGCTAATTGCGTAACTATATGTTAGACTAGAAAAGTTAAGCTAATATGATGTGTGTCATTTACTAGACATCAAGATCATATGAGAAAACAATTATATTCATGTTCCTACATATGCTCATGTCGGGAGTGGACCAGTGCATTGACATTTAGGTGGGAATACTTCTGAGGATCGAGCTATTCATCAACGTGGGCATGCCTCATATTCATATTTATCTATCTCGATTTGAATACATGCTCTACAAATTAGTTTGAATTAAATTCACATAAGGGAGCATTGATTTTTTGAGATATTTGTAATAAATATGAGGTAGCTAGCTGCTAAGACGTCCTATTATCGGATATCTGGGCTACCTTCACTCGATGAAATCTTATTTGGTGTCTGTTTAATGCAATGCAGGTGGAGAACATGTCATTCTTTTATGCTGAGCTCTCGTTGGTTCACTACACAATGCTTATCTACTCGCCATATGTCATTGCAGCAATATCCTAAAGCACCATATCGGCTTGGCCGAGTTACAATTGATGTACACCTTCCTACTCACTTTTCTGAAATCTGATTATTACATCAAACAGGAACCCGAGTTTGAGTTATAATGATCCTCCTGCAATATTTAATAAGAATGGTAATAGTACTGGAATGCTTATCTTATAACAATGAGGATATAAGGCACTGCTTACAATCATTGGATCATTTTCGCCATATCATTACATTTTTCTAACCCAAACAACATTTTTTAAATGCTCTTAGGCTAGGGCAGCCAGATGCATAGGAACCACAGAGTGCAGGTGAAGGGAGGCGCTGGGTGGCGGGTAGAGCAACTATGGTCAGGGCGGTTGTCTGAAGAAGAGAGAGGTGGGCAAGTAAGTGTTGAACTAACTGATGCTATGGAGATTATCTCAAAAAAACTGATGCTATGGAGATGAATCGGGGATATTAGAGGATAGAAGCCGAGAGAGATTTAGGCGATGTTCGGTAGAAGATGATTTTTTTTAGCTACGCGTGTCTGTTTTGGAGATTGCCCGCCTTTTGGAGCGTATTAGACTTTGATTTCAAACGATGTTGTGCTCTGGCATCAACCTTGTAATAAGTCACCTCTCAGTTAATATAGATATATTAGCTTGCTAGATGCTTGACGTCTGAACACTTTGCTGTTGCACTTCCGTTAAGTATAAACTCTTTTAAACAACTAGCGTTTCTTTGGGCTGCATAGACACGTTCACAAATGCATTAGCTAGATTGGTGTGCTCAAGACTGCAGAGGAGGCGCACCACGGGCGCGCCCCTGCCACTAGTGATGTTTTATGCTCTGCAGTACCAGACCCCTACGGTTTTTCTTATGATTCAAATAAGAAAAAAAGAAACTACAAAAACAAAGTCTTCAAGATTTCAGTCTTCAAATCAATTTCTTCAAAGATTGTTTCAATTTTATCATCAAATTCTTCACTTGAAGAATGGGCAAGGGCTAAATCGACATGCGAATATGTGCATTATAGCAACTATTTGGTGCTAGATGCACAGAATAAGAGTGCCCGTAATCACTGTTTGGTGCTAGATACGTCGGATAGCACCCACCCCCACCGTGGAGCGCTCCTTGCGCTTGCCCAGTCCAAACCGCCTGTTCTTTTTGCATTAATTTCTACGTATTTTCTTTTGTTTTTTTATCATTTTGTACCATCATTTTTTGCTGTTTGGAAGTATTCGGTTTGCCTTTCCTTTTCCATTCTTATTTTTTGTAAGTTTTTATTTTCATGTGTTTCCCTTTTTCCCTTTTTTTCTCTTTTTAGAATTAACAATATTTTTTAAAGTTCACGAATACTTCTGCAAAAGTCCGTGATCATTTTAAACAAGGGACAATTGCATTTTTACCCCTAGTTGGTTCCTACTTACGGGTTTTGCCCTTGCTTTTCGAGCTTGCTCAGTTTTGCCCTTACTTTTTCCATCGAGGTCCCTCGAATGCCCTTTGACCGTTTGACCAAAACTTTGAAAATTCATAACTAATTCATATGAATTCAGAAAAATGCAAATAAGATATGAAAATGTTCAGATAAACATTACCTTTATGTGCATATCATTTGCATTTAGGACAAAAGTACCCTTTAAACTACCTGAGGTAATTAATGTTATTAACATTATTAAAAACAAAAAGGTATAAACAATATTTTTTTCATGAATAAAAATTACATGCAACTGTACGTGATGTTTTCTGAAGATCCCAATATCTTATTTGCATTTTTCTGAGTTCGTATCAACTTGTTAGGAAGTTTCCAAATAATGGTCAAAGTCGTTAGAACATTCTTAACAAGATGATACAAACTCAGAAAAATGCAAATAAGATATCTGGATGTTCAGAAAACATCACCTACATTTGCATGTAATTTTTATTCATGAAAAAATATTGCTTCTACCTTTTTATTTTTAATAATGTTAATAATACTAATTACCTCAGATAGTTTAAAGAGTGTTTTTTTCCTGAATGCAAATGATATGCACATAAAGGTAATGTTTATCTGAACATTTTGTATCTTATTTTCATTTTTCTAAGTTCATATGAATTAGTTATGAATTTTCAAAGTTTTGGTCAAACGGTCAAAGGGCATTCGAGGGACCACGAAAAGTAAGGGCAAAACTGAGCAAGCTCGAAAAGTAAGGGCAAAACCCGTGGGTAGGAACCAACTAGGGGTAAAAATGCAATTGTCCCTTTAAACAATTAATGAACATTTTTGAAAAATGCATCATGAACACTTTTTAAATTCATGAATATTTAAATTGATTAGGATTGTTGCAAAATACATGAATGTTTTATTTTTCTTGAAGTTTTCTAATTTCATGATTTTTTTAAATTCATATACGTCTTCATATTTCTTTGAGTCCGTTAGATACAAGACTTTACCTGAAATAGCAAGGCAAACTCGTTAATGGATCAACCAAAGATCTATCAAATAAAAAACAAAACAAATTGAAGAATAAATGGCCACGACGCACATGGCCAGGTGCACGTCACCTCTCTTTTCTGTGCTCCCCTCGTGATCAGTGATTCGTCGAAATCACTAGTTGAGGAGTACTCGTTGCAAAGATCACTTCCATCTTTCCAGGTTGTGACAAGTAACGCGCTGCATGTGCATCACTTGTCGCAACCTGGGAATTTTCCCTTTTTTCGTAGCTCTGTTTATTCAAAACGTTTTATCTCATTGTGCGTCCAAATCTCGAACCGTTTTCACCGTTGGTTTCCTCGCGTCGAGATCTTCAAAACTAGATCCTATGTTGATAGGTTTTGACGAACTTTTTTTATAAAAAAACCAGACGAAAAAATCAAACCGGGAGCACGGGTTTTTTCCCTTTCCGAAAGAGGCACGCCCGTGCCTCTCGCGAAATCACAACCGTGCCTCTCATGGAAGGAAAAAAAAGAAAACGTGTTTTTTTCCTTTTCCGAGGAGGCACGGCCGTGCATCTCGCGAAAGCACAACTGTGACTCTCGCGGGAGCAAAACCATGCCTCTCGCGGAAGAAAAAAAAACAGAAAATGCATTTTTTTTCTGTTTCCGAGAGACACGGCCGCGACTCTCGCGAAAGCACAACCGTGCCTCTCGCGGAAGCAAAACCGTGCCTCTCACGGAAGAAGAGAAAAAATAAAAAACACATTTTTTTTTGTTCCGAGAGGAATGGCCGTGACTCTCACTAAAGCAGAACCGTGCCTCTCGTGGAAGCAAAATCGTGACTCTCGCGGAAGAAAAAAAACAGAAAACGCGTTTTTTCTTTCCGTTTCTGAGAGGCACGACCGTGACTCACGAAAACAAAACCATGCCTCTCGTGGAAGCAAAACTGCAACTCTCGCGGAAGGAAAAAATGTGTTTTTTCACGTAATTTTTTTTAATTTCTTTTGTTCCAAAAGCTAAGGAAGACCAGTGAAAAAACGAAACGTAAAAAAAAGAAAAAAACTGTTTAAAAAGCCTAAAACGTGTGTGAAAAAATAAATATAAAAACAAGATCTGGAGGGAGCGCCCAGGGTGCAACATGTGATGGGCGGCTGAGCCAAGTGGCGTTGATCGTTGTGAGGCTCCCAAAGAAGCGCTCGTTAGTTAGTTGCTCCTGTGATTCGTAGGTGCGGGGAGCTCCGCATTCCAGCGTGTGTCGTTGGTAGCAACCTAGCGCGTGCTTTTGGGCCACCCTATGGGATCGGGGCACCCATATTTTTTTGTTTTTTTTCTATAAAATGTTTGAGTTTATTTTTTCTGAATTTCAAATAATAATCAGGAATTTAAAACAAAAGTCAAATATCAGAAAATGTTCACTAGTTTAAAATTTTGTTCTTCAAATAAAAAAATGTTCTCGAGTTCCAAAAATATTCTCAAATTCAAAAAATGTTCTCGGAATTGAAAGAGGGTTCACGATTTCAAAACATGTTCACAAATTCAAAAAAATATTCATAAATTTGAACCAAATATTCGAGTTCACAAAAAAAATGTTCATGAATTCGAAAATATTTGAGGGTGCAGTAGGAGGAGAGGAGAGGATGGGGGAGGCAGGGAGAGGTTCTGGGAAAGAAAGAGGAGTGTTTACTTGAGGAGTGGCAGCCATCGTCACCGTTGTCGGATGCGTCGCTGGCGGCTGCCCGTCAACGTTTCTTGCACCACCGCCTCGTCGCCTCGCTTGTAGTCCTGTTGTGGTTCCGTTGGATGGGTCCGAGAAGATTATTTCAGCCCTCGTGCATCAATTGGATCGGTGTTGATTGGGCCGAGAATTTTCCTGCCCTGGCCCAAACGAAACCCACAACAAGGGATCCATATGGAATAGTTCCTCGTCGGAATGGACCACGGGTATTGGGCCGTGATACCGAGTGACCCACGTGGACTAAGTACTAACCAAACAAGGCATAATAGATATTATGGTGCTCCGCAGAAGCCAGTGACCTAATGAACATCTTAACAAGTTGACCATGACATTTTGTTGGAGCATCAAAGATGGAAAACGGAAGCCACATTAGGTTTCTTGGAAGGAGATGACTCAACCAAAAGATATGGGGGGCCTCCGCTTCAAGGATTTTGAGCTCTTTAATTTGGCAATGCTGGCAAGGCAGGCATGGCGCCTTTTGCAAAATCCAGATGGTCTTAGTGCTCGTCTGCTTAAAAGCATATACTACACGAATGGTTCAATCCTGAATGCTTCTCTCTTGGTAGTCACCCTAGCCAAATTTGGGGAGCTATTGTCGAAGGGAGAGATACTTTGAGACAGGGCTTGATCAAACGTATTGGTAATGGCCTATACAAGAATTTAGGATGATAATTGGCTACCTCGGAATGAAATGATGAAACTTTATGGTTACATGAGCGCTAATCCTCCCAACCTTGTCTCTGAGCTTGTTGATGCCACCTCTGCTACCTATAGGATAGACAGACAATTAACAAGGTATTTATGCCCATGGACGCTAGAGTTATTCTTGGCATACCCCATTCCACCAGGAACATCGATGACTTCTAGAGTTGGAATCATGAGAAGAACGGTATTTTGTCCGTCAAATCTGCTTACAGAATGCTTGTATCTATGCACAAGAGGAGAGAGGCATGGTTGGATAATCGAGCGGGCTCCTCTAGTTTGGCTACAGAGGAAGGATGTTGGAAAAGTTTATGGAATGTTCAGGTGCCAACTAACGTATGGATGTTTCTATGGCATTTGTCAAAACACTCTATACCAGCAAATGATGTCAGGGCGCACCGGCATATGATAGACTCAAGCTCTTGCGGTCTGTGTGGTCCTCGGATTCATGGAGACATTCACTAGTGGAGTGCACAATGTCAAGATACACATGGGCGTCGGTGGATGAGGATTTGGCTCAAAATGACCTAGTTACAACTACCGAATCGAATGCAAAACAATGGCTGTTATCGCATGCTCTATTCATCAAGCTTTCAGTCACACTCTGCGCTATATGGGCAGCACGTCGCAAGGCCATCCATGAGGGTGTATTCCAGAGCCCCAATCTATTCATTGTTTCATCAACAGGTTCATCGAGGAGCTAGAGATGATCAAAGAGACCCCGACAGTTTCTATCCCGGGCCAGCCATCTATATTAGTGAGCACACATTAGCTACCAAAAGCACCACCATTGGGCTATGCAAAAATCACGTTGATGCAGGATGCCGAAGGGGAGTCGAGGGTTCAGCTACGGCCATGTGCAGAGACAGAGACGGAACCTTCTCGAGGAGCTCGGCTCTGGTTATAGGTGGAGTGGGCCTCCCTGCATGTGATGGCATCCATCTTGGAGGCCATCACATGCAGGGAGGCCCTAGCCCTATCAGAGGATCTCAACCTTCACCAGTTTGTGGTTGCTTCGGATGCCAAGCAGATCATAGGTGAATCAACAAAGATAACCGTGGTAGTAATGGAGCCATTATCATTGAGATTAGTGTTCAAGCATCGCTTTTTAGTTGTAGTTTACTTTTGAAGGTCGTGCTATCAATGTTGAAGCACGTAGTTTAGCTAAATTTGCTTTGTCTTTAGGTCTGGGACGTCACGTCTGATTTGTTCAATCCCACGACTATCCCACATTCTCAATTTCGATGAATAAAGTTTGGTTTACCCCTAAAAAAAGGTCGGGTTAGCTGCCATTGTTTTGACAATCTGGAAAGCGCGAAAAAAATGCGTGCTTCCAATGCCTCTATCCCGACGATCTTGCCTTACTGATTCATTTTGCCCGCAACGGGATCGACTCGTCGGCTAAATTGCTGAACGAAAAGGAAAAGAAGTTCTTTAGCATGGATCCAAGGTGGCAGGAGAGGTATTTCGCAGAGCTAATGGATGGACATCGACAGGAAGACACATTAGCTGAAGGAAACATGGGAGCTTTTCCTTCTGTTTTTGTCTTCGCTGTTATCTGCTCATGTTTATACTACTTGATAGTCGTAAACTATGTTCTGGTAAGACTTTGTATAAGCATATGAACCTATCAAAAACACTCGGTAATACAGTATTTTTCTGGGAATCATGACATGGATGGATCACAGGATCAGTTCGATAATACCGCAGATATACAAGCGATTACATGCTGTACGGGTAGCAGGGGGAGTATGCCCCTGCCGGCCAGGAGTAGTATCCGGGATACCACTGCTGCGGGCACCAAGCCTCGCCCTCGCCGGTCTCCGATGCCGGCTTCGGCTTCGGCTCGGCGACGACCGCCTCCACCGTGAGGAGGTCCGCGTTCCCCACCTTCTTCCGCAGGCAGGCCGTGAGGTTGGCGGCGTCCACCCCGTCGCCGACCACCGCCAGCTGGTCCCTGTCATCGCCTTGTATCTCCACACGCTCCACTCCTGCACCATCAAGTTTCAGTTAGTTGGAAGCCTGATCGTATATCAAGGATATGGCCCCGGCAATGTAAACTGTAACTCACCGTATATGGAAGCCACCAAGCCCATTGCCTTGGATCGGCATTTGTCGCACGTCATGTGCACCCTGATCACCATCTTTTGCTGAAACAAAAGAAGCAGAGCATACCTATTTCAGTAACAATCAGGAGAGGAGAGCAACGGGAGGGTTTCAGTAACAGAAATTCAGAAAAGTGTAGTCACCTTCATGTTGCCCCTCTGCTACAGATATACCGCGAGACTGATGCAGCGCGAGCCCGCAGACAGAAGAATTCAGAGAAATAGGCTGAATATTTCTAGCAGGTAGCCTCTGGAAGTAAGCCTGACAGGCCAAAGATGGAGACAAGAATGAGTTCAGAGTCTCTCTTGATCCTCCGGCTTATATAGTGTCCGCATTCTGCTTCGAGAGAGTCTGGACGGCTTAATCTAGCCCGAACCACACAAGCGCGTAGCTCAAGACTTGACCCCGCGGGGATGCCTTGGTTGCTGCGCCTTCGGAAACCGCGTTTCATCTCTCGCGGGAGACGTCGATACTTTGGCGTCTGTTGTTTATTCCTTTGGCACCATGTTACCGCCTGATTGCTGCATCTCCGCGTTCCTCTTGACATGTTACTCTGTTTCTCTTTTCTGGAGGTTTTTTGTTTTGTTTGACTAACTAGTATACTTAGTATCCTGACAGTCTTTGCTTTGTTTGTACAAACACGACTGCAGATGTGTAAAGTACGTGAATTAGCAAGACGGACTAGAGACTAGACAGGTTACAATTAATGATTGCGAAACTAGACACAGATACGTAAAGAGTAAAGTAGATGGATTTGGGCAGACATTTTTGACGGTTAATTTGGCAAGATGCGCTTTTAGTTCTGCGGTAGATGTCAAACTCGACCAGCACCGTTTATGCACGAGTATGAGACTTCAAAGAGTTATTATGTATTCCCTTCTCCAGCCAAAACGGGTGTATTAAGAGATAAACTGACGCAAACTATGTAGGCAGCTCATGGTTACCTTTTGAGACGCCATAAGACACACCATACCGTAAAAGGCTTTCGCCCCATTTTATATATAAAGCAAATGCCCAAACCAACATCCAACAAGGTTCAAGAACACACACGCACATACACGAAAGTTCCAGACAAATAAGTAACGATAGGGTTAATCTTTGAGGCACAGCTCAACAAGCCCTAAAAGAGAAACAAAAAGGCACACACGCCGTAGAGACATGGAGTCTAGTCCGGCTCCGGAGGTGGCGGGGAGGCGGGCGCCAGGCGGAAGGCCATCGAGCGAAGATCGGCGAGGAGGTCTTGATGACGTCCCGGTCCTGTGGGCGGCTAAGCGGCCGCCAGAGCTGCAAGTAACCACATAATTTAAAGATGGAGTCAGTAGCACGCCGAAGAGGCACCTTATGGATGACTAGCTTATTGCGGACAGTCCATAGCGTCAGTAAGGATCCCCACGCATAAAGCCATCTAATATGCACGTAGCGAGGAGATGCACAATTTCATGGCAGGTCGGGGACGTTGGTGTTGCGCCATCGCCCCCAACCGTTTCAGCGAAGCAGGACCAAAGGAACTGTGCCGTGTAGCACGAAGAAGATGTGGTTGGTATCCTCTACCGTGCACATGGGGCACATCCATCCCAGTCCGTGGCGTTTAAGGACCTCCACGCCCAGACGGGGCGGCCGCGGATCCATGGCCACAGGGAAAATCACGATCTTTAGGGGCGGCGGATGTCCCAAATCAAGCCCGAAGGGCTCGGGGCGTCGATGGAGCGATAGCAGCGTAAAGGGATCTTGTGGAGAAGCGGCGGAGGGTTCGATCGCCGAGAGATGGCGTCCGGAGAGTCGGTAACGTCTATCGGCGGGAGGCGATGTCACGGAGTAGGGTATCCGGCCGCAATCTCAAAGGGGCGAAGGCGGCGGAAAGCGGCGCCCTAAGTCAATAAGGTCGTCTCGGCAGAGACCCGAGGTTAACAACAATGTCGAAGAGGACTGGAAATCGAGCAGCTAGGGGGTGTCTCCGACCATCTATCAAGCGAGCAGGTCGAGGACCCAGTACCCACCGAGATGGAAGTGCCAATCGCCAAAACAGGCGGTGGACGACGGCTTGCCAAAACCGGGAGCCGCCAGAGGCCGACAAAATGCGAGAGGCTGTCCACGCAGTACTTGTTACGGATTATCGTGAGCCGAGACCCCCATCTCCATTGGCAATGCGCCCGAGCCAACGTGTCGGGAGGGCAATGTTCATGCGCCGGAGGACAAAATCCCAAGACCGCTACGGTCCTTGGGTTTGCATATATCTCGGCCAGGTGACCATGTGGTACTTCGCTTATCCTTCGCCGCCCAAGAGAATCTGGATTGGTATTTGGCAATCTCTGGTGCGAGGGTTTCATGGAGGCTATAGAAGCTCATTAGAAACCAAAGGAGGCTAGCAAGCGAAGAGTTGATAAGGATCACTCGGGCCGCCTTAGACAGCCAGCGCCCTTTCCAAGGCTCAACGCGGTGTTGCATACGGGTCACCGTGGGGCGAAGATCAGCCACGGTGAGGCGCGAATCGCTAATGGGGATCCCAGATAGGTCGTGGGGAAAGAACCCAGCCGACAGTATAGTCGGTTAGCGATGGCACATGCTTCCTCCAAGGGAACCCGAGGACCATCACTTCACTCTTATCGAAGTTAATGGTTAGGCCCGACATTTGTTGGAAGCACAGGAGGAGGAACTTCAGGTTAGTAATATCTAGTACGGATCCCTCAACCATTATAATGGTATCATCCGCATATTGTAGGAGGGAGACCCCTTCCCCTCCTACTAGGTGGGGAACTAAGCCGTGAATATGGCCAGCAGCCTTAGCCCTATCCAAGATGGATGCGGGCATCGACCACCATGTTGAACAAGAGCGGTGAGAAGGGGTCACCGACGCAGCGTACCCCACGAGGGTGGGAAAGTAGGGTCCAATGTCCCCGTTGATGTTTACATGGTCCGACCCACAGGAGACAAGTTGCATGGCGGGTCACCCAACGATCGTCGAAGCCCTTGCGAAGCAGAACATCTCGCAGGAATGGCCAGTGGACCGTGTCATAGGCCTTATGAAAGTCTAGATTTAGAAAGACCGCGCGATGGCGTTTTACTCGGACCTCGTGTAGGACCTCGTGGAAAACTAACACGCCATCGAGAATGAATCGGCCTTGTATGAAGGCGGATTGATTCGGATGGGTGATCGTGTCAGCTAGAAGGGTCACCCTATTGGCGTACCCTTTGGCCAAGATCCAAAGGATCACGTTAATCACTGTGATTGGGCGGGCTGGCGAATATCCGAGGCGCCGGGACCTTGGGGATGAGGGTCACGATCCCATAATTGAGGCGTCCAAGGTCCATTGAGCCCGTATAGAATTCTTGAGCAGAGCCATGACCTCCGGCTTGATGGTATCCCGAGCGTTTTAAAGAACGTCACGGGCAAACCATCCGGACCCGGGGCCGAGGAGGGGTTCATCCCCTTAATGGCTGCGAGGACCTCGGCCTCATCAAAGGGGGCCACTAATGCCGCGTTGGCCTCAGCCGAGACCAATTGTGCACCCGACCAAATGTCGGGGGCCAGACTAGCCCCACCCCGCGGGGTGGGGGTAAATAGGGCTTTATAGAAGCCGTCTACATGGGTACGGATGGCCGAGGGGAGAACGATAGGATTGTCGCCATCCCATAGGCGGTGGATGGAGTTCTGACGGCCGGCCGTTCGCCACCGCTGAAAGTAGGCGGTGTTGGCATCTCCCGAAGGACCCACCTCTGGGTGCCCGAAGGCGCCCGATGAGGCTTCCTCGTCGGTGTAAATGGTGGATAGCTGGTCCTCCGGTCGTAACGCAGCATCCACTCATCAGGGAGATCCCGCCGAGTCGGCGCGGGCCCGTCGAGCTTGGATAGCCAACAGGGAGGGCCTTTTGCGCTCTCTAAGATCTGGCCAAGGTTTGCCCCCAGCCCTTCATGAATTGGCGGGCAAGCTTGGCGCGAAAATGCCACGAGTCGATGGCGGACATGGATCGATGGGGACCAGAGCGGGCAAAAATCCGGTGGCGACAACGACCTCCGGAAGCCGGTGCGATTGAGCGGAAGGGTTCGAACCGGAATCGCGGTAGCGATGGGGGCCGCTTCGTCATGGTGGAGAGAAGGAGGGACATGGTCGGACCCGATCCGGGTGACAGCGGAGGCGAAGCCGAGGCAGCGTAATTCCCATTCCGGAAACTAGGACCGCGATCCGGCCACGGATTGTGTCGGGACAATCTGTCGGTTCGTCCGGTGAACACGGCACCCGTCCGATCAAGTTCGCGGAGCCCGGCTCGAGATCCAATCGTTGAATAGTTGCATCCGAGGAAGGTTGATCCGGTCATTATTCTTCTCATCCGGGATCGGATGAGATTAAAATCTCCGCCCACTAGAACTGGGAGGAGGGAGTTAGAGATCTTCAGCCGCAGCTCTGTTAGGAAGGCCGGGGAGCGGCGGTGGTCCGCCGGACCATAGACAATAATGACCTCCCATTTGAAATTTAGGGCGCGCTCGTAGATCTCCATACTAACAAAGAAGTCGCCCCGGTCCATGCCACCCACCTCAAAGGTGGTATCCTTTACCCCTAAGAGGATGCCGCCAGAGTGGCCTGAGGTCCCGCTAGAAGGGAGCCGATTACTTAGCGAAGAGGTGGGAGCTAAGGCGCTCAAGCTCTGAAGGGCGAACTTCGGTCGCAAGGTTTCTGGATGGCGATGATGTCAATCGTTAAATCACGAATGTACTCTATGAGTTGGCGGCGGCGACCATCATGGCGAAGCCGCGGATGTTCGAGCAGGGCCGCATCTAAGCCCCCATCCGGGGCTGCTTGACCAGAACACGGAAGCGCTTTGCGCGGAGGGCTGCGGTCTTGTGAGCAGGTGCGTCCACGGACTAATCTGCCGGCCACCGGAGGCCAGGCCACGAGGATGGGCGTCGCCGGGGCCGAAGCAGGCGGGCTCGGGTCTCGCCAAGCTTGCCGTCCAGGATCTCCTGGGCCCTAATGGCCGCGATCTGTTCTAAGGGGGGACCAACTTCCCCCCTGAAAACTATTGCCGAGTCATTGGCCACCTTAGCGAGGTGGCCAAGTGGAGCGGCCTCAAGAGCGGAAAATGAACAACTGGAGGAACTGAGAAGGTCGGAGTCCGCACCTGACTCGAGGTTCCGGACCGCTTGTGAGCTCGCGCGATCGGCGGCGGACGGCGCTGGGAGTCGGCCGGCCGTGCCGCCGAGGCGGGCGCCTGGCGGGTGGACGTCACCGGCGTCGAGGTGGAGCGGGTCCGCCTGGCGTATGCCACCGTTGGAGGGGGGTGCGCAGAGGCCGGCGAGGAGACGTCCACAGCCACCGAGGCGGACGGGGAGGTCGGCGAGGGGAGGAGGCCGACGGAGGCCACCGGCGGAGGCGGCGGTCAGCGAGCTCCCGGTTGGCACAGTCGCGCCCCCATGGGAGGAGGCGAGGTAGGTGCAACGGGGACCTCACATCCGCCTCCACCAGTGGGGGCCGGGGAGGTCGGCCCGGCGGGGGACGGAGGGTCCGGCACCGGCGGCGAGGAGCGACGAGCGGAGACGGTGTAGGGGGAGCGAGGCGACGATGGAGGGGCGACGAGAAGCCCCACACTGGAGATGTCACTGGGCGACTCCGACGAAGACATAGAGGGCCTGACCGTTGGGGTGGCCAAGCGGAGGGCCACTGCGAGGTCCGCGGCCGACACTCGAGGGCGCCCCGCCCCGGAGCCACCACGACCCGCTGGTGGGTTGGATAGCTTCATGGGAGGGAGGCGGGAGTGCTCGAGCCGTCCTCATCCTCTCTGGGTCGTCGAGGCGGGAGTGGCGTGGCGACAGCGGTGGGAGTCGTCGGCATCAGCTGGGCCACCCCCCAGGTGGCTGTCATCAGAGAAGCGGGGGTGGCCGACGTGGTTCGGAGGCTCGGGGCAGATCTTGAGGTCGTAGCCGTCGTCGTTGAAGAAGACACGAATCGTGGCGTGGAGCTTGGAGGAGTCCAGGCACTTCACCTTGACCGGACCTCCTCCTCCTTGCGTAAGGAAGGCTCGTCGGCCACCACCACCTTGCTAAGGATCTTCGACATCTTTGCGGATGACTCGCTCGAGACCGGGCCACATCTGGCGGCGGAGATGAGGAGCCACGCGGTGTCGAGACAGGCTGACGGCCTTGGGATCCCAGCAGCGGCTCGAAATGTTCACCACAATGTCGTTGAGGGCGAGGTGATGTTGTTGCTTTGCAGTCTGAGAATCCCATACTCATGGCGTCGGGGAAGATCACCGAGAAGGCGCTGGAGGCGGTGGGGGTCACCTGCCAGTCCCACGTGCATCTGCACAAGTGGTTGAGCTCAGCCTCAAGCAGCTCCGGGGTGGCGACGGCCTTGCCCACGACCGTCACAATCGCCATCGGCGAGGGAGGAGGGGGATATCCGCACCTCGATGTGGAAGAAGGCCATGTCCTCGATGCCGTGGCCATACATCATGATCTCCTCCGTCACGGGCGATCCGGACGAAGAATCGATGGATGCGGAATCCTTCTGAGGTAGCACATCGGGGATTGGGGCAAGCCACTGAAAGTGGCGGTCAGGCCACAGTTGAAGCACGTCGGGCCGTCGGGAGGGCCATTGGAGCGGAAGGGGAGCTGCGGCGGCGGTGGATGCGGCGACTGGTAGCGAGGCCCTTCTTCTTCTTCTTCTTGGGCCCTGGCGCCCCGGTTGCCATTACCGCCGTTAGGCGGCGGGAAACGCCTTTGGGTGTGGGGCGGTTGGTAGCGCCGTGTGGTCTGCGAGTTGTTGGAGTTGGCGGCAGGCGAGAGCAGGCGAGGAGGCGGGACCGGTCCCAACGATGGGTCGGCGACGGGACCGCCCGGCCGAGCGGCAGCGTCTCCCGGCCGCGACCGCCACGATCCGGGACTCCGCCCTAGGGGAGGAGCGGCGGGCAGGGACCATGGCGGCAGTCGCCGCGGACCGGCAGCGGTGCGAGGCTGAGATGGTGGCGAAACTTCGCGTCGAGGCGCCAACCCGGCCGGGAGGCTTGCTTGCCTCAGATCGTCTTAGTGTTAGCCATCGGCGGGGAGGGTGATCGTCGCCGGACGCAAGTGCCAGCGTCATCCCCCACTCCCGAGTCATGGGTGGTGAGAAGCAGGCGGGAGGAGGACGGCGCCCGGCGGAGGGGGACGGGGCAGCGAAACCGAGGCGGCGGTGGCGGCGGGGGAGGAGTGGGGCGTGGGAACCCTACAGGCGGCCAAATGGAACGCCTAAATGGGCCTCTCGCCATGGGCGAGATTGGGCAGGCGGGACAGATCCGGCCTGCCTAACCGCCCACCCCAATGCCGAGGTTTCCCATGGGCCGAACCCGCACCCACCATCCTGAGGGGGGGGGGGCCTGCAACCAGGCCCGTGGGCCGGCCCAGGATCACAGCGGCCCGGTACGACCGTCCCGGGGTGACCAAGCGGGGCGCTAGGGTTTCCCCGAGCACCGCCGCGGTGGCCGCCGGCGGGGGCGAACGGGGGCGGCGAGGGGAAGGCGGGGCGGAGGGGCGGCCATGAGGTTGGGGCCCGGCGGACCTCTGAGAGGAAGAAGAAGGGCGGAAAGGGTCCGACGGGAGAGGACAGCCTTGAGCTCAGGCGGGATCGTCGAGTCGGACCGGCCGTGTGAGGAGGCGGAGGAGAGGAGGCAGCCATGGTCGGGGATTCCAGGAGGCGAGAGCCGGGCCCCGGACAGCGCGGCTGGCACCACCCCAGCTGCCAGCGGGACGCCGCCGGGGGGGCAACCCCGACCCACAGGCTGCGCCTTGCATCCCCCGTGCCGGGGAGGCGGCAGGAGGAAGACGATGGCGCCGTCCGACCCACAGGCGACCGAACTCCACCCACAGGGAGTAGGGCCGGGCGAGTCAGTGGCGAGGCTGGTGGGGCCTTGGGGAACCGATCCGGCACCTGCCAGGCGGCCAGTAACAACGTCGTCGGCCTCGGCGATGTCGGCCCACAACCATGGAGAGCAGGAGGAAGGGGCAGCGGCGGGAGGCGGACACCGTGGGGAGGGGGGCTCGAGGCGGGGGACGGGGGAGGGGGTGCGGCCGGGCAGCCGCAGCACCCGCGTCGCCAGGGGCGTCGCCAGTCGCCAGAGCCATCTTCCTAAGACACACCATTACCGTCCTGCACGGTAATTCCCGGGAAATTGCGGGAAGCACTAAACTCTTGCTTAGTGCTCAAGTCACTTCCTTTTTACCTTAGGTTTTTGCTTCAGAAGCTGCACGATATGAACATAGCAACCTCGGTGTAAACCCGTGAGGGCTTCAGAAAGCTTTCTAGTACACCTTTGAGCTCCATATATGACGTACCGAATCGTACGTCATTTAGTACCTCAATTAGTGCTCTACTAAGTACTTATTATTATTATTATTACAGTAAATAAGTTGACTCGGAGCTCTTGATTGCCTTGTGATCTCTCGGTAGATGTGATGGTGATTTGGCCACCACTCGAGTCATGTCTCGGGACTAGAATATACTCCTTCCATCTACAAAGTTGTACTAAAGTTGATATATTTATTTTGAAACAGATAAAGTATATTTGCTACCTGCTTTGAGACTTTCAAGCCCAGAGTTGTTGTGTGTCTCTGGTTACTTGCTTCCGCCATATAACTCAGAAAAATGAAGATTCCGGCTCCGTTACTAGTGCCAACACAAAATTATTATGTACTATTTTTGTAAACTAGTGATCTAAAAAATCTTATATTAGTTTACAGTGGGATTATGTATTACGCTGTCGACCCAAAACAGGAGACTTAAGAGATAACCTAACGCAAAGTATGCAATTACGTACCAGTTGCTGTGAAAAAAAGGTATGCAACTACTAGTTGCTGTAAAAAAAAGTATGCAACTACTCCCTCCGTCCCGAAATAAATGTCTCAATTTTATACTAACTTTAGTACAAAGTTGTACTAAGCTTGAGACACTTATTTTAGGACGGAGGTAGTACTAGTTAGCTTTTGAGACGACATAGCATAGGACGCACTATTACCGTGCTGCAAGGTAATTCCCGTGAAACTGTGGACAGCACTAAACTCGTGCTTAGTGCTCTAAGCACTTCCGTTTGACCTTAGGTTTTTCGCTTCAGAGGCGGCACGGTATGAACATAACAACCTCGGTGTAAACCCACTCCTTCAGAAAGCTCTCTACACCTTTCAGTTCCATATATGGCATTATCAATGGACAATGGTGCGTCCATTAGTGCTCTACTAAGCACTTTTTCTATTACAAAACTTGCCTCGGAGCTGTTGGTTGTCTTATGATCTCTCGGCAGATACGATGGTGATTTGACGTATGTGCTGCCTGCGTTGAAGCTTTTCAAGTTTCAACATTGTTTAGTGACTACTAGACGACTCTGCTACTATGAAATAACAGAACGAGCACGAAATGTGGGTAGGGTACTAGGGTGCACTTTCTCTGTCAAAAGCTTCTAGGCGAAAACGAAATGGGATAGCGTTTGAGACTCTCGGAGCTGAAGGCTATAATAGAGCACACGGATTCCTGGTAGTACTAAGAACTGATGTTCAAAATAAGTAGCTTAAGTTACTGACAACCTTTTCTTCTTATGTACTGTATAAAGAAAAACAGTCCAGATTTAGTCTTGGTGCGGTGCTCCCTAAGGTTATCCCCAAAGTAGGTAACCATCCCATTTTATATTTATAATCGGGAATTGTGGAGATCGGGACAATCTGACATCAACCCAAAGAAAACAACGCCACTGTGAAGACTGAAGAACATTGTCCAGCACAGAATCAACTTCTTTTTAGCGCAGAATCGACTTCTATGAAATCACTGCAGAATTTTGTGGCTATCATCTGTTTCTTTTCCTTGCGTGTCCAGCTTTCCTTGGACCCTGGTAGAGTGGTAGTGGTTGCATAAGTTTGTGTTCTGTTTTCCCCCCTCTTTATGTAGTGAATTACTAATGCTCATGCGTGCTTGTTTTTTCAGCAAACAACGCTTATAGTTTTCTTATGGCACTATCCTTATTCAGATGTATTGATAGTGCAAATAACCACAGTAGTCCGTGCTATGTTTATTCAGGAGAGATGTTTCGTACAGTTAGACCATGTTGAGTAATCACCCGCTCCCGGAATCTGCGGAGCAGGGAAACTGCAACTCCTCCGTTTTACACTGCAGCTCCGCCAGCTCCGCTCCCAGAGTTGTTGAGCGGAGTGGTACCGAACAGGGCCTTAATGCATGGGTGATGGACCTACAGGAAGACGCATTAGCTGAAGAAGACATGGGAGCTTGCTTCTGCTTTTGTCGTCGCTGTTATCTTTGTGTGCCCATGTTGATAGTCCGTTCTAAACTATGTTCATCGTAGCAGGCTGCAAAGCAGATGTAGTGTGTCCCTAGTTTATTTTTCGGTTAAGACTTCATATGTTTAATTATCCAGTGGTTTCGTTATTGAAAACAAGGAGGATCCCTTTCCCCCCAAAAAATTAAGAAGATCGGTAGTGCATGAGTCAATTCATTTTCCTGGGAACCGTTTACATGGATCAATCTTCGATAATACCGCAGACATACAAGAGATTACTACATGCTGTACGTGTACGGATAGCAGTGGGAGTAGGCCCCTGCCGGCCAGGAGTAGTAGCCGGGATACCACGGAGCCTCGGTGGTCTCCGATGCCGGTGCCGGCTTCTTCTCGGGAACGACCGCCTCCACCGTGAGGAGGTCCGCGTTCCCCACCTTCTTCCGCAGGCAGGCCGTCAGGTTGGCGGCGTCCACCCCGTCGCCGACCACCGCCAGCCGGTCCCTGTCGTCGCCTTGTATCTCCACACGTTCCACTCCTACACAATCACGCCATTAGTTAGTCCGAGGCCTTAACTAGATAGACAATCCGGCGAAGTAAACTAGTATAACTCACCGTAGATGGAGGCCACCAAGCCCATTGCCTTGGACCGGCATTTGTCGCACGTCATGTGCACCCTGATCACCATCTTTTGCTGAAAGAAGAGAAGCAGAGCATGCTTGTTTCAGTAACAGTTTCAATAGAGCAACGGCTTCGGTTACTGACAGAAATTCAGAAAAGGATAGTCACCTTCATGTTGCTCCTCTGCTGCAGAAGATGCCGAGAAACTGATGCAACTGCGAGCTCGCGGAAAGAAGATTTCAGGCGAGAACTGCAGAACTGGAGGCTGAGGCAGTAGTCTAAGTTCTGAATGGAGACCGGGAGAATGGTGGGTAATGATGAATGATTCAGAGTCCGTCTCTGATCCTCCTACTTATACTACATCGCAAGCACGGCCCGCGTGCCGGGCGAGGAGTGTACTTGACGTACTCTGCCTTGAGAAGACTCTGGAGCCTGGCCGGCTTAATTAATCCCCCAACCGCACAGCCGCGGCTTCCATCTATCAATGGTTGGTGCGGCATGGATCAAGACTTGACTCCGCGAGGCTGCCTTGCTTGCTGCGCCTTCGGAAACCGCGTTTCATCTGACGTTGATTCTTTGGCGTCTGTTATTTAAATCCTTTGGCACCATATAAGTTACCGCCTGAGTGCTGCATCTCCGTGTTTCTCTTGACATGTTCGTCTGTTTCTCTTTTCTGAAGAATTTTTTTTGCGGGGCTCTTTTCTGGAGTTTAGTTGCCTGATTGACTATCCTGAGTCCTGACAGACTTGCTTTGTTTGTACAAGTATGATGATGGTAAATGTGCAAAGAGGTAATGTTGCAGATTTTTTGAAACAAAGATCGTGTTGCAGAAACTTTTGTAATAAAGGTCACGTGTTAGATTTTTTTTGCAACAAGATACTGGTTGCATTATTATTTTTGCAACGAGATCTATGTTTGAGAAAAGCATCTACAGCTCCCAGTCGTGTTCGTGGTAGGTCTTGTTGTGGATTTGTTTTTGCAACAAAGTGCTTGTTGCACATCTGTTTTTTTGCAACAGAAGTGATGTTGCAGAACTGGACGACAGCCTTGCCGTCGTCAATGGCGAGCAGAGGTTGTCTTCTTCATCACCCAATAGCAGCAAGAGCGGGCAACGAGCTCCACCAGATGGTGGTGAGGGAGCCGCCTTCCCGCCTCCTCCGGCAAGCACCGGACCTTCGACCAGGTCGCCTTGCCGCCATCCCTTCCTTATGTTTTTTCCATCTGTTTGTCTCTTGCGCAGGAGCGCCCTGCGCCGCTGCTGTCGCGGGTCCTCGGGATGAAGCTCGCTTCCAACCCCACTGGACCTCGTCGAGCCGAGCCCCCGCTGCTCCCGAACGTCCCCGCCTCCTGCCAGCTACATCCTCGTCCGATCTGGGTGGAATCCTCGCCGTCGTTGCCCTTCCAGCCACACGAGTCTCCGCCCCCGCCGCTCCCAGACGTCCCCGCCTCCTGCCCACGCGCCATACTCGCCAGATCCGGCTGGAATCCTCGCTGGCGTCGCCCTTCCAGCCTCACGAGTCTCCGCTCGCCACGGGATCTAGCCAGGCAGTTGCAAACTCTCTTTTCTTAAACAAAGCATGAGTTGCAGAAACGTGGACATGTAGGGGGTGCTCTCGACCGCCTGATCAAGAGTCAATCTGACGGACATGGAGGTGGCGGACGTTCGCACGCGATCGGCCCGCTGAAGGTAAGTGTTTCCCATGTGTAAAGTACATGGATTAGAAAGACGGATAAGAGACTAATAAAGGTTACACCCATATTTTTTGACAGTTATACTGTGAAGATGCGGGTCTATTTCTGCTGTAAATGTGAAACTAGAGCAACGACTGGTCGTGTTTGAGAACGAGATAACTTATTTTCAAAGGGTTAGCGTGTTCCGTGTTTCCAACCTAAAAAGGTGGATTAAGAGATAAACTAATGCGTGCAAAGAAAAGAAAAATATATATAGAGAACCTAACGCAAAGTGTATATGCAACTGATGATTTTTTTTTCGAAACGGACTGATGATTATTTTTGAGACACCATAAGACGCACTATTACCGTCCTGCAAGGTAATTCCCGGGAAGCCGTGGACAGCACCAAACTGTCTAATCTCTTGCTTAGTGCTCTAAGCACTTCTAGGTTGTTGCTTCAAAGTATGAACATAACAACCTCGGTGTAAACCCGTTCCTTCAGAAAGCTCTCTAGTACACCTTTGAATTCCATGTATGACGTTATGAATCGCACGTCACTTCTTCCTCTGCTGATTAAATAACTGGACTCAGAGCTCGTGATTGCCTAATCATATCTCGGTAGATATGATGGTGATTTGGCCACCACACAAAAGGCACATGTCTCGGGACTAGACTATGTATGTGTTACCTGCGTTGAAGCCCTCCAAGTTTCAACATTGTTTGGTGACTACTCCCTCAGTTAGTTAGTACAAAATTGGATTATCTATTTTGGAACGAAAACTAAGAGTCGATCATGAAGTGGGGCAGGAAACTAGGAGTCGTTGTGCACTTTCTGTCAAAAGTTTCTAGGCGAAAACGAGCCATTTGTGCATCCCTTATGCGCATGGTTTCCCTGGTACACTTTCTGAGCGCCGTGCTCCCTAAGGTATCCCCGAAGTGGCTAACCACCTTTTTGTTTAATAATTGGGTATTGTAGAGATCGGAGACATAAGCGCTCATATACACGCGCATACACTCATCCCTATGAACGTAACACGCACGCCCTACCCCTATGAGCACCTCCGAAAGACTGAGCCGGCATATCATCTTTCGTGAGGAACGCTCTCCTCCCAATCGAAAGCATGGGAAATCACCGAAATAAATCCAGAAATAATCACGAGCAGTGATTTGAGCGCGGTGGGTTGGAGATACCACTGTCCACCTAACCAACTTCCACAGATTGATTCGCTTGTAATAATTTTTATTGGTCTGGACTTTTGGGCGCCACTTTGAGTACTCGTTTACCCCACCAAAGAAAAGAACACCACTGTGAAGACTGAAAACATTGTCCAGCACAGAATCAACCTCTTTTCAGATAAGAATCAACTTTTATGAAATCACTGCAGAATTTCGTGGCTATCACCACTGTTTCTTTTCTTTGCGTGTCCAACCTTCCGATGAACTCGTAGAGTGGTGGTTGTTTCAAGTTTCTGTTCTCCTCTTTTCTCTCTCTTTATTATGTACTCCCTCCGTCCGAAAAAACTTGTCATCAAAATGGACAAAAAAGGGTGCATCTAGAATTAAAATACATCTAGATACATCCCCTTTTATTCATTTTGAGGACAAGTATTTTCGGACGGAGGGAGTAGTAAATTACCAAAGCTCATGCGTGTTGTTTTGGTCAGTAAAAATGCTTATTTTTCATGGCACTGTCCTTATTCAGATGTTGTTTTGGAGAACCTTATTCAGATGTTTTGACTGAACGTAACCGCATTAGTTTTATTCAGTTACTTTTGACCATGCGGACCGCCCCATTCCACGGCGATACTCTTCTTCACGTACTCCCTCTGTAAACTAATATAAGAGCGTTTAGATCACTAAAATAATGATCTAAACATTCTCATATTAGTTTACAGAGGGAGTACTTTATTCCAGAAAGCGTGTGCTCGTTTTTTATTTTGAGCCACCTATAACCAGTTCGTTGTCCTGTGGAAGCACAAGCCATACGTGCCAACCTGTAATTTTCCGTCCAAAGGTCACTTCTAAACTACATAGACACAAGGAAAACTTAACAATTATAATAAAGAGTCGTCCAGGATTTGATCGCTTCAGGTTATTTTATTTGTGGTTGCTTAGACATGGCTTTGATCTTATTTTTATTTTCGCGTCTGTCGGCATTTGAGGGACCGAATTTGTTAGGTCCGGCTGTATATGCTATAAGTTTATAAATTTTCTCTAAAAAATAACCGAAAATGCTAGAGTAGGACCACAGAAGACGCAACGACCTGGCGCCGAGGGCATAGTGGTGTGACGTTTTACATTTTTCTTGCCGTTGACGCATTGACCGTTACATGCGCGCTGTTTGACTCCAACGCCTTCGGACGCAAACAATTCCAGTGACCAGGTCATTCTCTTGCAGATTGGCAGCACGTAGTACGAACATCGCGAAGAGGCAAGGAATTCAGATCTGGGGCATGCTTGATTGCTTTTTTCTCGATTTATTACTCTATCTAACTGGAAACCAAGAACGACGTATATATATATATATATATACATACGTCTCTTTATTTCTTCCAATTTACCAATAGTCCGAAATGGTGGATAAACTTGCGGCCTCTCCATATGACGAACTCGGCATCTGGCTATTTGGCAATTACATGATGGCGCAGGGGGTGGTGGGCTCGTCGTACACGGCCATGTGCGGCGGGTATGGCCCATATGGGTGGTGGTAGTAGCCGTGGTGGTACCAGTACGGCGGCGGGTCCTCCTTCTTCTTTTCGTCCTTCACTTCCTCCACCTTGACGATGTGAACGTCGTGGTACTTCTTACGGAGGCAGCCGACGAGGCACACCGGGTCGACGCCGTTTCCGACCACCTCCAGCATGTCCTTGCTGTCGCCGGTTATCCCCACCGAGCTCACCCCTGCACCCAGAACGCTTGCGGCCATGTTAGCATCGCACCAGTACAAATCTCAAGGGAGAACATACGTGTACGTGAAGAATTAGCGCATGCATGCATGCATGCATGCATACCGTTCGCTCTCGCGGCCATCGTCATGGCTTTCGACCGGCTCTTCTCGCACGACATGCTCACCTTGATCACAATCTTTTGCTGCAACAACAACAAGAAGGTTCAGCTCAAGAGCTAGTAAGTGCTCAAAATCAGCGAGAAACTGAAGAAGCTATTTACCTTCATTGGGTGCGGCTGGTTTGTTGATTAGATGCCGATCAAAGAGAATGTTTGGAAAGGCTCGTGTTCGATCGAGGCGTCTTATGATGTCTGTGGGGAGCACAGCAATGGCCACCTGCTGTTGTTTATATACAGGCAGTTACGTGGGGTCGGTGTGAGGGATAGTGGACCTAGTACTACTGAAGACTGGAGACTAATCTAAGCCACCAGTTTTGTTGTAAGAAGATTCCCAGCAGCGGCAGCAGCTAAGCTCACGGTTAGTGAGCAACAAGGATCCAAAAGTAAGTAAACGCGTCCTGAGCACGAGCTCTCTCGGTTGATTTTTCCGGTCATGGCCAGAATACATTAGAAAATGACTCCTCGAATGATATGTCTGAGCGAGCCGCGCTTCTGAGCATGTATTTCCTCTGTAAAAAAAAGTATAAGAGTGTTTAGATCACTATTTTAATGATCTAATAGCTTTTATATTTCTTGACAGAGGGAGCGCGTACATAGAACAGGCCGAGATCTGTTGTTCCATCTATGACCTATCAGTGCGCAAGTGCTAAATATCTGCCTAAGCAAAACCATATTAAGTGTGAGAACTAGCCAAGAAAATCAGTGATATGTCGTATGGGCGCAACCCTACTGACAAAGGATTTCACGGTGCCCCTCCTTGCTGGACTCTGTCAAATCTAGAATAGTCGATGTGTGCCTGGTAGAACATTGAAATATAAGCTTGAAGATTTCAGTGGTTATATCGTTAGAACACAACTAGTCAACGTCGATTAGGTCTTGCTACTGAAGACTTGTTGACAGAGGTCATTTTTTTGTTTATATATGGGTTGATAGCGGTCAGATATTACTCAGAATAAATATGGTTATGGTAGTCCGATTACAAATATATTCCCACAAAATACATATAAATATGCAAATTTACTGTAACTCCCCCCCCCCCCCCCCTCAGTCATAGTGATAGCATCACAAACAACATGAGCGTCGCCGACGATCAGACATGAGAGAAACTGAAGGTTCAAATTGACGGTTTGACATCCCCTTACATTTCTAGCGAGAGTGTAGTAGATGATGAAGTGTCGCGGTGATAGCTGAAGGAAATATGCCCAAGAGGCAATAATAAAATTGTTATTTATATTTCCTTATATCATGATAAATGTTTATTATTCATGCTAGAATTATATTAACCGGAAACTTAGTACATGTGTGAATACATAGACAAACAGAGTGTCACTAGTATGCCTCTACTTGACTAGCTCGTTAATCAAAGATGGTTAAGTTTTCTAGCCATGGACAAAGAGTTGTCATTCGATAAACGGGTTCACATCATTAGAGAATGATGTGATTGACTTGACCCATCCATTAGCTTAGCACGACGATCGTTTAGTTTGTTGCTATTGCTTTCTTCATAACTTATACATGTTCCTATGACTATGAGATTATGCAACTCCCGAATATCGGAGGAACACTTAGTGTGCTATCAAACGTCACAACGTAACTGGATGATTATAAAGATGCTCTACAGGTGTATCCGATGGTGTTTATTGAGTTGGATAGATCGAGATTAGGATTTGTCACTCCGAGTACCGGAGAGGTATCTCTGGGCCCTCTCGGTACGTAATGCACATCACTATAAGCCTTGCAAGCATTGTGACTAATGAGTTAGTTGCGGGATGATGCATTACGGAACGAGTAAAGAGACTTGCCGGTAACGAGATTGAACTAGGTATTGAGATACCGACAATCGAATCTCGGGCAAGTAACATACCGATGACAAAGGGAACTATGTATATTGTTATGCGGTTTGAACGATAAAGATCTTCGTAGAATATGTAGGAACCAATATGAGCATCCAGGTTCCACTATTGGTTATTGACCGGAGATGAGTCTCGGTCATGTCTACATAGTTCTCAAACCCGTAGGGTCCGCACGCTTAACGTTCGGTAGTATGAGTTTATGTGTTTTGATGAACCGAAGGTTGTTCGGAGTCCCGGATATGATCACGGACATGACGAGGAGTCTCGAAATGGTTGAGACATAGAGATGGATATATTGGATGACTGTGTTCGGACATCGGAATAGTTCCGGGTGAGTTCGGGCATTTACCGGAGTACCGGGGGGTTACCGGAACCACCCGCGGAGTATATGAAGGAAATATGCCCTAGAGGCAATAATAAAGTTGTTATTTATATTTCCTTATATCATGATAAATGTTTATTATTGATGCTAGAATTGTATTAACCGGAAACTTAGTACATGTGTGGATACATAGACAGACAGAGTGTCACTAGTATGCCTCTACTTGACTAGCTCGTCGAATCAAAGATGGTTAAGTTTCCTAGCCATAGACATGAGTTGTCCTTTGATTAACGGGATCACATCATTAGAGAATGATGTGATTGACTTGACCCATTCCGTTAGCTTAGCACTTGATCGTTTAGTATATTGCTATTGCTTTCTTCATGACTTATACATGTTCCTACGACTATGATATTATGCAACTCCCGGATACCGGAGGAACACTTTGTGTGCTACCAAATGTCACAATGTGGCGGGAGATTATAAAGGTGCTCTCTGGTGTCTCCGATGGTACTTGTTGAGTTGGCATAGATCGAGATTAGAATTTGTCACTCACGATTGTCGGAGAGGTATCTACGGGCCCTCTCGGTAATGCACATCACTATAAGCCTTGCAAGCAATGTGACTAATGAGTTAGTTGCGGGATGATGCATTCTGAGCGAGTAAAGAGACTTGCCGTAGCGAGATTGAACTAGGTATTGAGATACCGACGATCGAATCTCGGGCAAGTAACATAGCGATGACAAAGGGAGCAACGTATGTTGTTATGCGGTTTGACCGATAATGATCTTCGTAGAATATGTAGGAACCAATATGAGCATCCAGGTTCCACTATTGGTTATTGACCGGAGATGACTCTCGATCATGTCTACATAGTTCTCGAACCCGTAGGGTCCGCACGCTTAACGTTCGGTGACGATCGGTATTATGAGTTTATGTGTTTTGATGTACCGAAGATAGTTTGGAGTCCCGGATGTGATCACGGACATGATGAGGAGTCTCAAAATGGTTGAGACATAAAGATTGATATATTGGACGACTATATTCGGACACTTGATGAGTTCCGGGGGTCACCGAATATTTATAGGAGTGCCGGGGGGTTATTGGAACCCCCGGGGGAAGTATTGGGCCTTAGTGGGCCTTAGGGGAGAGAGAGGGCAGCAGCCCAGGAGGTGGCGCCCCCCCAAGGGGAGTCCGAATAGGACTAGGGGAGGGGGGCGCGGCCCCTCTTTCCCTCTCCCTCTCCCTCTCCTTCCTTTCCCCTTCCCCAGGAAAGGATGAATCCTACTCCTACTAGGAGGAGGATTCCTCCTCTCCTTGGGTGCACCAAGGGTCGGCCGGCCTCCCCCCTTGCTCCTTTATATACAGGGGCAGGGGGGCACCCTAGGACACACACACTACTACAAAAAGGGCTATAGATGGAATGGCTACTAATGGCGCACGTGTGATGTGGTGCGCCATTAGTATATTCTAATGGCGCACCATGTCTCGGTGCGCTATTACTAATGGCGCACCTGGTGTGTGGTGCGCCATTAGTAGTTTGGGAAAAAAACATAAGAAGATTTTTTGTTACTAATGGCACCTTGGGGTGGTGCGCCATTACTAATTTAACTAGTAATGGCGCACTTTCCACAGTGCGCCATTACTAAGTTTTTTTAAAAAAATCAAAAAAAAATATCATTTTTTATTATTTTTCAAAACTACTAATGGCGCATCATGAGTGGTGCGCCATTAGTAGTTGAACAACTACTAATGGCGCACCACCCCACAGTGCGCCATTAGTAACTTGGCCACCTTCCACCTTCCACGATGCGTCGTCGGTGGAAGGTGGCCAAGTTACTAATGGCGCCAGCCACCTTCCACGAATGCACCCCCCCTGTGGATCGCCTTTTCAGTTTTAAAAAAAATAAAAGAAAATGATGAAAATGTCAAAAAGTAAAAGAAAATAAGTTTCCCATGAGATCTGTGTACTAGTTGATGGGAAAATTTGCAAATATGAATTTCGACTACATTTGCAAAATCTCTAGAGAATATGTAAAAATGGGCATAACTTTTGCATACTAACTCGGATGAAAAAGTTTTTTATATGAAAAATCATCTACTCGAAAAGTTACAACCCCGTTAAACATTTTCAAAATCCCCAAAAACCTAACAGAAAAAAAGTTACGGGCCTTTCAAGATCTAGCGGCGAGAAAAATTCAAAAAATTCAAAAAAATTGGTTTTGAAATTTTTTTTGATTTTTCAAAAATGATACGTAATATGATAGAGAAGTTTGAAATATTTTTCAAAATTTCATCATAGTCATTAACATGAACAAAGTCCTAGACATCAATAAGGTATAACATGATTGATATGCTAGATATATCAACAAGTGCACGTGAAGTGAAATTTATTCTTTGGGGTTGGATAGAACTACGAAGTTAAGCGTGCTTGAAATGGAGTAGTGTGAGGATGGGTGACCTTTCGGGAAGTTTGACCACGGAGTGCGATTTGACCTGAGATTAAGCATATTGACCCGAGATTAAGCCATAGTGAACTGAGATTAAGAAAAAATTGAAAAAAAAATAAAAAAAATTGAAAAAAATTAAAAAATTTGAAAAAATTTAAAAAAAATTTGAAAAAAAAATGTTACTAATGGCGCACTTCTATATGGTGCGCCATTAGTATACCAGATACTAATGGCGCACCGTGGGCTGCGCCATTAGTAAAAATTACTAATGGCGTGCTATTAATGGCGCACCACAGATGCGCCATTAATAGCCATAATAGGTGCGCCATTAGTAGGGGTTTTTCTAGTAGTGACAAGTTGATTGTTCCTAGCCGTGTGCGGTGCCCCCCTCCATCATAATCCACCTCGGTCATATTGTCGTAGTGCTTAGGCGAAGCCCTGCGCCGGTAACTTCATCATCACCGTCATCACGCCGTTGTGCTGACGAAGCTCTTCCTCGAAGCTCTACTGGATCGTGAGTTCGTGGGACGTCACCGAGCTGAACGTGTGCAGATCGCGGAGGTGCCGTACGTTTGATACTAGGATCGGTCGATCGTGAAGACGTACAACTACATCAACCGCGTTGTCATAACGCTTCCGCTTACGGTCTACGAGGGTACGTGGACACCACTCTCCCCTCTCGTTGCTATGCATCACCATGATCTTGCGTGTGCGTAAGATTTTTTTTGAAATTACTACGTTCCCCTACAATATATGGGCCCTAATGGGCTTTAGTGGAGAGAGAGAGAGAGAGAGAGGCGGCCAGGCAGGGGCGCGCCTCCCCTTGGGCCCGGGTGGACTAGGGAAAGGGGCGGTGCCCCTTCCTTCTCCCTCTCTCCTCCTTCCTTCTCTCCTACTCCACCTAGGGAAGGGGGGGGATCCTACTCCCGGTGGGAGTAGGACTCCTCCCAGGGCGCACCATAGAGGGCCGGCCCTCCCCCTCCTCCACTCCTTTATATACGGGGGAGGGGGCACCCCATAGACACACAAGTTGACAATTATCTTAGCCGTGTGCGGTGCCCCCCTCCACAAATTCCACCTCGGTCATATCGTTGTAGTGCTTAGACGAAGCCGTGCGTCGGTAAGTTCATCATCACCGTCATCATGCCGTAGTGCTGACGAAGCTGTCCCTCGACACTCAGCTGGATCGAGAGTTCATGGGACATCACCGAGCCGAACGTGTGCAGATCGCGGAGGTGCCGTACTTTTGGTGCTTGGATTGGTCGGATCGTGAAGACGTACGACTACATCAACCGCGTTGTCATAACGCTTCCGCTTACGGTCTACGAGGGTACGTGGACTACACTCTCCCCTCTCGTTGCTATGCATCACCATGATAGATCTTGCGTGTGCGTAGATTTTTTTTTTGAAATTACTGCGTTCCCAACAGTGGCATCTGAGCCAGGTCTATGCGTAGATGTTATATGCACAAGTAGAACACAAAGAGTTGTGGGCGATAATAGTCATACTGCTTACCAGCATGTCATACTTTGATTCGACGGTATTCTCGGATGAAGCGGCTCAGATAGACATTACGCGTATGCTTGCGCGAGACTGGTTCTACCGACGTGCTTCGCACACAGGTGGCTAGTGGGTGTCAGTTTCTCCAACTTTAGTTGAATCGAGTGTGACTACGCCCGATCCTTGTTGAAGGTTAAAACAACACACTTGACGAAAAATCATTGTTGTTTTGATGCCTAGGTAAGAACGGTTCTTGCTCAGCCCGTAGCAGCCACGTAAAACTTGCAACAACAAAGTAGAGGACGTCTAACTTGTTTTTACAGGGCATGTTGTGATGTGATATGGTCAAGACATGATGCTAAATTTTATTGTATGAGATGATCATGTTTTGTAACAGAGTTATCGGCAACTGGCAGGAGGCATATGGTTGTCGCTTTATTGTATGAAATGCAATCACCATGTAATTGCTTTACTTTATCACAAAGCGGTAGCGATAGTCGTAGAAGCAACAGTTGGCGAGACGACAACGATGCTTCGATGGAGATCAAGGTGTCAAGCCGGTGATGATGTTGATCATGACGGTGCTTTGGAGATGGAGATCAAAGGCACAAGATGATGATGACCATATCATATCACTTATATTGATTGCATGTGATGTTTATCCTTTATGCATCTTATTTTGCTTAGTTCGACGGTAGCATTATAAGATGATCTCTCACTAAATTTCAAGGTATAAGTGTTCTCCCTGAGTATGCATCGTTGCTATAGTTCGTCGTGCCGAGACACCACGTGATGATCGGGTGTGATAAGCTCTACGTTCAGATACAACAGGTGCAAGCCAGTTTTGCACATGCAGAATACTCGGGTTAAACTTGACGAGCCTAGCATATGCAGATATGGCCTCGGAACCTTTGAGACCGAAAGGTCGAGCGTGAATCATATAGCAGATATGATCAACATAGTGATGTTCACCATTGAAACTACTCCATCTCACGTGATGATCGGACATGGTTTAGTTGATTTGGATCACGTGATCACTTAGAGGATTAGAGGGATGTCTATCTAAGTGGGAGTCCTTAAGTAATATGATTAATTGAACTTAAATTTATCATGAACTTAGTACCTGATAGTTTGGCAGAGCAAAGCTGATGACTACTCGATAGTTCAGTGTGCCATGCTTTATGGCTTAGAACCGGGACTTCAACGACATTTTGAACGTCATGGAGCATATGAGATGTTCCATGATTTGAAGTTAATATTTCAAGCAAATGCCCGGATTGAGAGATATGAAGTCTCCAATAAGTTCTCTAACTGCAAAATGGAGGAGAATAGTTACGTGGGTGAACATATACTCGAGAATGTCCGGGTACCACAACCACTTGACTCAAGCTGGAGTTAATCTTCACGATGATAGTGTCATTGATAGAGTTCTTCAATCACTACCACCAAGCTACAAGAGCTTCGTGATGAACTATAATATGCAAGGGATGGATAAGACAATTCCCGAGCTCTTCGCAATGCTAAAGGCTGCGCGTGGCACCCCGACTCAGAGCAACCGGTTTACCTTGCATTGCCAGCCCAGAGATCAAGTCTTCTGGCAATACACAACAACATGGTACAGAAACAACCACTTTATTGATGCTAGCGGATTACATAGGTCTGATATTACATCGAGATTCGAGGCCAAGCGGCACACACGATGCTGCTGGAAAGTATGTACATTATTTAATGAACATGAAGGGGCCTCGATCACACGAACTACGCGGCAGCGGAAGAACGACGAGATGGCACTCCGTAGCACAGGGACACCGACATGGGCACGGCCTAGACACGAGATGCGCTCCGATGCGAACCGACTTGCCTGAAAGCTGGCATAACACGCCAGGTCAGTACATTGAATGTACTTGCAAGCTCACAACAAACATAAGCACGATGATAGACAATATCAAGATATTTAAACAGGTTAATGCAATACAAAAACTACTACTGAAGGAACACAAACGATTCATGCAATGAGTCCCAAGGACTCGCTTACCAGACGGTTACCTCGTAACCAAACGGTGACCATACCTGGGTCACACCTGAAACCAATCACTCATGAACACCTCAACATTCCGACGAAACCCTCCCTTTGTCATGCACTCTCCCCGGCCACTCCGACCAACTCCCCCTCAGGGCTAGGTCTTGGGTGGCCCCGTGTCTACCAAAGACGCAAACGGCCACCGTCGTGGCAAAAAGGTCCCAAACGGGGACAAGGTACCATAAAAACAAAAAAACGAGCACACAAGGTTATGTCTGCCTACCGGGCCAGGGTATGCACGCCCATAACCTTCCCTCGCGGGAGGCACCGGTGAGAGCCACAACAAAGGACCGAATCAAGACCTTCCCATAAGGTAAATGTGGTCGCACTGAATTAAATCCCGATTCAGTGGCACCATGATGTGATCAACATCATATTCAAGTTGAACTTAATCAAGTTTAGCTTTGATAAAAACTTTTTATCATCAACATGATATAACCCAAAAAGAATCATGCAACTACCCGTCATACAAAGCAAACAACTCATATTCATGGATCAAACTTAACAATATATGCATCTTGCAATATTTAGAACCAAAACTTCTCTGGTTATAACTCATTTTTATTTATCAAGCAATATTGTTATTAGTTCTTTATTTAAATGAAGCTATCACTTAGTAAAATAACTAACATTAATTTCCATAGCAATATGCATAGTGCAAAATATTACTCTACTTAGCCAAACAAGTTCATGCATTCAACCAGTAACTAAAACAAGCATATCAAGCATGGTAAAGTAACTAGAAATTAACTAAATTTATTTATCAAATTTTAAGTGCAAATAAAATAATCATATTCAAGTATAAAATCATAGATATTGAAATAACACCATCCAAATGCTGGTGTGGCTTGCCTTAGTGTAGAGGAGGATCACACCCCTCTTGGTTTGCTTCAAGACAAGCTTTCTGAAAAAGAATTTAAAACCACAAAAATATTTGTCAAAACACATTCTAAAAATCACCAGAAATTCTAGACAACAAGGAAAATTCCACCTTTTGGTGTGCTGCTATAGCTTTCTGAAACAAAGACAATGCAAAAAGAATCAAATCATTTGGACTTATGGTTTAGAAATGGTGACTGGTCAAAGTTCAGTCAAATTTCTGAATAATATTTGAATTAAACAGAAATCCTGGGGGGGTGATGTCGAAGGCGTAAAACAGAAATACGCCTCACTTCGTACCGCTTCGGGCGCGAGTGGTGAGACCGATAGGTGGGTCCCGCGTGTCAGGAGAGAGAGGGGGCGAGCGAGATCAGAGAGAGGCGGAGCTTCGCCGGAGCTTATGCTAGCGACGACGGGGTTTGGGGCTAGGCTAGAGGGATAGGATTGAAGCGGGGCTCGAGGCGCACCTGCCCGTACCCGTGGCTTGGCGAGAGGTGGACGAAGCTGCTCGAGGTTGAGCTCGCAAGCTACGGTGGCGGACGGGTTTCGCCGGAGAGGTTGAAGACGATGGCTAGGGGCGGCTCCAAGGGCTTGGCGGCGTCCAGGCAGCACCAACAGACCACCAAGGCCCCGCCCAAGCAGCTGCTTGAGCTCGAGAGGCCCTGGAGAGCGGTGGCTGGCCTGCGGGGATCGCCGGAGTCCTCGGGTCGGGGCGACGGCCTCTCCTGCCCGACCGAGCTGCGGTCGTTCTACATGTTCGTGGGGGTTGTATGGAGTGGTGCTTGGCCAGGATTCGAGGCGGTGTCGCTTTATATAGCCGGAGCAAGGGGAGGGGGAACGTGTCACCGCCGGAGCTCTCTTGACATGCGGCGAACGGCAATGAGAAGCTCCAAGGGAGGGGGCAAAGCCTCAGCGTCAACGCAGGAGCTTGCCCACGCTCACGGACGAGCACAAGAGGCGGTTGGGGAAGTGGACAAGCGCACGCGCGCACTGTGGTGTTTTGGCCGTGACGCACCCGTGCTTCTTGGCGGCTCAGCGTCGTGGCCTTGAGGAGAGGTGAAGGGTGATGGGTCGGGGCTTGTGGCGCCCGTCTGCGGCGATCGGCGAAGTCTTTGGAAACGAGCACGCGAAAGCAGAGGCAAGGCGCCCGACCAGAGCGTCGAGACGCTGCCAGGCGCCGTGTCCTCACGCGGTCACCAAGATGGCATGGTCAAAACGACGCCCAGGAGCAGCCAAACCTTGTATGCGTGTTCGACCGTGCATTGTTTAGTCTAGGAGAGGTGATGGTTCATGCCTAGGCCGACCAGACTTGACTCCACTAAGCTGACAAGTTTCTGTCCAGAAACTTGGTCGCCAAGTTTGGCCACCTTCTAGAAGGCCATTAGGGCTGATCTCCTGGGGTTTAGGGTTTCTTAGGAGGGTGTTTAAGCTCAAGAAAGATCAAGGCTAAAAGCTCAAGGAAAAATGTACTTGCTATACAAACTGGAAATTTGGGCCAGAATAGAAATGATTTTCTACAACAAAAATATTCCAAAAAGTGGTGCAATATTTTTGCATGAGAAGGTGTGCCAAGGTTCTAAGAATATTCTGGAATTATCTTAGATTTTTTTGAGCAAGAAAAATTAAGGTTGCTTTGGAGCACAAGTTCCTGAAGTGAGTTTCAGAGAGAAAAATGAATATTTTTCTTTTATGAAAAATATTCATTTGATTATTTTGAGGATTTATCAGAGGAATAAAGTAGATAGGACACTTGGGTGAAAGTCAAGGATATGCCCAAGTGACAAGTCCATTTGAAATGATTCAAACTCCAAATCAAATAAGGGCAAAAACCACGATAAAAACCAAGTCCGGAAAAGAGAGAGAAGGCAAGTCCGGAAAAAGAGAGAAGGAAAAATCCAGGCTATCACACTGCGGAGGTAGAAATCAAGAAGGAGCATCAAGTTTTGATGGTCAATAAGACCACCAGTTTCAAGAAAAAAAGGTAAAGGGAAGAAGGGGAACTTCAAGAAGAACAACAAGCAAGTTGCTGCTCAAGTGAAGAAGCCCAAGTCTGGACCTAAGCTTGAGGCCAGGTGCTTCTCTTACGCAAAGGGACAGGTCACTGGAAGCGGAACTGCCCCAAGTATTTGGCGGCGAAGAAGGATGGCAAAGTGAAAGGTATATTTGATATACATGTTATTGATGTGCACCTTACTAATGCTCGTAGTAGCGCCTTGGTATTTGATACTGGTTTTGTTGGTAATATTTGCAACTCGAAACAAGGGCTACGAATTAAGCGAAGATTGGCTAAGTACGAGGTTACGATGCGCGTGGGAAATGGTTCCAAAGTCGATGTGATCGCCGTCGGCACGCTACCTCTACATCTACCTTCGGGAATAGTTTTAGACCTAAATAATTGTTATTTGGTGTTAGCGCTGAGCATGAACATTATATATGGATCTTGTTTGATGCGAGACAATTATTCATTTAAATCAGAGAATAATGGTTGTTTTATTTATATGAGTAATCTCTTTTATGGTCATGCACCCTTGATGAGTGGTCTGTTTTTACTAAATCTTAATAGTAGTGATACACATGTTCATAGTATTGAAGCCAAAAGATATAAGTTTAATAATGATAGTTCAACTTATTTGTGGCACTGCCGTTTAGGTCATATTGGTGTAAAGCGCATGAAGAAACTCCATGCACATGGACTTTTGGAATCACTTGATTATGAATCACTTGATGCTTGCGAACCATGCCTCATGGGCAAGATGACTAAGACTCCGTTCTCCGGAACAATGGAGCGAGCAACAGACTTGTTGGAAATAATACATACTGATGTATGCGGTCCGATGAGTGTTGATGCTCATGGCAGGTATCGTTATTTTCTTACCTTCAAAAAAGATTTGAGCAGATATGGGTATATCTACTTGATGAAACATAAGTCTGAAACATTTGAAAAGTTCAAAGAATTTCATACTGAAGTGGAAAATCATCGTAACAAGAAAATAAAGTTTCTACGATCTGATCGTGGAGGAGAATATTTGAGATTCTGAGTTTGGTCTTCATTTGAAACAATGCGAGAATAGTTTAAGAATCGACGCCACCTGGAACACCACAACGTAATGGTGTGTCCGAATGTCGTAATCGTACTTTACTAGATATGGTGCGATCTATGATGTCTCTCACTAATTTACCGCTATCATTTTGGGGTTATGCTTTAGAGACGGCTGCATTCACGTTAAATAGGGCACCATCTAAATCCGTTGAGACGACACCTTATGAACTATGGTTTGGCAAGAAACCCAAGTTGTCGTTTCTTAAAGTTTGGGGCTGCAATGCTTATGTGAAATAGCTTCAACCTGATAAGCTCGAACCCAAATTGGAGAAATGTGTCTTCATAGGATACCCAAAGGAGATTGTTGGGTACACCTTCTATCACAGATCTGAAGGCAAGATATTCGTTGCTAAGAATGGATCCTTTCTACAGAAGGAGTTTCTCTCGAAAGAAGAGAGTGGGAGGAAAGTAGAACTTGATGAGGTAACAATACCTGCTCTCTTATTGGAAAGTAGTTCATCACAGAAATCAGTTCCAGTGTTTCCTACACCAGTAAGTGAGGAAGCTAATGATGATGATCATGAAACTTCTGGTCAAGTTACTACAGAACCTTGTAGGTCAACCAGAGTAAGATCCGCACCAGAGTGGTACAGTAATCCTGTTCTGGAAGTCATGTAACTTGACCATGACGAACCTACGAACTATGAGGAAGCGATGATGAGCCCAGATTCCGCAAAATGGCTTGAGGCCATGAAATATGAGATGGGATCCATGTATGAGAACAAAGTATGGACTTTGATTGACTTGCCCAATGATCGACAAGCCATAGAGAATAAATGGATCTTCAAGAAGAAGACTGTCACTGACGGTAATGTTACTATCGACAAAGCTCGACTTGTTGCTAAAGGTTTTCGACAAGTTCAAGGAGTTGACTACGATGAGACCTTCTCACCCGTAGCAATGCTTAAGTCCGTCCGAATCATGTTAGCAATTGCCGCATTTTATGATTATGAAATTCTGCAAATGGATGTCAAAACTGCACTCCTTAATGGATATCTTAAAGAAGAGTTGTATATGATGCAACCAGAAGGTTTTGTCGATCCAAAAGGTGCTAAAAAAGTGTGCAGGCTCCAGCGATCCATTTATGGACTGGTGCAAGCCTCTCGGAGCTGGAATATACGCTTTGATAGTGTGATCAAAGCATATGGATTTATACAAACTTTTGGAGAAGCTTGTATTTACAAGAAAGTGAGTGGGAGCTCTGTAGCATTTCTGATATTATATGTGGATGACATATTGTTGATCGGAAATGATACTTGAATTTCTGAATAGCATAAAAGGATACTTGAATAAGAATTTTTCAATGAAAGACCTCGGTGAAGTTGCTTATATATTGGGCATCAAGATCTATAGAGATAGATCAAGACGCTTAATTGGACTTTCACAAAGCACATACCTTGACAAAGTTTTGAAGAACTTCAAAATGGATCAAGCAAAGAATGGGTTCTTGCCTGTGTTACAAGGTGTGAAGTTGAGTCAGACTCAATGCCCGACCACTGCAGAAGATGGAGAGAAAATGAAAGTCATTCCCTATGCTTTAGCCATAGGTTCTATCATGTATGCAATGTTGTGTACCAGACATGATGTGTGCCTTGCTATTAGTTTAGCAGGGAGGTACCAAAGTAATCCAGGAGTGGATCACTGGACAGCGGTCAAGAATATCCTTAAATACCTGAAAAGGACTAAGGATATGTTTCTCGTTTATGGAGGTGACAAAGATCTCGTCATAAATGGTTACGTCGATGCAAGCTTTGACACTCATCCAGATGACTCCAAGTCACAAACCGGATGCGTATTTTTATTGAATGGTGGAGCTGTCAGTTGGTGCAGTTCCAAGAAGAGCGTCGTGGCGGGATCTACGTGTGAAGCGGAATACATAGGGCCTTCGGAAGCAGCGAATGAAGGAGTCTGGATGAAGGAGTTCATATCCGATCTAGGTGTCCTACCTAGTGCATCGGGTCTAATGAAAATCTTTTGTGACAGTACTGGTGCAATTGCCTTGGCAAAGGAATCCAGATTTCACAAGAGAACCAAGCACATCAAGAGACACTTTAATTCCATCCACGATCAAGTCAAGGAAGGAGACATAGAAATTTGTAAGATACATACGGATCTGAATGTTGCAGACCCATTGACTAAGCCTCTCTCACGAGCAAGACATGATCAACACCAAGACTCCATGAGTGTTAGAATCATTACAATGTAATCTAGATTATTGACTCTAGTGCAAGTGGGAGACTGAAGGAAATATGCCCTAGAGGCAAAAATAAAGTTGTTATTTATCTTTCCTTATATCATGATACATGTTTATTATTCATGCTAGAATTGTATTAACCGGAAACTTAGTATATGTGTGAATACATAGTCAAACAGAGTGTCACTAGTATGCCTCTACTTGACTAGTTCGTTAATCAGAGATGGTTAAGTTTCCTAGCCATGGACAAAGAGTTGTCATTTGATAAACGGGATCACATCATTATAGAATGATGTGATTGACTTGACCCATCCGTTAGCTTAGCACGATGATTGTTTAGTTTGTTGCTATTCCTTTCTTCATAACTTATACATGTTCCTATGACTATGAGACTATGCAACTCCCGAATACCGGAGGAACACTTAGTGTGCTATCAAACGTCACAACATAATTGGGTGATTATAAAGATGCTCTACAGGTGTCTCCGATGGTGTTTGTTGAGTTGGCATAGATCGAGATTAGGATTTGTCACTCCGAGTAGGTATCTCTGGGCCCTCTCGGTAATGCACATCACTAAAATCCTTGCAAGCATTGTGACTAATGAGTTAGTTGCGGGACGATGCATTACGGAACGAGTAAAGAGACTTGTCGATAACGAGATTGAACTAGGTATTGAGATACCGACGATCGAACCTCGGGCAAGTAACATACCGATGACAAAGGGAACTACGTATGTTGTTGTGCAGTTTGACCAATAAAGATCTTCGTAGAATATGTAGGAACCAATATGAGCATCCAGGTTCTGCTATTGGTTATTGACGAGAGATGAGTCTCGGTCATGTCTACATAGTTTTCGAACCCATAGGGTCCGCACGCTGAACGTTCGGTGACGATCGGTATTATGAGTTTATGTGTTTTGATGAACCGAAGGTTGTTTGGAGTCCCGGATATGATCACGGACATGACGAGGAGTATCCAAATGGTCAAGACATAAAGTTCGATATATTGGATGACTGTGTTTGGACATCGGAATGGTTCCGGGTGAGTTCGGGCATTTACCGGAGTACCGGGGGGTTACCGGAACCCCCCGGGGAGTATATGGGCCCTAATGGGCTTTAGTGGAGAGAGAGAGGGGCGGCCAGGGCAGGCCGCGCGCCCCCTCCCCCTTGGGTCCTTCCTTCTCTCCTACTCCAACTAGGGAAAGGGGGGGGGGAATACTACTCCCGGTGGGAGTAGGACTCCTCTCAGGGCGCGCCATAGAGGGTCGGCCCTCCCCCTCCTCCACTCCTTTATATACGGGGGCGGGGGGCACCCCATAGACACACAAGTTGACAGTTGTGTTAGCCGTGTGCGGTGCTCCCCTCCACAGATTCCACCTCGGTCATATCATTGTAGTGCTTAGGCGAAGCCTTGCGTCGGTAACTTCATCATCACCGTCATCACGCTGTCGTGCTGACGAAGCTCTCCCTCGACACTCAGCTCGATTGAGAGTTCGTGGGACGTAACCAAGCCGAACGTGTGCAGATCGCGGAGGTGCCGTACTTTCAGTGCTAGGATCCGTCGGACCGTGAAGACGTATGACTACATCAACCGCGTTGTCATAACGCTTCCGCTTACGATCTATGAGGGTACGTGGACTACACTCTCCCCTCTCGTTGCTATGCATCACCATGATAGATCTTGCGTGTGCGTAGGAATTTTTTTGAAATTAATGCATTCCTGCTACCTCTTGAGAATGCGTTGGTTTTCCCTTGAAGAGGAAAGGGTGATGCAGCAAAGTAGCATAAGTATTTCCCTCAGTTTTTGAGAACCAAGGTATCAATCTAGTAGGAGACTACACGCAAGTCCCTAGTACCTGCACAAACAATCAAGAACCTTGCAACCAACGCGATAAAGGGGTTGTCAATCCCTTCACGGCCACTTGCAAAAGTGAGATCTGATAAATATAATAAGATAAATATTTTTGGTATTTTTGTTGTATATATTGGAAAATAAAGATTGCAAAATAAACGGGACAGAAATAGCTAGTTGGCGGGAGATTAGTATGATGGAAAATAGACCCCGGGGCCATAGGTTTCACTAGTGGCTTCTCTCAAGATAGCATAATCTACGGTGGGTGAACAAATTACTATCGAGCAAATTGATAGAAAAGCACATAGTTATGAGAATATCTAGGCATCATCATGTATATAGGCATCACGTCCGTGACAAGTAGACCAAAACGATTCTGCATCTACTACTATTACTCCACACATCAACCGCTATCCAACATGCATCTAGAGTATTAAGTTCATAAGAAAAGGGTAACACATTAGGCAAGATGACATGATGTAGAGGGATAAACTCAAGCAATATGATATAAACCCCATCTTTTTATCCTCGATGGCAACAATACAATACGTGCCTTGCTGCCCTAACATCCTTTGGGAAAGGACACATAAGATTGAACCCAAAGCTAAGCACTTCTCCCATTGCAAGAAAGATCAATCTTGTAGGCCAAATCAAACTAAGCGTTTCATGAAGTGTTCCTTCTTGCCCTTGCCCTTCTTGAAACTAGTGGTTTCACCAACCATCAACAATTGATGCTCCTTCTTGATTTCTACTTTCGCGATGTCAAACAACGCGAATACCTCAAGGATCATCATCTCTATCCTTGATATGTTATAGTTCATCACGAAGCTCTAGTAGCTTGGTGGCAATGACTTTGGAGAAACATCACTACCTCATCTGGAAGATCAACTCCTACTCGATTCAAGTGAATGTTGTACTCGAGACAATCGAGCACCAGCTCAACGATTGAGCTTTTCTCCCTTAGTTTGTAGGCTAAGAAAATCGTCGGAGGTCTCATACCTCTTGACGTGGCACGAGCCTGAAATCCCAATTTCAGCCCTCGAAACATCTCATATGTTCCGCGGCATTTCAAAACGTCTTTGGTGCCTCTATTCTAAACCGTTTAACTGAACTATCACGTAGTTATCAAAACGTGTATGTTCGATGTTCGCAACATCCACAAACGACGTTTGGGGTTCAGCACTGTGGCGGTGCATTAAGGACATGAGCTTTCTCATCCGCATAATCGCTACTTTCAACTTTCAACTATATTTTCTCTAGGAACATATCTAAACAGTGGAACTAAAGCGCGAGCTTACAACATAATTTGCAAAAGGTCTTTTGACTATGTTCAGGATAATTAAGTTCATCTTATGAACTCCCACTCAGATAGACATCCCTATGGTCATCTAAGTGATTACATGATCCGAATCAACTAGGCCGTGTCCGATCAACACGTGAGACGGACTAGTCATCATCGGTGAACATCTTCATGTTGATCGTATCTACTATACGACTCATGCTCGACCTTTCGGTCTCCGTGTTCCGAGGCCATGTCTTCACATGATAGGCTCGTCAAGTTAACCCTAAGTGTATTGCGTGTGTAAATCTTGCTTACACCCGTTGTATGTGAACGTAAGAATCCATCACACCCGATTAACACGTGGTGCTTAGAAGCGACGAACTGTAGCAACGGTGCACAGTTAGGGGGGAACACTTCTTGAAATTGTTGTAAGGGATCATCTTATTTACTACCGTCGTACTAAGTAAACAAGATGCATAAACATAATAAACATCACATGCAATTATATAGTAGTGACATGATATGGCCAATATCATATAGCTCCATTGATCTCCAACTTGAGGGCTCCATGATCATCATTGTCACCGGCATGACACCATGATCTCCATCATCATGATCTCCATCATCGTGTCTTCATGAAGTTGTCTCGCCAACTATTACTTCTACTACTATGGCTACCGGTTAGCAATAAAGTAAAGTAATTACATGGCGTCGTTTAATGACACGCAGGTCATACAATAAATAAAGACAACTCCTATGGCTCCTGCCGGTTGTCATATTCATCGACATGCAAGTCGTGAATCCTATTACAAGAACATGATCAATCTCATACATCACATATCATTCATCACATTCTTCTTGGCCATATCACATCACATAGCATACCTGCAAAAACAAGTTAGGCGTCCTCTAATTGTTGTTTGCATGTTTTACGTGGCTGCTTTGGGTTTCTAGCAAGAACGTTTCTTACCTCATAAAACCACAACGTGATATGCCAATTGCTATTTACCCTTCATAAGGACCCTTTTCATCGAATCCGTTCCGACTAAAGTGGGAGGCGGCACCGCTAGCCACCTTATGCACCAAGTGCATGTCGGTCGGTGGAACACTTGTCTCACGTAAAATGCGTGTAAGGTCGGTCCGGGCCGCTTCATCCCACAATACCGTCGAAACAAGATTGGACTAGTAACGGCAAGCATATTGAACAAAATCAACGCCCACAACTACTTTGTGTTCTACTCGTGCAAAGAATCTACGCAATAGACCTAGCTCATGATGCCACTTTGTTGGGGAGCGAAGCGAAATTCAAAATTTTCCTCACGTGTCACCAAGATCTATCTATGGAGAAACCAGCAACGAGGGAAGGAGAGTGCATCTACATACCCTTGTAGATCGCTAAGCGGAAGCGTTCAAGTGAAGCAGGGTTGATGGAGTCGTACTCGTCGTGATTCAAATCACCGGAGATCCGAGTGCGAGCAGACGGCACCTCCGCGTTCAACACACGTACAGCCCGGTGACGTCTCCCATGCCTTGATCCAGCAAGGAGAGAGGGAGAGGTTGAGGAAGACTCCATCCAACAGCAGCACAACGGCGTGGTGGTGGTGGAGGAGCGTGGCAATCATGCAGGGCTTCGCCAAGCACCAAGGGAGAGGAGGAGGAGAAGAACTTGGGAGAGAGGGAGGGGCTGCACCAAAGGCAAAAGGTGTGGATGCCCTCCCTCCCCTCCACTATATATAGGGGTAAGGGAGAGGGGGGAGGCGCAGCCTTGCCCCTTCCTCCAAGGAAGGGGTGCGGCCAAGGGAGGGGGAGGAGTCCATCCTCCCCAAGGCACCTCGGAGGTGCCTTCCCCCTTGAGGACTCTTCCCTTTTCTCTCTATCTTGGCGCATGGGCCTCTTGGGGCTGGTGCCCTTGGCCCATATAGGCCAAGGCGCACCCCCTACAGCCCATGTGGCCCCCCGGGGCAGGTGGAACCCCCCGGTGGACCCCCGGACCCCTTTCGGCACTCCGGTACAATACCGATAAAGTGCGAAACTTTTCAGCGACCAAAATAAGACTTCCCATATATAAATCTTTACCTCCGGACCATTCCGGAACTCCTCGTGACATCCGGGATCTCATCCGGACTCGAACAACATTCGGTAACCACATACAAACTTCCTTTATAACCCTAAGCGTCGCCAGACCTTAAGTGTGTAGACCCTACGGGTTCGGGAGACATCTTGAGACATGACCGAGGCGTTCTCCGGTCAATAACCAACAGCGGGATCTGGATACCCATGTTGGATCCCACATGTTCCACGATGATCTCATCGGATGAACCACGATGTCAAGGACTCAATCGATCCCGTATACAATTCCCTTTGTCTAGCGGTATTGTACTTGCCCGAGATTCGATCGTCGGTATCCCGATACCTTGTTCAATCTCGTTACCGGCAAGTCTCTTTACTCGTTCTGTAACACATCATCCCGTGATCAACCCCTTGGTCACATTGTGCACATTATGATGATGTCATACCGAGTGGGCGGAGATACCTCTCCGTTTACACGGAGTGACAAATCCAGTCTCGATCCGTGTCAACCCAATGGTCACTTTCGGAGATACCTGTAGTGCACCTTTATAGTCACCCGATTCACGTTGTGACGTTTGATACACCCAAAGCACTCCTACGGTATCCGGAATTGCACGATCTCATGGTCTAAGGAAGAGATACTTGACATTGGAAAAGCTTTAGCATCTGAACTACGATCTTTGTGCTAGGCTTAGGATTGGGTCTTGTCCATCACATCATTCTCCTAATGATGTGATCCGTTATCAATGACATCCAATGTCCATGGTCAGAAACCGTAACCATCTATTGATCAACGAGCTAGTTAACTAGAGGCTTACTAGGGACATGGTGTTGTCTATGTATCCACACATGTATTCTTTGTTTCCGGTCGATACAATTATAGCATGAATAATAAGCGATTATCATGAACAAGGAAATATAATAATAACTAATTTATTATTGCATCTAGGGCATATTTCCAACAGTCTCCCACTTGCACTAGAGTCAATAATCTAGTTCACATCGCCATGTGATCAATGATGTGACAGGTCACATCGCCATGTGACCAAGACCCAAGAGTTTACTAGTGTACGTAAACTAGTTCACATCACCATGTGATTAAGTCTCAATGAGTTACGGGGTTTGATCATGTTTTGCTTGTGAGAGAGGTCTTAGTCAGCGGGTCTCAGTAACATTCAGATCCGTACGTATTTTCACAAATCTCTATGTCATATTGTAAATGATGCTTTCACGCTCCATTTGGAACTATTCCAAATGGTTGCTCCACTATACGTATCCGGTTTGCTATTTAGAGTCATTCGGATAGGTGTTACAGCTTGCATCGACGTAACCCTTTACGCCGAACTCTTTATCACCTCCATAATCGAGAAACATGTCCTTATTTAATCCAAGGACAATTTTGACCGCTGTCCAATGATCCCCATTCCTGGATCATTCTTGTACCCCTTGACTGACTCATGGCATGGCACATTTCCGGTGCGGTACACAGCATAGCATACTATAGAGCCTAAATGCGAAGCATAGGGGCGACCTTCGTCCTTTCTCTCTTTTACGTCGTGGTCGAGCTTTTAACTCTTAACTTCATACCTTACAACTCGAGGCAAGAACTCCTTCTTTGGTGACCTATCTTGAACACTTTCAAGATCATGTCAAAATGCGTGCTCATTTGAAAGTATTATTAAGCATTTTGATCTATCCTTATAGATCTTGATGCTTATTGTTCAAATAGCCTAATCCAGGTTTTCCATTGAAAAACACTTTTCAAACAACCCTATATGCTTCCTAGAAATTCTACATCATTTACGATCATCAATATGTCAACAACATATACTCATCGAGAAATTCTATAGTGCTCCCACTCACTTCTTTGGAAATGCAAGTTTCTCATAAACTTTGTATAAACCCAAAATCTTTGATCATCTCATCAAAGTGCACATTCCAACTCCGAGATGCTTACTCCAGTCCTTAGAAGGATTGCTGGAGCTAGTATACCTTTTAGCATCCTTAGAATTAAACAAAACCTTTTGATTGTATCACATACAACCTTTCCTTCTGAAAACTGGTAAGGAAACTCATTTTGACATCCATCTGCCAGATTTCATAAATGCGACTTATGCTAACATGATTCCGACGGACTTAAGCATCGCTTCTGAATGAGAGAATCTCATCGTAGTCAACTCCTTGAACTTGTGAAAAACTCTTCGCCACGAGTCGAGCTTCATAGGCGGTGATATTATAAATCCACGTCCGTCTTCTTCTTAAAGATCCATTTATCTCAATGGCTTGCCGATCATCGGGCAAGTCCACCAAAGTCCATGCTTTGTTATGATACATGGATCCTACCTCGGATTTCATGGTTTCTAACCATTTGTCGGAATCCGGGCCCACCATCGCTTCTCCATAGCTCGTAGGTTCATAGTTGTCTAGCAACATGACCTTCAAGACAGGATTCTTGTACCACTCGTAAGTAGTCGCATCCTAGTCACCCTCACGAGGTCTTGTGGTGACTTGATCCAAAACTTCATGATCACTATCATAAGCTTCTACTTCAATTGGTGTAGGTGCCACGGGAACAACTTCACGTGCCTGCTACACACTAGTTGAAGTGACGGTTCAATAACCTTATCAAGTCTCCACCATCCTCCCACTCAACTTTTCGAGACGAACTTTTCCTCGAGAAAGGACCCGATTCAAGAAACAATCCCTATTGCTTCGGATCTGAATTAGGAGGTATACCCAACTGTTTTGGGTGTCCTATGAAGATGCATTTTGTCCGCTTTGGGTTCGAGCTTATCAACCTGAAACTTTTTCACATAAGCGTCGCAACCCCAAACTTTTAAGAAACGACAACTCAGGTTTCTCCAAACCATAGTTCAAACAAGGTCGTCTCAGCGGAATTACGTGGTGCCCTATTAAAGTGAGTGCGGTTGTCTCTAATGCCTAACCCATGAGCGATAGTGGTAATTCGATAAGAGATATCATATTACGCACCATATCCAATAGAGTGCAACTATGATATTCGGACACACCATCACACTATGGTGTTCCAGGCGGTATTAATTGTGAAACAATTTGCACAATGTCTTAATTGTGTGCCAAAATTCGTAACTCAGATATTCATCTCTATGATCATATCATATTCTATCCTCTTGTCACGAAGATCTTAAACTTCACTCTGAAATTACTTGAACCATTCAATAATTCAGACTTGTGTTTCATCAAGTAAATATACTCAACATCTACTCGAATCATCCGTGAAGTCGAACATAACGATATTCACTTTGCATGCCTCGGCACTCATTGGACTGCACACATCAAAATGTGTTACTTCCAACAAGTTGCTATCTTGTTCCATTTCTTTGAAACCGAGGCTTTTTAGTCATCTTGCCCATGTGGTATGATTTGCATATCTCAAGTGATTCAAAATCAAGTGAGTCCAAACGATCCATCTGCATGGAGTTTCTTCATGCATATACACCAATAGACATGGTTCGCATGTCTCAAACTTTTCAAAAGCGAGTGAGTCCAAAGATCCATCAACATGGAGCTTCTTCATGCGTTTACACCAATATGACTTACATGGCGGTGCCACAAGTAAGTGGTACTATCATTACTATCTTATACATTTGGCATTTAAATGTGTATCACTACGATCGAGATTAAATCAACCATTCCTTTAGGTGCAAGACCATTGAAGGTATTATTCAAATATTCAGAGTAACCATTATTCTCCTTAAATGAATAACCGTAATGCGATAGACATGAACCAATCAAGTCTATGCTCAACGCATAAACACCAAATCTCGATGGTAGAGGGAGCGTGCGATGCTTGATCTCATCAAACTTGGAAACACTTCCAACACATATCGTCGACTCACCTTTAGCTAGTCTCCGTTTATTCCGTAGCCTATTATTTGAGTTACTAACACTTAGCAATCGAACGGTATCTAATACCCTGGTGCTACTAGGAGTACTAGCAAAGTACACATTAACATAACGTATATCCAATATATTTCTATCGACCTTGCCAGCCTTCTTATCTACCAAGTATCTAGGGTAATTACGCTCCGATGGCTGTTCCCCTTATTACGAAGCACTTAGTCTCGGGTTTGGGTTCAACCTTGAGTCTCTTCCTTTGGAGCAACAACTAATTTGTCGTTTCATGAAGTGTTCCTTCTTGCCCTTGCCCTTCTTGAAACTAGTGGTTTCACCAACCATCAACAATTGATGCTCCTTCTTGATTTCTACTTTCGCGATGTCAAACAACGCGAATACCTCAAGGATCATCATCTCTATCCTTGAAATGTTATAGTTCATCACGAAGCTCTAGTAGCTAGGTGGCAATGACTTAGGAGAAACATCACAACCTCATCTGGAAGATCAACTCCTACTCGATTCAAGTGAATGTTGTACTCGAGACAATCGAGCACCGACTCAACGATTGAGCTTTTTCCCTTAGTTTGTAGGCTAAGAAAATCGTCGGAGGTCTCATACCTCTTGGCGTGTACGAGCCTGAAATCCCAATTTCAGCCCTCGAAACATCTCATATGTTCGCGACATTTCAAAAACGTCTTTGGTGCCTCTATTCTAAACCGTTTAAGCGAACTATCACGTAGTTATCAAAAGCGTGTATGTTCGATGTTCATAACATCCACAAGCGGCGTTTGGGGTTCGGCACTGTGGCGGTGCATTAAGGACATGAGCTTTCTTTTGTCCGCATAATCGCTACTTTCAACTTTCAACTATATTTTCTCTAGGAACATATCTAAACAGTGGAACTAAAGCGCGAGCTTACGACATAATTTGCAAAAGGTCTTTTGACTATGTTCAGGATAATTAAGTTCATCTTATGAACTCCCACTCGAGATAGACATCCCTACGGTCATCTAAGTGATTACATGATCCGAATCAACTAGGCCGTGTCCGATCAACACGTGAGACGGACTAGTCATCATCGATGAACATCTTCATGTTGATCGTATCTACTATCGACTCATGCTCGACCTTTCGGTCTCCGTGTTCCGAGGCCATGTCTTCACATGCTAGGCTCGTCAAGTTAACCCTAAGTGTATTGCGTGTGTAAATCTTGCTTACACCGTTGTATGTGAACATAAGAATCCATCACACCCGATTAACACGTGGTGCTTAGAAGTTTACGAACTGTAGCAGCGGTGCACGATTAGGGAGGGAACACTTCTGGAAATTGTTGTAAGGGATCATCTTATTTACTACCGTCGTACTCAGTAAACAAGATGCATAAACATAATAAACATCACATGCAATTATATAGTAGTGACATGATATGGCCAATATCATATAGCTCCATTGATATCCATAATCGGGGCACCATTATCATCATTGTCACCGGCATGACAACATGATCTCAATCATCATGATCTCCATCATAGAGACATCATGAAGTTGTCTAGCCAACTATAACTTCTACTACTATGGCTACGGTTAGCAATAAAGTAAAGTAATTACATGGCGTCGTTTAATGACACGCAGGTCATACAATAAATAAAGACAACTCCTATGGCTCCTGCGGTTGTCATATTCATCGACATGCAAGTCGTGAATCCTATTACAAGAACATGATCAATCTCATACATCACATATCATTCATCACATTCTTCTTGGCCATATCACATCACATAGCATACCTGCAAAAACAAGTTAGGCGTCCTCTAATTGTTGTTTGCATGTTTTACGATGGCTGCTTTGGGTTTCTAGCAAGAACGTTTCTTACCTCATAAAACCACAACGTGATATGCCAATTGCTATTTACCCTTCATAAGGACCCTTTTCATCGAATCCGTTCCGACTAAAGTGGGAGGCGGCACCGCTAGCCACCTTATGCACCAAGTGCATGTCGGTCGGTGGAACACATCTCACGTAAAATGCGTGTAAGGTCGGTCCGGGCCGCTTCATCCCACAATACCGTCGAAACAAGATTGGACTAGTAACGGCAAGCATATTGAACAAAATCAACGCCCACAACTACTTTGTGTTCTACTCGTGCAAAGAATCTACGCAATAGACCTAGCTCATGATGCCACTTTGTTGGGGAGCGAAGCAGAAATTCAAAATTTTCCTACGTGTCACCAAGATCTATCTATGGAGAAACCAGCAACGAGGGAAGGAGAGTGCATCTACATACCCTTGTAGATCGCTAAGCGGAGCGTTCAAGTGAGCAGGGTTGATGGAGTCGTGCTCGTCGTGATTCAAATCACCGGAGATCCGAGTGCGAGCAGACGGCACCTCCGCGTTCAACACACGTACAGCCGGTGGCGTCTCCCATGCCTTGATCCAGCAAGGAGAGAGGGAGAGGTTGAGGAAGACTCCATCCAACAGCAGCACAACGGCGTGGTGGTGGTGGAGGCGTGGCAATCCTGCGAGGCTTCGCCAAGCACCAAGGGAGAGGAGGAGGAGAAGAACTTGGGAGAGAGGAGGGCTGCACCAAAGGCAAAGGTGTGGATGCCTCCCTCCCTCCACTATATAGGGGTAAGGGAGAGGGGAGGCGCAGCCTTGCCCCTTCCTCCAAGGAAGGGGTGCGGCCAAGGGAGGGGAGGTCCATCCTCCCAAGGCACCTCGGAGGTGCCTTCCCCTTGAGGACTCTTCCCTTTTCTCTCTATCTTGGCGCATGGGCCTCTTGGGGCTGGTGCCCTTGGCCCATATAGGCCAAGGCGCACCCCTACAGCCCATGTGGCCCCCAGGCAGGTGGAACCCCGGTGGACCCCGGACCCCTTCGGCACTCCGGTACAATACCGATAAAGTGCGAAACTTTTAAGCGACCAAAATAAGACTTCCCATATATAAATCTTTACCTCCGGACCATTCCGGAACTCCTCGTGACGTCCGGGATCTCATCCGGGACTCGAACAACATTCGGTAACCACATACAAACTTCCTTTATAACCCTAAGCGTCGCCAGACCTTAAGTGTGTAGACCCTACGGGTTCGGGAGACATAGACATGACCGAGGCGTTCTCCGGTCAATAACCAACAGCGGGATCTGGATACCCATGTTGGATCCCACATGTTCCACGATGATCTCATCGGATGAACCACGATGTCAAGGACTCAATCGATCCGTATACAATTCCCTTTGTCTAAGCGGTATTGTACTTGCCGAGATTCGATCGTCGGTATCCCGATACCTTGTTCAATCTCGTTACGGCAGAAGTCTCTTTACTCGTTCCGTAACACATCATCCCGTGATCAACCCCTTTTTCACATTGTGAACATTATTATGATGTGCTAACGTGTTGGCCAAGAGATACCTCTCCTTTTACTAGGAGTGACAAATCCCAGTCTCGATCCGTGTCAACCCAATGGTCACTTTCGGAGATACCTGTAGTGCACCTTTATAGTCACCCAGATACGTTGTGACGTTTGATACACCCAAAGCACTCCTACGGTATCCGGGAATTGCACGATCTCATGGTCTAAGGAAGAGATACTTGACATTGGAAAAGCTTTAGCATCTGAACTACACGATCTTTGTGCTAGGCTTAGGATTGGGTCTTGTCCATCACATCATTCTCCTAATGATGTGATCCCGTTATCAATGACATCCAATGTCCATGGTCAGGAAACCGTAACCATCTATTGATCAACGAGCTAGTTAACTAGAGGCTTACTAGGGACATGGTGTTGTCTATGTATCCACACATGTATTGCTGTTTCCGGTCAATACAATTATAGCATGAATAATAAACGATTATCATGAACAAGGAAATATAATAATAACTAATTTATTATTGCCTCTAGGGCATATTTCCAACAATCCCTACAAAATCATATAGTTTGGCTATGCTTCATTTTCGTCACACAAAAATGCTCTCATCACGCACAACCTCGATGACAAGCCAAGCAATTGTTTTATACTTTAGTAATCTCAAACTTTTTCAACTTTCACGCAATACATGAGCATGAGCCATGGACATAGCACTATGGGTGGAATAGAATATAATGATGGGGGTTGTGTGGAGAAGACAAAAAGGAGAAAGTATCACATTGATGCGGCTAATCAACGGGCTAGGGAGATGCCCATCAATTGATGTCAATGCAAGGAGTAGGGATTGCCATGCAACGGATGCACTATAGCTATAAATGTATGAAAGCTCAACAAAAGAAACTAAGTGGGTGTGCATCCAACTTGCTTGCTCACAAAGACCTAGGGCATTTGAGGAAGCCCATTGTTGGAATATACAAGCCAAGTTCCATAATGAAAAATTCCCACTAGTATATGAAAGTGACAAAATAAGAGACTCTCTGTCATAAAGATCATGGTGCTACCTTGAAGCACAAGTGTGAAAAAAAGGATAGTAGCATTGTCCCTTTTATTTCTGTTTTTTGGGCCTTTCTTTTTTTGGCCTTTCTCCCTTTTTTCTTTTTTCTTTTTTTCTCTTTTTTCATTTGGTACAATGTTCTATTAATGATGATCATCACACTTCTATTTATTTACAACTCAATGATTACAACTCGATTCTAGAACAAAATATGACTCTATATGAGTGCCTCCGGCGGTGTACCGGGATGGCAATGAATCAAGAGTGACATGTATATAAATTATGCATGGTGGCTTTTCCACAAATACGATGTCAACTACATGATCATGCAAGGCAATATGACAATGATGAAGCGTGTCATAATAAATGAAACGGTGGAAAGTTGCATGGCAATATATCTCGGAATGGCTATGGAAATGCCATAACAGGTAGGTATGGTGGCTGTTTTGAGGAAGATATAAGGATGTTTATGTGATAGAGCATATCATATCACGGGGGTTGGATGCACCAGCGAAGTTTGCACCAACTCTCAAGGTGAGAAAGGGTAATGCACGGTACCGAAGAGGCTAGCAATGATGGAAAGGTGAGAGTGCGTATAATCCATGGACTCAACATTAGTCATAAAGAACTCACATACTTATTGCAAAAATCTACAAGTCATCAAAAACCAAGCACTAGCGCATGCTCCTAGGGGGATAGATTGGTAGGAAAAGACCATCGCTCGTCCCCGACCGCCACTCATAAGGATGACAATCAAAGAACACCTCATGTTTCAAATTTGTCACACAACGTTTACCATACGTGCATGCTACGGGACTTGCAAACTTCAACACAACTATTTCTCAAATTCCCAACTACTCAACTAGCACGACTCTAATATTACCACCTTGATATCTCAAAACAATCATCAAGTATCAAACTTCTCATAGTATTCAATGCACTTTTTATGAAAGTTATTATTATACACGTCTTGGATGCCTATGATATTAGGACTAATTTTATAGCCAAAGAAAATTACCATGCTGTTCTAAAGGACTCTCAAAATAATATAAGTGTAGCATGAGAGATCAATAATTCCTATAAAATAAAACCACCACCGTGCTCTAAAAGATATAAGTGAAGCACTAGATCAAAATTATTTAGCTCAAAAGATATAAGTGAAGCGCATAGAGTATTCTAATAAATTCCGATTCATGTGTGTCTCTCCAAAAGGTGTGTACAACAAGGATGATTGTGGTGAACTAGAAAGCAAAGACTCAAATCATACAAGACGCTCCAAACAAAACACATATCATTTGGTGAATAAAAATATAGCCTCAAGTAAAGTTACCGATGAAGCGAAGGCGAAGAGGGGATGCCTTCCGGGGCATCCCCAAGCTTAAACTTTTGGTTGTCCTTGAATTTTACCATGGGGTGCCTTGGGCATCCCCAAGCAAACTCTTGCCACTCCTTATTCCAAAATCCATCAAATCTTTACCCAAAACTTGAAAACTTGACAACACAAAACTCAACAGAAAATCTCATGAGCTCCGTTAGTATAAGAAAACAAACCACACCCTTAAGGTACTGTAATGAACTCATTCTTTATTTATATTGGTGTTAAACCAAATTTATTCCAACTTCTCTATGGTTAATACCCCCCCCCCCCCCCGCCGATACTAGCCATAGATTCATCAAAATAAGCAAACAATACACGAAAAACAGAAACTGTCAAAAACAAAACAGTCTGTAGCAATCAGGTTTGTTCGAATACTTCTGGAACTCCAAAAATTCTGAAAAACTAGGACAACCTGGATAATTTGTATATTGATGTACTGCAAAAATAATTAGCAATTTATCACGTTCTGGTGAATTTTAACAATTATTTTAAATGAGCAAAGTTTACATCTTTTCAAAGAAGGTCAAACAACTATCACCCATGAAGATCCTATTGGTTCTACTTGGCACAAACACTAATTAAAACATAAAAACACATCTAAATAGAAGATAGATGAATTATTTATTACTAAACAAAAACAAAAATCAAGAAACAAAAATAAAATTGGGTTGCCTCCCAACAAGCGCTATCATTTAATGCCCCTAGCTAGGCATAAAAGCAAGAATAGATCTAGGTATTATCATCTTTGGTATGCAATCCATAAGTGGATCTCATAATAGATTCATAAGGTAATTTAATTGTGTTCCTAGGAAAGTGTTCCATAGCTTTCCTTAATGGAAATTGGAATCTAATATTTTCTTCTTTCATATCAATAATTGCACCAATCGTTCTAAGGAAAGGTCTATCAAGAATAATAGGACATGTAGGATTGCAATCTATATCAAGAACAATGAAATCTACAGGAACATAATTCCTATTTGCAACAATAAGAACATCACTAATCCTTCCCATAGGTTTCTTAAAGGTGGAATCCACAAGATGCAAATTTAAAGAAAAATCATCAAATTCACGGAAACCTAACACATCACACAAAGTTTTTGAAATCGTGGAAACACTAGCACCCAAATCACATAAAGCATAGCATTCATGATCTTTAATTTTAATTTTAATAATAGGTTCCCACTCATCTTAAAGTTTTCTAGGGATAGAAACTTCTAATTCAGGCTTTTCTTCATAGGATTGCATTAAAGCATCAACGATATGTTTAGTAAAAGCCTTATTTTGACTATAAGCATGAGGAGAATTTAACATGGATTGCTACAAGGAAATATAATCTATCAAAGAGAAATTATCATAATTAAATTCCTTGAAATCAAAAATAGTGGGTTCATTACTATGGAAAGTTTTGACCTCTTCAATCTCACTTTTACCAATTTTTTCATCAAGATCTAGAAACTCCGAATCATTGAGGAGCCTTTTAACTAAAGTTGCCTCATCTCCAGTCTCATATTTATTAAGATTCATATTGGAAAACAAATATTTAATAGGATACACATCAATTACTTTTAGATCTTCATCATTATTATCATGAAAACTAGAAGAACACGCTTTCACAAAGCAATCTTTTTTAGCACGCATCCTAGCGGTTCTTTCTTTGCATTCATCAATGGAAATTCTCATGGCTTTGAGAGACTCATTGATATCATGCTTAGGGGGAATAAATCTATGTTTCAAAGAATCAACATCAAGATAAATTCTATCAACGTTCCTAGCCAACTCATCAATCTTAGGCATTTTTTCTTCAAGCAAAGCATTAAAATTCTTTTGCGCAATCATAAACTCTTTAACACTAGTCTCAAAATTAGAGGGCATCTTACTACATTTCCATAAGAGTTGTTGTAGGAATTACTATAATTATTAGAGGAATTACTAGGGAACGACCTAGAATTAAAGTTTCCTCTATTTGTGTTGTGACGTATATTGTTCCTACCAACAAAATTCACATCCATAGATTCATTATTATTCTCAATCAAAGTAGTCATAGTCTTATCATTAGGATAAGAAGAAACTCTCTTATTAGCAAACAATTTCATAAGTTCATCCATCTTTCCACTCAAAACATTAAGCTCTTCTATTGCATGAACCACTTTACTAGTAGATCTTCGATTGTGCCATTGAGAATAATTAACAATAATATTATCTAGGAGTTTAGTAGCTTCTCCTAAAGTGATTTCCATAAAAGTGCCTTCAGCGGCCGAATCTAAAAGATTTACGGAAGCAAAAATCAATCCAGCATAATTTTTTGTATAATCATCCATAAATTCAAACCATGTGTAGGGCAATTCACGTATCATTAATTTCATCCTCTCCCAAGATTGTGAAACATGCTCATGATCAAGTTGCTTAAAATTAATAATATCGTTTCTAAGAGAGATGATCTTAGCGGGAGGAAAATACTTAGAGATAAAAGCATACTATTTTTAGGCAAAGAAGGAAACCAAGTTTTAGCACGATCTCTAAGAGAAAACAGAAATAGCTTCAATTTAACAATATCATTATCCACACCTTTCTTCTTTTGCATATCGCACAAATCAACAAAGTTGTTTAGATGGTAGCGGCATCTTCACTAGGAAGGCCGGAAAATTGATCTTTCATGACAAGATTCAATAAAGCAACATTAATTTCACAAGATTCAACATCGGTAATAGGAGCAACCGGATTGCTAATAAAATAATTGTTGTTGGTATTGGAAAAATCACACAATTTAGTATTGTCCTGAGCCATCGTGACAAACAATCCAGCACACAAGCACACAAGAAGCAAGCGAAAAGAGACGAACGGAAAAAGAGGGTGAATAAAACAGCTAAGGTGAAGTGGGGGAGAGGAAAACGAGAGGCAAATGGCAAATGATGTAATGCGAGGGAGAAGAGTTTGTGATGGGTACTTGGAATGTCTTGACTTGTGCGTAGATCTCCCCGGCAACGGTGCCAGAAATCGGCATGTTGACGGGAGATCAAATCTTGACTTGACTTGGCGTAAACCTCCCCGGCAACGGCGCCAGAAATCCTTCTTGCTACCTCTTGAGCATGCCTTGGTTTTCCCTTGAAAAGGAAAGGGTGATGCTGCAAAGTAGCGTAAGTATTTCCCTCAGTTTTTGAGAAACAAGGTATCAATCAAGTAGGAGACTACACGCAAGTCCCTAGTACCTGCACAAACAATCAAGAACCTTGCAACCAACACGATAAAGGGGTTGTCAATCCCTTCACGGCCACTTGCAAAAGTGAGATCTGGTAAAGATAACAAGATAAATATTTCTGGTATTTTGTTGTATAGATTGGAAAATAAAGATTTCAAAATAAACGGCGACAGAAATAGCTAGTTGGCGGGAGATTAATATGATGGAAAATAGACCCGAGGGCCATAGGTTTCACTAGTGGCTTCTCTCAAGATAGCATAATCTACGGTGGGTGAACAAATTACTGTCGAGCAATTGATAGAAAAGCGCATAGTTATGAGAATATCTAGGCATGATCATGTATATAGGCATCACGTCCATGACAAGTAGACCGAAACGATTCTACATCTACTACTATTACTCCACACATCGACCGCTATCCAGCATGCATCTAGAGTATTAAGTTCATAAGAATAGAGTAACGCATTAGGCAAGATGACATGATGTAGAGGGATACACTCAAGCAATATGATATAAACCCATCTTTTTATCCTCGATGGCAACAATACAATACGTGCCTTGCTGCCCCTCATCCTTTGGGAAAGGACAACGCAAGATTGAACCCAAAGCTAAGCACTTCTTCCATTGCAAGAAAGATCAATCTAGTAGGCCAAACCAAACTGATAATTGAAGAGACTTGCAAAGATATTAAATCATGCATATAAGAATTGAGAGAAGAATCAAATAGTGTTCATAGATAATCTTGATCATAAACCCACAATTAATGGGATCTCGACAAACACACATAAAAATAATTACATCGAATAGATCTCCAAGAAGATCGAGGAGAACTTTGTATTGAGATTCAAAGAGAGAGAAGAAGCTATCTAGCTAATAACTATGGACCCGAAGGTCTATGGTAAACTACTCAACATCATCGAAGAGGCTATGGTGTTGATGTAGAAGCCCTCCATGATCAATTCCCCCTCCGGTGAGTCTTGGGAAAAAGGCCCCAAATTTGGGACCTCACGAGTCTGAGAAGGTTGCCGCGGTGCAAATAGGGTTTCGTTGTGCTCTTGGATGTTTTCAGGGTATATGAGTATATATAGGCGAAGGAAGTAGGTCGGTGGAGCCACGAGGGGCCCATGAGGGTGTAGGGCGCGCCTCCCTACCTCGTGGCCGCCTCGTTGCTTCCTTGACGTCCACTCCAAGTCTCCTAGATTGCGTTTGTTCCAAAAACGATCCTCGCGAAGGTTTCATTCCGTTTGGATTCCATTTGATATCCTTTTCTGCAAAACACTGAAATAGGCAAAAAACAGCAATTTGCATTGGGCCTTCGGTTAATAGGTTAGTCCCAAAAATAATAGAAAAGTGCATGATAAAGCCCATTAAACATCGAAAACAGATAATATAATAGCATGGAACAATAAAAAATTATAGATACGTTGGAGACGTATCAGTTCCCCAACAATAGCCCTTTTTGTCGATGTCGAGGTATCCGAAAGCATGGGCCACTATAGCATGTAGCAAGTCGAGGTAGTTCGAAAGCAGGGGCCACTATAGCATGTAGCTAGTCGAGGTAGTCGTGCAAGGGGACACCATGGTCAATGTTTAGGTTGGGGTTTTTGGTGTCGTGGTAGCAGTACGTGGAGCCGCGGGCACAAGGAAGCACCAAAGAGTTGGGGACATAGTGGATGCGCCAGGAAGAAGACAATGACGTGATTAAGGATGTCATCATTGAGGGTGTCAATGCTAAAGATGATGTCGTCAAAACTATTGTAGACGAGATGTTCTATCTGTTTTGCCAGGCCCTAGGATACGTTGGGACAAAGGCGTGCGTCGGTTTTGCTAGTATAGTGCGTGCGTAATAGGGAACATCACAAGTTGCGCGCCATGTCGGAAAGAGTAGCAAATGAGCTCTCGGGGACAGTGGCAACACAGAACAACATGGATAGAAGGTGAAGGTGTAGTCCGGTGGACGAAGTAGTTGGGAAGGGGACACAAATGTTAGCGATGAGGTTGTGTTGGGCAAAGATGAGGACGCGCAAGTGGCCTGATGTTCCAATATAAAGGCAGATGATCTAGGTTTCGTGACATCTATGCTCGAGAAAGGTCACGAAGAACTCATCATGCATGCATGATGAACACAACCATAGATGCAGTGCATGCCATGACATAGTTGAGGATGGTGTTGGGGAAGATGATGTCATAGACTTTGTCAAGGAAGTTGCAGGAAACTGAGATGTAATGGTAAACACATTGACCACCATAACAATGCAAGCAACTGACCACCACCGTACCAGTCAACAAATTGTGGAATCTCCGCCACACTGATCACCATAACAAGTGCACGAAGGACATCGTGCTGGCAAGTAGATAACATAGCGAGAGCTTTGGTCTTGCCAGTGACAGGACCTATAATCCAAAGTGCCTTGAAGTTATAACTTCGACGAGTACAACATTAAACCTCACCCAGCCCCCCTCTAGAGAGTAACCAACATGTTTGTGACTTGCACACTCATCAAATTAAAGAGAGCAAGGACAATCCAGAATTTTCATATGCAAAAAACCATCAAGCAAGATGAACCAGCTTTTGCGGAAAATCCACTTTGAAAACATCTTTGTCTAGCTCTCGAACGGACCACCAAAAGTTTGCGTTGATTAGCCATTGAAGTTTTTACAGAACTTGTCCAACTGAGAGAGATCCATCAGAAAACCAAACAATTCATGTTAGTGCACTCTCCAGGAAAGGTCTGTAAGAATGAGATCGCTGTGATTTGAAGAACGTTGTGACTTGAAGAACATCAACTTACGATTACAAACTCCATAAGCAATAGCAAAGGACATATGTTCCTCCAATAGCGGGCAGTCATCAGATTTGTGCTCAGGATACCACATACAAAATTAAGAGAATTAGCGCAATGACGTGTGCTACCTCTTGAGCACTGCGTTGGATTTCCCCGAAGAGGAGAGGATGATGCAGCAAAGTAGCGTAAGTATTTCCCTCAGTTTTTGAGAACCAAGGTATCAATCCAGTAGGAGGCTACGCGCAAGTCCCTCGTGCACGCACAAAAGCGATAGCTACTCGCAACCAACGCGATTAGGGGTTGTCAATCCCTTCACGGTCACTTACGAGAGTGAGATCTGATAGAGATAATATTTTTGGTATTTTGGTATAAAGATGCAAAGTGAAAAGTAAAAGCAAAGCAAGTAAATAAAGTGATGGAGATTGATATGATGAGAATAGACCCGGGGGCCATAGCTTTCACTAGTGGCTTCTCTCAAGAGCATAGATATTCTACGGTGGGTGAACAAATTACTGTTGAGCAATTGACATAATTGAGCATAGTTATGAGGTTATCCAGGCAATGATCATGTATATAGGCATCACATCCGTGACAAGTAGACCGAAACGATTCTGCATCTACTACTATTACTCCACTCATCGACCGCTATCCAGCATGCATCTAGAGTATTAAGTTAAAAACAGAGTAACGCCTTAAGCAAGATGACATGATGTAGAGGAATAAATTCATGCAATATGATAAATACCCCATCTTGTTATCCTCGATGGCAACAATACAATACTTGCCTTGCAAGCTGTTTACATCCTTTGGTAAGGACACCGCAAGATTGAACCCAAAGCTAAGCACTTCTCCCATTGCAAGAACTACCAATCTAGTTGGCCAAACCAAATGGATAATTCAAAGAGACTTGCAAAGATAACTTAATCATACATAAAAGAATTCAGAGAAGAATCAAATATTTTCCATACATAAGCTGGATCATAAACCCACAATTCATCGGTCTCCAACAAACACACCGCAAAAAGAAGATTACATCGAATAGATCTCCACGAGAGAGGGGAGAACATTGTATTGAGATCCAAAAGAGAGAAGAAGCCATCTAGCTACTAGCTATGGACCGAAGGTCTGAAGTAAACTACTCACACTTCATCGGAGGGCTATGGTGTTGATGTAGAAGCCCTCCGTGGTGGATGCCTGCTCGTGAGCTCAAAACAGGCCCCAAGATGGGATCTCGTGGATCTGAGGAAGGTACAATGGTGGAATTAGGTTTTGGCTCCGTCCCCGATCTGTTGAAGTGCGTGAGGTATATATAGGAGGAAGAATGCGTCGGTGGAGCGTCGGGGCCCACGAGGCGGGGCGCGCCGGGGAAGGCGCCCCTCACCCTCGTGACCGCCTCAGCACTCCTTGGAGTAGGGTCCAAGTCTCTGGATCACGTTCGGTGAGAAGATCACGTTCGAAGGTTTCATTCCGTTTGGACTCCGTTTGATATTCCGTTTCTTGAAACACTGAAATAGGCAAAAAAACAGCAATGCAGGCGGGGCCTCCGGTTAATAGGTTAGTCCCAAAAGTAATATAAAAGTGGAAAATAAAGCCCATTATAGTCCAAAACAGTAGATAAAGTAGCATGGAGCAATCAAAAATTATAGATACGTTGGAGACGTATCGAGCATCCCCAAGCTTAATTCCTGCTCGTCCTCAAGTAGGTAAGCGATAAAAGAGAATTTTTGATGCGGAGTGATACTTTGGCATAATTTCAATGTAAATCTTCTTAATTGTGATATGAATATTCAGATCCGAAAGATTCAAGACAAAAGTTCATATTGGCATAAAAACAATAATACTTCAAGCATAGTAATCAACATAATTATGTCATCTCAAAATAACATGGCCAAAGAAAGTTCATCCCTACAAAATCATATAGTTAGGCTATGCTTAATTTTCGTTACACGAAGATGTTCCCAACTTCTATACCCCCGATGACAAGCCAAGCAATTGTTTCATACTTAAATAATCTCAAACTTTTCAACCTTCATGCAATACATGAGCGTGAGCCATGGATATAACACTATGGGTGGAATAGAATATGATGATGGGGATTGTGTGGACAAAAAATGAGAAAGTCTCACATTAACGAGGATAATCAACGGGCTATGGAGATGCCCATCAATTGATGTCAACATGAGGAGTAGGGATTGTCATGCAACGGATGCACTAGAGCTAGGAATGCTCAACAAAAGAAAACTAGTGGGTGTGCATCCAACTTGCTTGCTCATGAAGACCTAGGGCATTTGAGGAAGCCCATCGTAGGAATATACAAGCCAAGTTCTATAACGAAAAAATCCCACTAGTACAAAAAGGACAACTTATGAAACTCACTATATGAAAAACATGGTGCTACTTTGAAGCACAAGTGTGGAAAAAGAGATAGTAGCATTGCCCTTTTCTTTTCTCTGTTTTTTGGGCCTTTTTTTGCCTTTCTCTCTTTTTTTTATTTGGGCAATGCTCTAATAACGATGATCATCACACTTATATTGATTACAACATAAGGATTACAACTCGAAACTTAGAACAAGGTATGACTCTATATGAATGCCTCCATGTCTGCAGGGATGGTGCAATGAATCAAGAGTGACATGTATGAAAAATAATGCATGGTGGCTTTGCCACAAATACGATGTCAACTACATGATCATGCAATGGCAATATGACAAAAGTAAAGTATGTCATGATGATGATGGTGGAAGTTGCATGGCAATATATCTCGGAATGGCTATGGAAATGCCATAATAGGTAGGTATGGTGGCTGTTTTGAGAAAGATATAAGGAGGTTTATGTGTGATAGAGCGTATAGTATCACGGGGTTTGGATGCACCGGCGAAGTTTGCACCAACTCTCAATGTGAGAAAGGGCAATGCATGGTACCGAAGAGGCTAGCAATGGCGGAAAGGTAAGAGTGCGTATAATCCATGGACTCAACATTAGTCAAAAAAACTCATATACTTATTGCAAAAATTTAGAAGTCATCAAAAATCAAGTACTACGCGCATGCTCCTAGTGGGATAGATTGGTAGGAAAAGACCATCGATCGTCCCCGACAGCCACTCATAAGGATGCACAAGCCAGGTACACTTCATGTTTCAAATTTGTTACACAAATTTAACCATACGTGCATGCTACGTGATTTACTAACTTCAACACAAGCATTTCTCAAATTCACAACTACTCAACTAGCATGACTTTGATGTTATCACCTCCATATGTCAAAACAATTATCAAGCATCAAAATTATCTTAGTATTCAACGCACTCAAAAGAAAGTTTCACATATCTTGAACACCAAGTATATTAACATTAAGCAAATTACCATGCTATTAACGACTCTCAAAATAATCTAAGTGAAGCATGAGAGATCAAGTTTCTTTAAAACAAATCCACCACCGTGCTCTAAAAGATCTAAGTGAAGCACTAGAGCAAAAATTATCACGCTCAAAAATATATAAGTGAAGCACTATGAGCAAACTATCAAGCTCAAAAGATATAAGTGAAGCACATAGAGTATTCTATCAAATTTCAATTCATATATGGCTCTCTCAAAAGGTGTGTACAGCAAGGATGATTGTGGTAACTAAGGGCCTGTTCTGAACCTCTCCAGCTTCTCAAAACTCCACATTTCCAGCTTCTCAAAGTGGCTTCTAACTCCACGTAGCGACTTCCATCCGTTCTGCAGCAAAATCAACTTCTCCATCACCACCATGGGCTGGCAGCAGCTGTTGGCCTGTCTAGCACCGTATTGGGCCGGCTGGGCTGTAGTAGGGGATCCTCGCCCACCTTCGCTACAGGTCGTCCTCAACCTTCAGCTCACGCACAGGAACAAATTGGACACATAATTACTGCCAATTACTCATCAAATCAGGTGATTTAAACCCCGAATTACATCAACTTGAACATCAAATTTGTCGCCCTATTCGTCGCGAATCCATTCCATCAAAGTGCACAACATATTGTTCAGTAACAAAGGAGATCGAAAATGCATACGCCATGGCCGAATTAAAGCGCTCTGCTCTGTATTTGGAGCATCGAGGGGCTTGGGGCACGCTCTGGGGTGGAAGTCGAAGGAGAGGAGGCAACGGTGCTAGTTGAGGTGGCGCGGCGTCGCATCCACGGGGAGGCGGGCATGGCTGCGTGTTGGCGGCGGCAAGAGGGTTCGAGAGAGAGCGAGGAAGAGAGGAGAGGAAAGCGATTGGATCGAGATGCCTCGAGGGGTCGTGCGCTTTGTCTGAGCCTGAATCATTTTCTGGCGGTGGCATATTGGGCGTAAATAGGTGGAACTCTAGATTCTTGTAAGCTGAACTCGATTTTCCCAGCTTCTCTAAATTGCACTACGGCCCAGAAGAGCTTCGAGAATTTAGCTTCCTGGAGCTAAAGCGTTCGGCGTGATTTTTTGTTTGGAGTTTGAGAAGCTGGGAGTTGGAGAGGTTCAGAACAGGCCCTAACAAGCAAAGACTCAAATAATACAAGACGCTCCAAGCAAAACACATATCATGTTGGTGAATAAAAATATAGCTCTAAGTAAATTACCGATGGAAGTGGACGAAAGAGGGGATGCCTTCAAGGGCATCCCCAAGCTTTGACTTTTGGTGTCCTTGGATTATCTTGGGGGTGCCATGGGCATCCCCAAGCTTAGGCTCTTGCCAATCCTTGTTCCATAATCCATCAAAAGAATTCACCCAAAACTTGAAAAGTTCACAACACAAAACTCAATAGAAATCTCGTGAGCTCCGTTAGAGAAAGAAAACAAAATACTACTTTAAAGTACTGTAATGAACTCATTCTTTATTTATATTGGTGTTAAACCTACTGTATTCCAACTTCTCTATGGTTCATAAATTATTTTACTAGCCATAGATTCACCAAAATAAGCAAACAACACACGAAAAACAGAATCTGTCAAAAACAGAACAGTCTGTAGTAATCTGTAACTAACGCAAACTTCTGGAACCCAAAAAATTCTACCAAAATTAGATGACCTGGAAAATTTGTTTATTGATCAGCATCAATTGGAATCAGTATTGTATCACGTTCTGGTGATTTTTAACAATTCGGGCACTGAGCACAAAGATTCTGAAAATTACAGCAAGATCAAATAACTATCATCCAAGAAGATCCAATAGGTTCAACTTGGCACAAACACTAACTAAAAGATAAAAGCACATCTAAACAGAGGATAGATGGATTATTTATTCCTAAACAGAACCAAAAACAAAAAACACAAAATAAAATTGGGTTGCCTCCCAACAAGCGCTATCGTTTAACGCCCCTAGCTAGGCATAAAAGCAAGGATATATCTAGGTATTGCCATCTTTGGTAGGCAATCCATAAGTGGCTCTCATGATAGATTCATATGGAAATTTTATTTTCTTTCTAGGAAAGTGTTCCATGCCTTTCTTTAATGGAAATTGGAATCTAATATTTCTTTCCTTCATATCAATAATCGCACCAATCGTTCTAAGGAAAGGTCTACCAAGAATAATAGGACATGAAGGATTGCAATCTATATCAAGAATGATAAAATCTACGGGCACATAATTCCTATTTGCAACAATAAGAACATCATTAATTATTCCCATAGGCTTTTTAATAGTGGAATCTGCAAGAGCAAGTTTAGAGAGCAATCATCAAAATCACGGAAATCTAGCAAATCACACAAAGTTTTGGGAATAGTAGAGACACTAGCACCCAAATCACACAAAGCATGAAACTCATAATTGTTAATTTTAATTTTAATAATAGGTTCCCACTCGTCATGGAGTTTCCTAGGGATAGAAATTTTCAACTCAAGTTTTTCTTCATAAGATTGCATCAAGGCATCAACAATGTGTTCGGTAAAAGCTTTATTTTGACTATAAGCATGAGGATAATTTAGAACGGATTGCAACAAGGAAATACAATCAATTAAAGAGCAATTTTCATAATTAAATTCCTTGAGATCCAATATAGTGTGTTTAGTAACATCTAGATTTCTATTTCTTTCAATCCCACTTTTATCAATTTCATCATCAAGATCTAAAAACTCCGAATTCTTAGAACGCCTTCTAGGTAAAGGAAGATCATATTCAGTTTCATCAAGATTCATATTGCAAAACAAAGATTTAATAGGGGACACATCAATAACTTTTAGATCTTCATCTTGATTTTCATAGGAATTAGAAGAACACGCTTTAATAAAGGCATCTTTGGAAGCACGCATCCTAGCGGTTCTTTCTTTGCACTCATCAATGGAAATTCTCATAGCTTTGAGAGACTCATTGATATCATGCTTAGGAGGAATAGATCTAAGCTTTAAAGGATCAACATCAAGAGAAATTCTATCAACGTTCCTAGCCAAATCATCAACTTTAAGTAATTTCTCTTCAAGCAAAGCATTAAAATTCTTTTGTGAATTCATGAACTCTTTAACACTACTCTCAAATTCAGAGGGCATCTTATTAAAATTTCCATAAGAGTTGTTGTAGGAATTTCCATAATTATTAGAAGGATTACTAGGATAAGGCCTAGGATTAAAATTCCCTCTATACGCATTGTTTCCAAAACTATACCTACCAACAAAATTCACATCCATAGATTCATTATTATTCTCAATCAAGGTAGACAAAGGCATATCATTAGGATCAGAAGAAACACTCTTAGTAAATAACTTCATAAGTTCATCCATCTTTCCACTCAAAACATTGATTTCTTCTATAGCATGCACTTTTTTATTAGTAGATCTTTCATTATGCCATTGAGAATAATTAACCATAATATTATCTAGGAGTTTAGTAGCATCTCCTAAAGTGATTTCCATAAAAGTGCCTCCCGCGGCCGAATCTAAAAGATTTCTAGAAGCAAAATTCAATCCGGCATAAATTTTTTGTATAATCATCCACAAGTTCAAACCATGAGTAGGACAATTACGTATAATTAATTTCATTCTCTCCCAAGCTTGTGCAACATGTTCATGATCAAGTTGCTTAAAATTCATAATATCGTTCCTAAGAGAGATAATCTTAGCGGGAGGAAAATACTTAGAGATAAAAGCATCTTTGCACTTGTTCCAAGAATCAATACTATTTTAGGCAAAGATGAAAACCACGCTTTAGCACGATCTCTAAGCGAAAAAGGAAATAGCTTCAACTTAACGACATCATTATCGACATCTTTTTTCTTTTGCATATCACATAGATCAACGAAGCTATTCAGATGAGAAGCGGCAGCTTCACTAGGAAGGTCATGAATTGATCTTTCATAACAAGATTCAACAAAGCGATTGATTTCACAAGATTCAGTATTGGCAAGAGGAGCAATCGGAGTGCTAAGGAAATCATTATTATTGGTATTGGTGAAATCACACAATTTGGTGGCATCTTGAGCCATCGCGACGAACAAGCAAACTAACACACGAGCAAACAAAAGGCAAAGGGAAAAAGGAGGCGGAGATTGGGAAAGAGAGGGCAAATAAAATGGCAAGGGTGAAGTGGGGGAGAGGAAAACGAGAGGCAAATGGCAAATAATGTAATGCGAGAGATAGGGATTGTGATGGGTACTTGGTATGTTGACTTTTGCGAAAGCCTCCCCGGCAACGACGCCAGAAATTCTTCTTGGTACCTCTTGAGCACTGCGTTGGATTTCCCCGAAGAGGAGAGGATGATGCAGCAAAGTAGCATAAGTATCTCCCTCAGTTTTTGAGAACAAGGTATCAATCCAGTAGGAGGCTACGCGCAAGTCCCTCGTACCTGCACAAAACGATAGCTACTCGCAACCAACAAGATTAGGGGTTGTCAATCCCTTCACGGACACTTACGAGAGTGAGATCTGATAGAGATAATATTTTTGGTATTTTGGTATAAAGATGCAAATTGAAAAGTAAAAGAAAAGAAAGTAAATAAAGTGATGGAGATTGATATGATGAGAATAGACCCGGGTCCATAGGTTTCACTAGTGGCTTCTCTCAAGAGCATAGATATTCTACGGTGGGCGAACAAATTACTGTTGAGCAATTGACAGAATTGAGCATAGTTATGAGGTTATCCAGGCAATGATCATGTATGTAGGCATCACGTCCGTGACAAGTAGACCAAAACGATTCTGCATCTACTACTATTGCTCCACTCATCGACCGCTATCCAGCATGCATCTAGAGTATTAAGTTAACAACAGAGTAACGCCTTAAGCAAGATGACATGATGTAGAGGAATAAATTCATGCAATATGATAAATACCCCATCTTGTTATCCTAGATGGCAACAATACAATACGTGCCTTGCAACCCTTTACATCCTTTGGGTAAGGACACCGCAAGATTGAACCCAAAGCTAAGCACTTCTCCCATTGCAAGAACTACCAATCTAGTTGGCCAAACCAAGCGGATAATTCAAAGAGACTTGCAAAGATAACTTAATCATACATAAAAGAATTCAGAGAAGAATCAAATATTTTCCATAGATAAGCTGGATCATAAACCCACAATTCATCGGTCTCAACAAACACACCGCAAAAAGAAGATTACATCGAATAGATCTCCACGAGAGAGGGGAGAACATTGTATTGAGATCCAAAAAGAGAAGAAGCCATCTAGCTACTAGCTATGGACCCGAAGGTCTGAAGTACTACTCACACTTCATCGGAGGGGCTATGGTGTTGATGTAGAAGCCCTCCGTGGTGGATGCCCCCTCCGACGAAGCTCCGGAATAGGCCCCAAGATGGGATCTCTTGGATACAGGAAGGTACGGCGGTGGAATTAGGTTTTTGGCTCCGTCCCCGACTGTTGGAATGCGAGGTATATATAGGAGGAAGAATGCGTCGGTGGGCGTCGAGGGGGACCCACGAGGCGGGGGGCGTGTCCCCCACCCTCGTGACCGCCTCTGGCACTCCTTGGAGTAGGGTCCAAGTCTCTGGATCACGTTCGGTGAGAAGATCACGTTCGAAGGTTTCATTCCGTTTGGACTCCGTTTGATAGTCCGTTTCTTGAAACTCTTGAAATAGGCAAAAAACAGCAATTACAGGCTGGGCCTCCGGTTAATAGGTTAGTCCCAAAAGTAATATAAAAGTGGAAAATAAAGCCCATTACAGTCCAAAATAATAGATAAAGTAGCATGGAGCAATCAAAAATTATAGATACATTGGAGACGTATCAATGTGTGCATTGTAATGAGCCTCTTAAAGACTTTTTTATTACGTTCTAGAGAAATGAAGCGAAGTGTCGCCATGTTGAGCTCCCTGCGATGACAAGTCGAAATTGCACAACTCACCGATGGCCACCAATGAGTGAGAAGCTCCTGTCTAGAAGGGGTGTAATGCTGCCAACGGAGAGGAAGCAACATGTTCGGCATCCTCGTCCGCATGACAACATCGAGGACATTGCACTCGATGTGGAAGTTGCCGACGAGCAAGTCTCTCCATTGTCCATAACTAGTTTCGAGAATCGTACCAAGCAATTTTTTTACCAGAAGGGGCGTCCAAGAACACCATATTTCCATGGCACAAGGAACGAACTCCCTACCGAAGAAGAATGCCTCATATTTCTCGCACATGGAGTATCCTCCATCGGTAGATAGACGCCAAAAGAAGATATCGGCCTCAGTAGCGCTAGAAGGAGACACAATATCCTAGAGCTCAAGAAACTCGGCAATATGGCAGGATCAAAGCCATGGATTGTGTTGACCCAAGCATAATTCGGGAGGGCGTCAGCCACCAATAGGCGCCGCGCAACCAGGTGACAAAGTTCATCAGGTTAGGAGCAATTTTCTCGACGCTCCTACCATTATTCCACCGATCGAATCAGAAGTTCATGAGCTTACTGAGGGAGTCCTGGATTAGGGGGTGTCCGGATAGCCGAACTATCACCGTTGGCCGGACTCCTGGACTATGAAGATACAAGATTGAAGACTTCGTCCCGTGTCCGAATGGGACTTTCCTTGGCGTGGAAGGCAAGCTTGGTGATACGGATATGTAGATCTCCTACCATTGTAACCGACTCTGTGTAACCCTAACCCTATTCGGTGTCTATATAAACCAAAGGGTTTTAGTCCGTAGGACGAACAAGAATCATACCCTAGTCTAGCTTCTAGGGTTTAGCCTCTCTGATCTCGTGGTAGATCTACTCTTGTACTACCCATATCATCAATATTAATCAAGCAGGAGTAGGGTATTACCTCCATCGAGAGGGCCCGAACACAGGTAAAACATCGTGTCCCTTGTCTCATGTTACCATCCGCCTAGACGCTTGCAGTTCGGGACCCCTACCCGAGATCCGCCGGTTTTGACACCGACATTGGTGCTTTCATTGAGAGTTCCTACGTGTCGCCCGTCGGGAAGGATGCCTCATCCCGTCTTTAAAGACGATACTATCGCCAAAGGAGCCTTGGCCACTTTGGTCGAGACTCTTCGCTAGGTGGTTTTCTTATGACCGCCCGGTTAAATATCAGCGTCGACGATGACTTCTCGAGTCATCGAAACCAATCTTCATGTTAACTTGGAACTTGCCGAGCAGTTAGATCCGATCGAGCTCTCCTCCATAAACAAGCTCTTGGATCGCATCGCCGCCCTGGGAGTCACCACAGACTACGACCAGATCGGGACTAAAACCGATCTGAGAGAGATCAACTCTCCCCAGGCTACCCATCATGTTGCTGTGGTAGAGGAGCAGTACGGTGAGTCTTCTTCCATCTTAAGGACTAGCTACGTCCGGATTCCTGATCCCTCCATGCCGGATTCCCGCAGAGGGACGGATGTCGATCAAACCCTGAACCTAAAGTCAGGCGGCGGGTTGGATTCATTGGATAGCATTCAAAAATCCAAACTTCCAAGTTAGGAAACTTCTCGGCCCCTGAGTCTTAAATTGGACGGGGTTCCGGATCTAGTTCCACCCGCCCACCCAAACATTAGCGATCTATCACGAATTCGGCAAGAGCCCGCTGAAGCAGTACATCATTCTTGGGCGATTCCTCCGGTTATGGACAAGATAAAGGACTGCCGAGAGGAGGGCGCAATCTCACTTTTCTGCAATAATTGCGGACAAGGGAATCCTAAACGCCATAAGTCGTCGCGAAATTACACGCTTTGCTGACTTGGTGACCATAGTACAAAAGTATTATGCGATGGAGAGTGCTTGGAAAACCGAAAGTAAATTTTGGGATAATCCGGCCCCGAACACAGCCCTAGTCCGAAATAAAAGGGTGCATCATCACCAAGCACCTGGGTTATACATCAAAAAACAAAAAACCCCTAAAGGGTACGGAACCGTACTGGAGGGTTGGCTAAATAGACCCTGCAAAATTCATAGCACAGAGGGCGCCACTCCAACTCATAGCCTTCGAGCATGTTGGATACTACGGCAGGTGGCCAAAAGTGGCGAAGAGCTTCTAGCTTCAGAATCCCAGCCCAGCAACACCAGTACGGTGTTAACAGTCTTCGAGACTTTTGCATCAAATAACATGCGGAAACGAACACTCCGCAACCTTGCCGAAGTCTACCAAGTAGCAACAATACATCCATGGAGTGACACGGTTATTACCTTTAATGCCAGTGATTTAACCCAAATTCGAACAGCCCGAGCACCACCACATTGGTCCTCGGTCCAATAGTGGATGACTTCCTTTACTAAGGTACTCATGGATGGCGGCACCGGACTAAACCTCATCTACGAGGAAACCCTCGAAAAATGGAAATAGACTGGAACCACATTGAGCGAAGCGGCACAACCTTTAGAGGAATAATCCCTAGCCGGAAGCATGCTGCAGGGAAAAATCACACGGACGTAGTGTTCGCTCACGGACAATTACAGGTCCGAGGAGGTCACATTTCAAGTGGCCCCGTTCAGCAGCGGATATCCCGCTTTATTAGGGCGAGAGGCATTCACAATTTTTCAAGCTATACCCCACTATGGGTACATGAAGCTTAAAATGCCCGGACCTAACGGAATCATCACTCTCGCTAGTGATCCAAACATAGCACTCATGGCGAAAAAAGACAGCCGCACTAGCCCTCGAGGCACTATCCAAAGCCCTAGCGGCCGAGGAACTCACTGCGATGCGCTCCACGGTGAGCAGGGGACGACGTGATACTTGATAAAAGATCCAAGTCCACCTCTTTTAAACCAGCGGATGAAATAGTCAAATTCCAAGTCCACCCAACGGACCTCGCAAAGACGGCCTCCATTGGGGCACAATTAAACCACGATGTAGACGCCGCACTACGAGAATTTCTCACGAGAAAACTAGGACATTTCTGCTGGCACCCTCCGGACATGCCGGGAATCCCACGTCATTTGGCCGAGCAGCCCTAAATATCCTAAAAGGATTCAAGCCCGATCAAACAGGCTCTTGGTAGCTTTTCCGAACCCAAGAGACAGGCCATGGGAGAGGAGCTAGCCAAACTTCTGGAAGCCGGATTCATCAGAGATAAAACATCCGGACTGGCTAGCAAATCTGGTGATGGTACCAAAGAAGGATAAATCCTGGCGCCTATGTGTTGATTTCAAAGACCTTAATAAGGCTTGCCCAAAGGATCCCTTCCCCCTCCCTCGCATTGATCAAATTATCGACGCTACAGCAGGACACGACTCATTGTGCTTCCTCGTAGCGTTACTCGGCTACCACCAAATCAAGATGGCGGAGCAGACCAAGCAGCAACAACATTCATCACTCCATACGGCCCATTCTGCTTCAATACAATGCCCTTCGGGCTCAAAAACGCCGGCGCAACATATCAGCGCATGATTCAGACATGTCTGGCAAACCAGATCGGCAAAACAGTAAGCATATGTAGATGATGTGGTCGTCAAATCCAAGCATGTCGAAACTCTAGTAGACGACTTGAGGCTCACATTCGACAATCTCCGAAAATATGACATTAAGCTCAATCCGGAAAAATGCGTCTTGGCGTTCCGGTAGGAAAGCTCTGAGCTTCATTGTGTCCGGTAGAGGAATTGAAGCAAACCCAGCCAAGATCCGAGCTCTGTCACAATTGGATATTCCAAAAGACCTCAAACAAATACAAAAATTATTTGGATGCGTGGCGGATCTAAACCGCTTTATTTCCCGTTTGGGAGAAAAGGCGTTACCCTTTACCGCCTCCTCACAAGATCGAACACTTCGAGTGGGCCGGATGCCGCCACGGCCGGACTCGAAGAAATAAAAGCCATATTGGCAACAAATCTGGTCTGGTCGCGCCCAACGTGGCGAACCAATGCTATTATATATCACCGCAACACATCAAGTTGTCAGCGGTGCTCGTCATCGAACGAAAGCGGACGGACACCGGTTCCCTCTTCAAAACCGGTTTACTATGTGTCCACCTTGTCCTAACTCCATGCAAGTCCGGTACCCACATTATCAAAAGATAGCATACACGGTGTTCATGGCATCCGGAAGCTGCGACACTACTTTCAGAGTGTTCGATAACGGTAGCCTCCCAAGTACCTCTTAACGACATTATAAACAACATGACGCGACGGGCGGATTGCTAAATGGGCCATAGAGCCCCTTCCATTCGACATAACCTATAAGCCACGACGAGCTATTAAGTCGCAGGTTTTGGCCGACTTCGTGGCGAATGGACGGCGAACTCCCTAAAGAGTACGGCGCATACTCAATTGGATCATGCACTTTGGCGGCTCCAAAATGTTGGCGGCACTGGGCTGGCGTCGTCTGGCGTCCCCAACGGGGACACAGTCCAATACGTCCTTCGAGATAATGCATACGGACTCCAACAACGCGGCGAATACGAGGCCCTTACGCACGGCCTCCGGATGGCGATCTCCATGGGCATTAAGCGCCTAGAGTTGCTCGGGGATTCGAACCTCGCGATATCTCAAAAAAACGGAGACACTTAATCAAAATATCCGAAAATGGAAGAGAACCGCAATGCGGTCCTAAAAATGTCGGCCGCAGTTGAAGGGCTCGAATTTCATCATGTAGCCGGGATAACAACCAGCGGCGGACGTATTAGCACGCATCGGTGCAAAAGCGTGATGCCGTCCCGCCCAACATCTTCTGGAGCGGCTGTTCAAGCCATCCGTACTATGGGAAGGGAGTCCGGAAATAACAATCCGGACCCAACCGCACCGCCTCGACACGAACACTTCGACACAATCGGAGGCTCGCCACCGAGATAACACCCTCCGACGAAATAATGGCGGTTATCGCCCGTGGGCGGATTTTAACCATTCCTAGCCTACCTAACTAGGCGGGAACTCCCGAAGACCAAAATGAGGCTCGCTGCATAGTACGGCGATCCAAAGCCTATAAAGTCCATGAGGGAGAGCTCTATAAGAAAAGCACAACAGGAGTCCTTCAAAGGTGTATCTCCGAAGAGGAAGGCGAAACCTCTGGCTGAAATTCATGCCGACTGGGTGGGCACCACGCCGCAGCCCGGGCCCTTGTAGGCAAGGCCTTCCGTATAGGATTTTATTGGCCGACGGCCCGAGGCGGAATCGCTTGAGATTTAGTCCAACGATGCGTCGGTAGCCAGCTTTTTGCTAACCAAAGCCACATGCCACCCACCGCCCTCAAAACTATACCCATCACCTGGCCGTTCGCGGTCTGGGGGCTTGACATGGTTGGACCTCTCAAGGGAGGAACCCACAAGCAAAAATACCTATTGGTCATGGTGGATAAATTCACCAAATGGATAGAGGCCAAGCCTGTTAAAACGGCCGAATCCGGGCCGGTGATAGATTTCATATCAGGGATAGTGCACCGTTACGGCATCCCCCACAGTATCATCACTGATAACGGCACCAACTCCACGGCCGATGAGGTCAAATTATGGTGCAAAAACATGGGCATCAAGCTCGATTACGCCTCAGTCTATCACCCTAAAAAAAAGGACCAAGTCGAGCAAGCAAACGGTCTAATCATGAGTGGCATTAAACCCAGACTAGTGCGGTCCCTCAAGGAATCTAACAAGCACTGGGCGGAGGAGCTCGACTCCGTACTCTGGGGGCTGCGGACCACGCCAAATCGTACTACCGGATTCACACCATTTTATGGTGTCTGTATGAGGCGATCTTGCCTGCGAGATAATTCATGACTCACCTCACGGCGCATGTATGAAGAAATAGAAGCCGAGCTCGATCGGCGGGACAGTTGGACGCATTGGAGGAGGAGCGGCGTGGCAAAAGCTTCGTTTCGCATTTTATAAACAGCGAGGCTCGAAGATATCAAAGCGAGGAAATGCGGGCCAAAGCTTACAACGTTGGCGAACTAGTTCTATGCCTGCGGACAAGAAAAAGGACAAACTCAAGCCCAAATAGGAAGGTCCCTTCATCATCGACCAGGTCTGACGGCGTGAGCATACCGTCTGCAAACGCATCGGATAACCGACTCGAGCGAACCCATGGAACGCAGCCCGTCTACGAAGATTCTACGCCTAAGCGCCGGACTACGAGTTCGTCTCCTTCCTCCGTCCACATTTTCTATTTTTGATGTCTTTTATTTCTCTCCTTCCTCCTCCTTCTTCTTGAAGCCTTTAGAGGCTCGTTTACGCTTTGTTCGCACATACTTGACGCGCTGTCCGCGCTCATTATACCTGGGGGCTTCTTTAACAGAAGTTTATTTATAAGGGCTTCATGCCCAACACATGTGTCAAACTTCTGCATGTACCTTTTACTCACCATTATATGCATCGATATGACTTAAGTTTTGGCCAAGCTGGGTTGCACGGCTCTGTGCTTACCCCTCGTTCCCGATTGTTCGGCTAGGTGGTAAAGGGAGCACCTCTGCGATTATTCTTGCCGGGTCTGCGGATGTGTACCTCGGTGGGTGAAGCCGAAAGCTAAGCGTTCTTAAGGAAATATTCGATTCGGTGAACTGAAAGATGATTTTTAACTATTTATCCATCTGCCCCGTGATGATTTTCTGCTTTCTTAGCAGTTTGGACATGCGCTTTAGGGCATGCCTCCCGAGGAAAGGAACCCTTAACGGAACTATTCTCTCGGAAGATGTTTCTTACTATCCATGTAATATAATATAACTAGTTGGGCACTTATCTGATACAGCAATAATGACCCCTACGCCTTGTCTCCATGCATGCCCCGGTTCTTACATAACCGCGAGGGTATTCGGACACACTCCGGACTATTGGGTCCCGAGGTCGAAACGAAAAGGCCCGCTATGACAAACGATCTACAATCCGGCTAGAAGACATTTTTCATGTCATATTCAATTACATAGTCAACTCGACTAATTGTATTCCTCCTCAATGCCATCTAATAGGCTATATAATTTACAATCTTGCTGGGAATACTTGGTGGCTAATTCTGCTTGGTCGTACACTAAGCTTACAGGGATCTCCTTCCCATCAGGCCCCACAGGTCCGACCTCGGCCATGTGGTTTGGGTCGACAACCGTGTACAGCGTCTTTACCATGGCCCAGCGTCCTGGCGCCTTGACGGCAAGCCGATATCTTCCATAGTCTTAAGCGCCGCCGTGCTCCTTGAAGCCGCTCTGCCCGGCTCCCCAATGCCTTGAGGCGGGGAGATAGATAGCCACAAGGCACAGGCGACGCCTTTCATCACTGCCGAACTTCGTTAAATGCGGTAGCGATTCGGGAAGAAGATCACCCGAAGAACTAGGCATCTCCTCCTCAGGACGACCTGTGAGCAAACCTACATACATGTTTATGTTAGTCGCCTTCCTCGCCGAACTCTTTCAAAGTTCGTTCAAGCACTTACTGAAAATGCCGTGATGAAGCCGTCGACTCTCCTTTACGGAGTCAGACAACTGGGCACGAACATCCTTTAGTTCCTCACCCAGTTGGGTGTTAGCATCTTGGAGGTTATTTTTCTCCTGCCGCACCCTCGTAAGCACGCTCTCGCCGGCCTTTAGCTGGCGCATGAGCTGTTGCTTGTCCGGATCTAGTCCGGTGCCATGTACAATATTATTGTCAGATTTACACACACGCCGCACTTCATAACCTATTTATCTTTTGAAGCATATATTACGGAGGGGTCTCTGTGGCTCCCCACATGGCGGCTAGTGCGGCCTCAAGTTGGGCCTTGCATTCTTCAAGCTCACAGGACGATCGGGTATTCTTTTTGTAAGATCCTGCATAACAAATGATCCTTAAATCAGTTATTCTAACTATTTTAAGTCTCGGGAGACTCTTGGCATATATAAGCATCAAATTTCCTCACCCGTATGTCCTTTACATCTTTGCTCCGTGGCTCAGCTAGACCATCTTGGCGGCACGGAGTGCGCATCTCCGAATTGAAGGCATTCAAGGCCTCTTGGGAGAAACATGCGTCCACGAAGAACTGTCGGCGGGCCTGTGATTCATGGCGCTCTCCACCTCGGAGTTGGTGGCGGACAATCGGTCGGCATCCTCGTCGGAGGAGCATCCGGCCTTGACGCTTCGTCTTTCGCCTCCGCTTGGACCCGGCATTGGAGCACGGCTGGCGGAGGTTCGATTGGCAACCTCTCCGGACTCGATCCGTGGCGCTCTTTCTGAAAAGAGCACCAGCGTTACCTCGCCTTCCAGAATCAATCACAGGAATATGGTGACACGCCATACCGTTGCGGTGGAGTTTAGATACGGACCGCACTTCTTTTTAACTGCTTGAGGCGTCGCCCCTTGTTGGCTAGCCCATGAGCTCGGCCTCCTGCCTCGAAGGCACCCCCTGCGAAACACCATTGGTATACGGTGATCAAAAAATAAGCACGGATGGGTCATTATCAGAATATTGGGACGTCGGTCTCAGTTACCTGTGACGCTGGAAGTATTCCGGGTTAATCGGCCGTAATGGCGACCAAAGCATTGTCGATGCTAAGTTGGTGGAACACCCCATCGATCAGCTCCACCTTTATATCCGGGTCCTCTTCGGAGGCCGGATCGAGGGACCATTCCGGATCCTCAGGTTGTGGGGCGTCTTGTGTATCTTCTCCACGGCCCGGTAGCAGTTCTGCGTAGAAACCATGAAATGAGATATTTAACCACGGGAACATGGATCGGACAGGCCACAAAGATGTTTGCTTACCCAACTTCGAGGATTATTGAAGAAAACCCGCTCGATGGGTAGCGTGGAGAAAATCCTCCTCCTCCCCTTTATACATGGCGGAACAAGGTCTTCACCGGTTCGGTGACCGATCCGGCCCTTTGCGGCCATGGCGGGTGGCATCGTCCTCCCGTTGAACTCCCACATGGGGTGGCCCCTATATTGGGCGGCTGCACTCCCTCATAATGCAGATTGCCATGACTCCAATCATGGTCAATCCGGCATGAGCGATAATCTTATTCGGCTCATCAAGTAAAGGGCGTCTGGTCATTTTCCCTCTGGGGGCTCATGGCGCCCGGCTTAGGCGCTTCTTCGGAGGAGCATTGCTAAACTCCGGAAGGCCGATCCGAACAGGATCCGGCAGCGGACGTCCTCCATGTAAAACCATTCGAAGGCCAGTCTTGGACGCCTTCTTCGGGGTTCCGGATAGATATCCGGTCCCGGCGATGCGCCATAGTTCGGCTCCGCCCACTTGATATATTGACCCCTCATGAGAACGGGGTACTAGGCAGAATAATCTCTTCCACAGCTTAAAATGAGCCTCGATGCCCAAGAATAGTTCGCAAAGAGCCACGAAGCCCGCGATGTGCAAAATGGAGGCAGGCGTAAGGTGGTGCAACTGGAGGCCGTATAACTCCAAGAGCCCCCGGAGAAACGGATGAATTGGAAATCCGATTTCTCTTACTAGATAAGAGACAAAGCACACCCGCTCTCCTTTAGAGGGATCGGGGACACTCTCCGCTTGCTTTCTGCCCTTGTAGGTGGCAAGTCCGGCTCGAACCAGAACCATGAAGGCCGGGGGAAGAAATCCCTTGGTTTGGAGTATAACTAGCTCGCTATGCGGGGTGAGCATCTCTCCCAATTTCAGGCTGAGGAGGCGCGAGAGGAGGATCCGCGTCGACTGTCCATGATGGAATGGGTTTTGGTCAGAGGCGCTCCGATGAAAGCTCGCGGAGGGGGGATGGTGTGACTCAGATCTAGATCCTCGCTCCTTTTATAGGCGGCTCATTTGCGCAGCTAGGGGGGTAAGTGTAAAAATACTCTGGCTTTTTGCATTCATTCAAACACGTGGAAGATGGCCATTATTGGGCGTAGAAGCCAAGGATCGCAGCATTTATCAGAAGCCGGACACTATTCAACAAGTATATGGAATTTGGAGAAGAACCCGCTGCAATGCGAAGACAATCAACGCGCGGACTCATCGCCATTGAAGCCTGGTTCGGGGCTACCGAGAGAGTCCTGGATTAGGGGTGTCCGGATAGCGAACTATCACCGTTGGCGGACTCTGGACTATGAAGATACAAGATTGAAGACTTCGTCCCATGTCAGGATGGGACTTTCCTTGGCGTGGAAGGCAAGCTTGGAGATACGGATATGTAGATCTCCTACCATTGTAACCGACTCTGTAACCCTAACCCTATTTGGTGTCTATATAAACCGAAGGGTTTTAGTCCGTGGGGACGAACAACAATCATACCCTAGGCTAGCTTCTAGGGTTTAGCCTCTCCGATCTCGTGGTAGATCTACTCTTGTACTACCCATATCATCAATATTAATCAAGCAGGAGTAGGGTATTACCTCCATCGAGAGGGCCCGAACCTGGGTAAAAACATCGTGCCCTTGTCTCCTGTTACCATCTGCCTAGACGCACAGTTCAGGACCCCCTACCCGAGATCCGCCGGTTTTGACACCGACACTTACCATCTCGAAGTTGGCATCACATGCCCGCATGCGCAAGCTGAACCCCTTCTAGACAAAGAGGAAGACACAAGCCCTACATGGCTTGTCACGCACCCTCTTCTCCACCCATAGCCACTTGATGTGAAGAGCTTAATTTAACAGCCCAAGATTGATCACCCAAGGCCATCATACAACTTAGGCGATTGATCCCTTGATTTGGACACTATAGGGAGCTTCTTCAGTCAGTGGGCAAGGC